>CM065748.1:7270629-7283129 GCA_033310375.1 Conus canariensis | reverse complement strand
GAGGGGAAAGGGAACTAACTGAGCAGGAAACACGGGATCGCGGACAAAGAAGTAGCAACGCTGTGCTTTGACGGCTGAGCTTCGAACTTTCGTACAGGAAGCGACGACAGAGGGCTTAAACAACTGGCACAGGTCGACCAGGAAATAACCGTGATAAACAGAGGTTGACACACTCGCAACCTCACCAACAGCACAGAACGCCCTCTGTGCAGTGTGGTCCGGCCGGGGCACGTGCAACGCGTTGGTGCCCCGGGCACAAGGTGACAGGCAGCGGACGAGGAAGCTGGGAGGTTAGGTGGCGACGGAGTAGACGGGGTCGGCGGTGGAGTAGGTGGGGTCGTCAACGTCGTTCTCGGCTGCAACACCACCAAAAGTTGTCGTTGGTGGTGGTGGTGGTGATGGTGGTAGTTGTTGCTGGTGATGTTTAGCGTTAATGATACGCATTGTTTTTGTTTAGTTTTGCTATTGTTGTTGTTGTTGTTGCTTACATTGTTACGGTGATGATAGCTTTGTAGTGTTGTTGTTGACGCTGTCGTGTGCATTAAAAGCGAGCAACATTTTTTTAATTCATAACACATAACGTGGCAAATAAGTATCCATATTATTTGTATATACGTTGTACTAGTTAAACAAAACACAGACAGCGGTGACATCAACAACGACATGCTCTCAACAATTCACGTGGTACTAGTTAACCAAAACAGCAGTAACATCAAAACACATGCTTCATAATACGGTACAGTTAAACCAAACCAGACAGCAGTAACATCAACAACGACATGCTCTCAACAATTCACGTGGTACTAGTTAAACCAAAACACAGACAGCAGTAACATCAACAACGACATGCTCTCAACAATTCACGTGGTACTAGTTAAACCAAACACAGACAGCAGTAACATCAACAACGACATGCTCTCAATAATCACGTGGTACTAGTTAAACAAACACAGACAGCAGTACATCAACAACGACATGCTCTCAACAATCCATAAGAACTGAAGGAGCAGTGAAGCAATAGAGGTAGACAGTACAGACAGCACAGACAGCACAGACAGACACGGAAGGACAGACACGGAAGGACAGACACGGAAGGACCAGCATATAAAAACTTCCACGTAAACAGAGGGACAGACAGAGCAAGAGACTAATAAGATTAAAAGAATACAAAATACAGTGCTCTGTTGAAATACAAAAACTACTAAGGTCACTGTTAGGCAAACTCAACTCTTTAAGAATGACCCAGCCATCTACGTATTATTCTAAACGGAAACCACTTCATTCTTACATGTGGTATCTTGTAAGCATTTCCGCCGAGCAGTCTGAATTTGTTTTTTTACTCATCTTGTACAACATTTATACTATGTGTTATTGTCCATCAAGTAACACAGTGCCGTTTTGATCTTTTGAAAATGGACATTATTTTCGAACGGAAACAAGCAAATCCAGACATTCATTGTGATTAACTGTTTTGTTTGCATTGTTATGTTTGCATTTCGATAACTGCCACCTTTGGTCCAGAGAAAGCAAGGAAACCTATATAAAGACCATGACTTCCGTTAAACTCATCCCATGAAATGAACCGTCTATTTTCATGCTGACAGTCTGCAATACTCTGTAAGCTCGCTAATCCACGTGTACTCACTGCATGTCTCGTGCCTAATGTTATTGTAAAATACAGGTTCTGCAGGGAATTTACCAGAATTCCTACTGCTGATTTTTCAGAATTTTTTTTGGTAACCATCAAACACCTCTGTCTCGAAAATGTTTGATTTAGAAAAGGTTGAGATGATTTCTGGCCATATAACAAATAGTATCTGGAAACTGAACATACTCGTAGTTTTCCACTTAATTAACTTTTGTTTTCGGCAGTTTTAGCAGCCAAAGGAGTTTCAAAGAAGCAGCGAATTGAAAGTTCTCAGTTGCGGAATTCCAGTATCACCGTTTGCTTTACTTTTATGAGCTGCGTCAGTGCTCGTCGTGTCTTTCTTCTTGTTTTATATACATGTGAAATAGTAGTTTTTCAGAGTCTGGATGAAGTCATTGATGGGATGGATAGCAGAATTTATAGAAGAATCAATTTTTGCGAAATAAGTAGTTTTAGAATTGCCACTCTTCTTTTTCATACAAATCTATATTACACAGGGCTTTTTTCAGAGTTTGGAACAAATCTTTTCATGGATTGGGTAGCAGAATCGACAGAAGACTCGTTGAGGAAAATAGTGATTTCAGAATTGCCACCCTTTCTAGAGCTGTGAACTACCCTTTTACCCAAATCCTGAACAAATATCTATCATCTGCTAATCTCTCTGAACACTTCCTATGCCAACGATTTTGCAAACCGTTAGTACTCCTAAGACTTTGAACCTAGACGTCTACTCTAATGGAGAGTACTGGAGAGTTTTTACGACAGCTAAACCAGATCGCTGCTGCTTTCTCGGAGTTAGTACGTAAACCTGATTCCACTGTTGTTATATAAGCCTCCCCGTTTTTATTCGGCAGCCAAAAGAAATTCAGTATCATCCGTATACTGAGGATGTTATATTCATATTAGTCATTGTTACGATTTCATTTTCACGTATCATTTTCGACTAGTTTTCTACAACAAGTAACACGAATAAATAAGGTGATTGCAGGTCAACTCGTCTACATCCGTTTTCTACATCAAACCTGCTATTGACCCGTACCACTAACGAGAACACAAGATTTTATATTCTTATAAAATGATTCTGTCCATTTATGGTTGAAAACGAAACGTCTTCAATATTTCAAACTTGAAATTCGAGCTAACTGAATCGAATACTTTCTCAAAGTCCACATTTAGTAAAAGCCAACGTCAACTACGTTCTTCTACGTAGACAATAGTATTGTAAATTAGTCTTAGACTGTCACCACTGTATTGATATCTAATCAAATCAGCTTGATCCTTATTACTGTAGTGTATAAAGTTTTTCAATGATTTGCTACGCACGAGAAAGCGATTTGATACAGAATGTTTAACAGTGGCATTGATCTCCATTCCTTTCAGAAATTCGCGGGCTTATCTCTTTTAGGGAAACATGCTTTTACCCCTTGTCTTTGAAAACATACCCGAACTTCACACACACACACACACACACACACACACACACACACACACACACACACACACACACACACACACCTTTCCACCTAACCACAGGCATACAAACCGGCCATGTCTGAAGAGGCACGGCCTTGAGCAGTGAAGCGGGAGGGTCTGGGGGTGGAGGAGGAGGGGGAGTGCTGCACGGCCGAGGGCGGACGATGGCTCTTGCCGTTGCTGCTGGGGTTGTTGTCGTAGTAGTTCTGGTACAGAACCGGAGCTGTGACAGATTGTGATGGCGTCAATTACACTGCGTCCTTTTGTTCTATTGCGAATATTCACAGCGTCACAATGTGTCTTTCTGTCCTATTGTTCACATCGACATAAGTCACACGGTATGTTTTCTGTCAAACTGTTCACATCGACATTTGTCACACGGTGTTTTTGTGTCTTATAGTTCACATCCACATTAGTCACAGGGTATTTTTGTGTCCTATTGTTCACATCGACATCAGTCACACGGTAAATTTTCTGTCAAATTGTTCACATCGACGTGAGTCGCACGGTATGTTTGTGTCCTATTGTTCACGCTGTGATTAGTCACACGGTATTCCTTTTTTATGTCCTCTTGTTCATGCTGACCTTAACCACACAGGATTTTTTTGTCCTGTTCATGCTGACCTTAACCACACAGGATTTTTTTGTCCTCTTGTTCATGCTGACCTTAACCACACAGGATTTTTTTGTCCTCTTGTTCATGCTGACCTTAACCACACAGGATTTTTTTGTCCTCTTGTTCATGCTGACCTTAACCACACAGGATTTTTTTGTCCTCTTGTTCATGCTGACCTTAACCACACAGGATTTTTTTGTCCTCTTGTTCATGCTGACCTTAACCACACAGGATTTTTTTGTCCTCTTGTTCATGCTGACCTTAACCACACAGGATTTTTTTGTCCTCTTGTTCATGCTGACCTTAACCACAAAGGATTTTTTTGTCCTGTTGTTCATGCTGACCTTAACCACACAGGATTTTTTTGTCCTGTTGTTCATGCTGACCTTAACCACACAGGATTTTTTTGTCCCGTTGTTCACATTGCTACAACGTCAATTCACGAGAAGCAAGCACTACCACATCAAATTGCAGGAAGAAAACACTGCTAGGTAAAAATCGCAAGAAGGAAATGTAACATCATCAAACTCCGAGGGGAAAACACTACCATGACGAAACACATGGAGCCCTGTCAAACATGAAAGCATCACTCCCCAGAAAAGACTCCATCCTTCAGATCATGAACTGCCAGTGAACTGTTTCATCTGCTAAAGATTTCAGCCACAGACATACCATTGAACTCATCACTATTAGCTACAGACATTACATTGACCTCATCACCATCAGCTACAGACATTACACTGAAGTCACCACCATCAGCTACAGACATTACACTGAAGTCATCACTATTAGCTACAGACATTACACTGAAGTCATCACCATCAGCTACAGACATCACACTGAAGTCATCACCATCAGCTACAGACATTACACTGAACTCCTTACTATTAGCTACAGACATTACACTGAACTCATTACTATTAGTTACAGATATTACACTGAACTCATTACTATTAGATACAGACATTACACTGAACTCATTACTATTAGCTACAGGTATTACACTGAACTCATTACTATTAGCTACAGACATTACACTGAACTGATTACTATTAGATACAGACATTACACTGAACTCATTAGCTACAGGTATTACACTGAACTCATTACTATTAGATACAGACATTACACTGAACTCATTACTATCAGATACAGACATTACACTGAACTCATCACCATCAGCTACAGACATTTCACTGACGTCATCACCATCAGCTACAGACATTACACCGAACTCATCACCATCAGCTACAGACATTACACCGAACTCATCACCATCAGCTACAGACATTACACCGAACTCATCACCATCAGCTACAGACATTACAATGAACTCATCACCATCAGCTACAGACATTTCAATGAACTCATCACCATCAGCTACAGACATTACACCGAACTCATCACCATCAGCTACAGACATTTCAATGAACTCATCACCATCAGCTACAGACATTACACCGAACTCATTACCATCAGCTACAGACATTTCAATGAACTCATCACCATCAGCTACAGACATTACACCGAACTCATCACCATCAGCTACAGACATTACACCGAACTCATCACCATCAGCTACAGACATTTCAATGAACTCATCACCATCAGCTACAGACATTACACCGAACTCATCACCATCAGCTACAGACATTTCAATGAACTCATCACCATCAGCTACAGACATTTCAATGAACTCATCACCATCAGCTACAGACATTTCAATGAACTCATCACCATCAGCTACGGACATTACACCGAACTCATCACCATCAGCTACGGACATTACACCGAACTCATCACCATCAGCTACAGACATTACACCGAACTCATCACCATCAGCTACAGACATTTCAATGAACTCATCACCATCAGCTACAGACATTACACCGAACTCATCACCATCAGCTACAGACATTTCAATGAACTCATCACCATCAGCTACAGACATTTCAATGAACTCATCACCATCAGCTACAGACATTACGCCGAACTCATCACCATCAGCACAGACATTTCAATGAACTCATCACCATCAGCTACAGACATTTCAATGAACTCATCACCATCAGCTACAGACATTACACCGAACTCATCACCATCAGCTACAGACATTTCAATGAACTCATCACCATCAGCTACAGACATTTCAATGAACTCATCACCATCAGCTACAGACATTTCAATGAACTCATCACCATCAGCTACAGACATTTCAATGAACTCATCACCATCAGCTACAACATTCAATGAACATCACCATAGCTACAACATCCTGTAACAGACTAGTTTTTCGGGAAAAAAAATCAATGAACTGAAACTCCTGTCTTTCCGGTGCAAACAGAGTTGTCTTTTCCTCAGTTCAGGGGTCAAGCAAATTGATCAAGAGAAACAAACATTTTACTTCAAAACCACGTCAGGGCAATGATCCGATATCGACAGTCTGCATTACAGGCGTTCCATTCCACACCCGTGTTTTGGACTTTTATCTCTCTCTCTCTCTCTCTCTCTCTCTCTCTCTCTCTCTCTCTCTCTCTACCTACCTACCTATCTATCTATCTACCTATCTATCTATCTATCTATCTATCTATCTGACTGAAGTGTTAAGCTGGCTGACGCTGTAAAATTGCTGTTGGCGTGCCCACCGCGGCATCTGTCCCATGAAGACGGGCGGAGTCGCTCTCGCTGATCGCGAACTCCCACATAGATTACCTCCCTTGCAGATGTTTTCGAACATCGTCTATTGCTCAGCACCCGGGATGAAGCAGCGGTCTCTCGATGCAAGGGTTCCGGGTTCCATTCTGGCTTGATGTAACCGGTTAAAAAGAATCTCTCATCATACTCAGCATGTGTGCTGTTTCCAGCCTTCCCTGCCAGTGAACTGGGTGTGATCCCGTGTCAGAACGCGAGCAGCAGAAGAAAATGAAACTCAAGCACCGTCAGTCCCATTTGATCTTTCGTTAAAACTAAGTAAGCCATACGCATGTTACGGCTGGAGGACGACAACATGATAAGACTAAGATAATAAACCAGTATGAATCAACTAATGTGTAATGTAAGGGAGGAGGGGGGGGGGGGGGGGTGCGCGTGTGCATGTGTGTGTGTGTGTGTGAGAGAGAGAGAGAGAGAGAGAGAGAGAGAGAGAGAGAGACAGACAGACAGACAGACAGACAGACAGACTGTAGACAGACAGACGGACGCAGAGACAGACAGAGTGTGTGAAGTGTGAATGTGTGTGTGAGTGTGTTGTATAAGGGGCAGACGGGATAGGGGGCAGGGTGGAAGGGGGGGCGGGGGTGGTGCAAGAAGTACCTTTTATTCCTCCCTCCCCCCCCCCCCCCCCCCTTGATTGAAGCACATTGTTAACAGGTAAGGGAATAAGCCTGGGAGCCACGGCAGCTGTGAGCACTGACCAGGTCGCTGAGTGCCCGTGGTGTGAGTGTTGATGAAACGTTGGAGATCCTCGTCCACGTCACACGTTTCCAGCACCGCGCGCACCGCTTCGCATCCCTGCAAGCACAGACCTCGCCTACGTCATCACGTCCTCGTCACCGTCATCGTCATCGTCGTCGTCATCACCAGCTATCGTCACTGTCGTCATGGACTCCAGTCGAGTCCAGCACTGCCGCTACACATCCTCATCGTCCTCAGTGACTGGGCATCATCTTCTCATCATGATCACGATGAGCTCGGACTGTGGTGGCAAGCTCCTCGCTCAATCAGGTCGACCAGATCTCTTTGTCGGTTGATCAATCGTTCCGTTTAGCCAGCGGACTAGGTTGTTTATGACCTGGGCGTGGTCTACTGACTGACCGACGGACAGATCGATGACTGACAAAGGGTTTGTCCGACTGATTGACTGAACGAGCCACTGTGGCAAAGTGTAGCAGCCAGAATCGTCACTGCAGTAGTAAAGCTGATATATGTAAGCTCACCATTCATTTTTCTTTATATTGATTCTATCAACATACTCTACCAACAGCAACATATTCACCTACCCATCCGCCCGTTCGTCTGTCACTCCATCTGGCCTCTACCCACCCACCCATCTGTCCGTCCGTCTTTCTTGGCAGCTATTCTTCTGTGCATCTTTCAATACATCCATTCTTCCACACGTCTATCAATACATCCATTCTTCCACAGGTCTATCAATACATCCATTCTTCCACGCATCCATCAATAGATCCATTCTTCCACACATCCATGAACAGATCCATTCTTCCACACATCCATGAACAGATCCATTCTTCCACACATCCATTAACAGATCCATTCTTCTACACATCGATCAATATATCCATCCCTCCACACATCCTTCCATTCTTCCACACATCCATCAACACATCCCTTTTTCCGCACATCTACCAATACATCCGTTCTTCCACACATCTATCAGTACATCTATTCGTCCACACATACATCTATACATCCATCATTTCTCCCACACATCTATCAATGCATCCATTCTTCCACACATCCACCAATACATCCATTCTTCCACACATGTATCAACACATCTATTCTTCCACACATGTATCAATACATCTATTCTTCCACATATCCATCAATACATCCGTTCTTCCAGTCGCCCCTCAGTACATCCAGTTTTCCACACGCCCATCATTACATCATTCTTCCACACGTCCATCAATACATCCATTCTTCCACACATCCATCAATACATCCCTCCCTCCACACTTCTATCAATAAATCCATCCTTCCACACGTCCATCAATACATCCATTCTTCCACTTATCCATCAATACACCCATTCTTCCACTTATCCATCAATACATCCATTCTTCCACTTATCCATCAATATATCCATCCTTCCACACATCTATCAATACATCCATCCTTCCACACATCTATCAATACATCCATCCTTCCACACATCTATCAATACATCCATCCTTCCACGCATCCATCAATACATCCATTCTTCCACTTATCCATCAATACATCCATTCTTCCACACATCCATCAATACATCCATTCTTCCACACATCCATCAATACATCCATTCTTCCATACATCCATCAATACATCCATTCTTCCACACATGTATCAATACATCCATTCTTCCACACATCTATCAGTACATCCATTCTTCCACACATCCATCAATACATCCATTCTTCCACACATCTATCAGTACATCCATTTTTCCATCACTGCGTACGTCCATCGATCCATTCTTCGGACGATGCACCAGTCCTTTCATTCGTCCATCAATGCATCCATCTATCCATCTACATAGCAACATACATAAGTGAAATACACTCATGTTTCCGCCAATACATTTCTCCTTCAGTTGGACACCCATCTCTTCGTCCGTCTTTTCACCAAAGAGTCCATCCGTACATTTACCTCTCCACTAATCCCTTTCTCCATCTGTCTATCATTTTACACATCCGCCCGTGCACATCTCTAGACCCATTGCCACCCTCATCGTCAACTGCAGTGCTGTCTTGATCGTACTATTATTACTCGCCGTTAGCTACATATCTCCTATCCTCACGGGCGTCGTCGTCCTCGTCATCATCATCATCATCAGCAGCAGCAGCAGCAACATTAGCTAAATACCTCCTATCGGCGTCGGTGTCATCATCTTCATTAACTTCTTTCTCATCATCATCATCATTAGCTAAAAACCTCCTATCCCCACTGGTGTCATCGTCGTCGTCGTCGTCGTCGTCATCATTACCATTATCATCACCATCACCATCATCATTGTCATCATCATCGTCGTTGTTGCCGTCATCATCACTGCCATCGGGACACTGACCTCATCCACATCCAGCGCCACCTGGGAGAGAATGTTCATGGTGGACCACATCTGAGACCGGAGGAACTGCATCTGTTCTTCATCCCTCTCCTGAAACTCCTGTGGTCCATCATTGTCATCATCATCATCATCGTCTTAATAAGAAGAAGTAGAAGAATGATAATGATGATAATGATAATGATGGCCCAAAAACAACAACAACAACAATAATAATAATAGATAATAATGATGATAATAATCATTATTATAATAATATTAATCATAATAATAATAATAATCTGGAGTTGCTGTTTGTATGGTGGTGTCAAAGACGTTCCCAAAGAAACGAAGAATTGCTTCGTGTGTCTGGATCGCGAAGTACATTTCTCTCTTAATAAAGCCCTCAGTCCTGGATGTAGTATGCAGCGTTATGACAAGCTAAGAACTGATTTTTAATTGACGTTTGCACGATCTCATCTCAAGGGAGGGAACTCAGCCTGCAATTCTGCTCGCTGGCGCTCAACAGCGATACGTCATAATGGTTTCTGAACTTGGAATTGTTCTCAACAGGCTTTGAAATCAATTTTAGCTATCTATTTAAGAGAAGATAGATCAGATAAGTGAAAGTATATCATTTTCAAAAACAGACTGCGTCGAGTGCAACTATTTTCACCCAAAATGAATGGACAGGCCATCAAATACGTATGAAACAAGCAATGAACGTATCTATAATATACAGATACTAAAACATCGCGAAAGGTTTAACATTTATACACACATAATATCATCAAAGGACTTTTAAACATACAGCTCCTAAGATTACTACATTAAGAACAGAATCAAAAGTAAAAAAGAAAGGAAAATTAAATATAACATGCATGAAGCAATATCGCCCTCCGCCTTTTTCCTACACACACGCGCGCGCGCGTTCAACGCGCTTGAAACTTTACCATCACCCTCCTCATCAGTTACATACATATACTCCAAATCCATTCCACCCTCACCCCCCAACCCCCCACCCCACCCCCCACACTCACAGTGTTGCAGATCAACTAATTTACTGTCGCTCACACATTCACGCATGCAATGGTTTACTAGGGGTAAATGACATTCAGGTGTTCAGGAATCTAAGAAATGAATTGATATTGCGATAATAAAAGCTCTCTCTGCTGCTGATTTAATCCGCATTGTCCTAAAACAGCCTCCTGACAGCACAAATTCAGACATTTGTCCGAAATTTCACTTATCTGTCCCCAGAGCATCACGAAAAGAAATACCCCAGCCGCAACGAATCAAAATGTTTACTTACGAACCGAGAATGGAAGTGCAGGTCAACCAACCACGAACTGGTTTCCGTCAAAGAAGTGATCATGAAACCGATTTCTACAATACGGGAGCTTTCAGACAGTTACTTCCCTTTGCGTAAAGTACAAGAACGTGGGGGGGGGGGGTGTGTGGTGTGTGTGTGTGTGTGTGTGTGTGGTGTGTGTGTGTGTGTGTGTGTCGTGCGTGCGTGCGTGCGTGCGTGCGTGCGTGCGTGGCGTGCGTGTTTCATCGTGAATCCAGTTCTGGCATGGATCGCGAAGCTCAACGATCTGGAACTGCGAATTCAAAGATCGAGCAATAAGAACGAAGAAGACAGGATCGCCAAGATCGCAACTAGAATCGGACAGGCAGATGGCCATAATGGAGAGAGAAAGGGGGGGGGGAGTTCGGATCCCCCTCAATTACCCCCCCATTACCCCCTCCCCCCCCCCCCCCCCCTTTACCGGCTTCCTCACTGACCCTCACACCTGCTGTAATCATGTGTGGCTGCACACCAAAAAATTAATGCGCCAAGGCCTTGCTTAAGGAGTCGAGTATTTATAGACTGACACAACTGGATTGTTTTGAGTATTTTCATTGTGTCTCAAAGTTGATTCTCCACATTTTCTTTCATATGGCCATCAAATTCAAGCCAGGTGGTTCCGAGCAGACAGACTGAAAATAAATAGAAGGAATGGGATTATTTTGTTTCTTGGAGCTGGCGCAAAGATAGGGTCACGGGTGAGTGCAAAGGCCTGAAATGTGTGTCAACTAAGGGGAAGGTCATGTATTTGAAGACTGTGATTTCATTGGTGAAAATCCCCCCAAAAGAAGGGAAATAATTGGTGGGATTTGTTCTTTTGATCAATTATCAGTTTAACATGAAATGCTGGCTCAAATTTATGGTAGGCCTCAAAACGGTGATATGGATCGTTACAGTGTTTCAGTGCAAAATCCTAACTGTGGCGTGTGGCCTGCTGTGGTGACGTGTCAGTCGTGACGTACCTTACAGGCCTGCTCCATCTCTCTCTCTCTCTCTCTCTCTCTCCTCTCTCTCTCTCTCTCTCTCTGTGGTGACATGTCAGTCGTGACGTACCTTACAGGCCTGCTCTCTCTCTCTCTCTCTCTCTCTCTCTCTCTCTCTCTCTCTCTCTGTGGTGACGTGTCAGTCGTGACGTCCCTTACAGGCCTGCTCCATCTCTCTCTCTCTCTCTCTCTCTCTCTCTCTCTCTCTCTCTCTGTGTTGACATGTCAGTCGTGACGTACCTTACAGGCCTGCTCTCTCTCTCTCTCTCTCTCTCTCTCTGTGGTGACGTGTCAGTCGTGACGTCCCTTACAGGCCTGCTCCACTCTCTCTCCTCTCTCTCTCTCTCTCTCTCTCTTCTCTGTGGTGACGTGTCAGTCGTGACGTACCTTACAGGCCTGCTCCATCTCTCTCTCTCTCTCTCTCTCTCTCTCTGTGGTGACGTGTCAGTCGTGACGTACCTTACAGGCCTGTTCCATCTCTCTCTCCCAGTCCTGCCTCCGCTCCTCCAGAGACTGCACGCCGTTCTTGTAGGCCACGTCTGGGGAGGGGAAGACACACCTCTACTGTCAATGGTCACAGTAAGAAACCGAACAGTGACAGCAGGGAGAATAGCAAGGGTGGAGAAGAAGGAGAGGAGAGGAGAGAGAGAGAGAGAGAGAGAGAG
>CM065748.1:7243129-7260629 GCA_033310375.1 Conus canariensis | reverse complement strand
GAAGAATCGAACTTTTTTTTTTTTTTTTTTTTGCTTTGCTGGACACGTCAGTGGACTTGAGGCTGACTGAAATGATTCGCAGTTCAGAGTTGGTTCTGATCATTCTTTGAATCTATCCGGGCATGGTAGAGGACAGGTCGATCCAGTAGACCTAACAAGTTAAAGGTCTGTCATTACAGCAGAAAAAAAAAATCACAAATCAATGATCGATAACCACTGCAACAGTCCCCAAACAAAAACGTGTCCTCCTTAAACACTTTAAGGTTCAATCTTTCTCTCATCACTGTCTCTCATTCCCTAAATTATGTACAGATCATCGAATCAAAAGTTAAATAAACACAGCTGACTTAACCAATCAATAATCATTGAGTATGTTCGAGATTTATGACACGGCACGGCTGATTAAACTGCTGGGAACTTTCCACAAGCGTTGAGAACCACTGCATGTGATAACCAATCAACATGCTGGGAACTTTCCACAAGCGTTGAGAACCATTGATTGTGATAACCAATCAAAATGCTGGGAACTTTCCACAAGCGTTGAGAACCATTGCATGTGATAACCAATCAAAATGCTGGGAACTTTCCACAAGCGTTGAGAACCACTGCATGTGATAACCAATCAAAATCCTGGGAACTTTCCACAAGCGTTGAGAACCATTGCATGTGATAACCAGTCAACATGCTAGGAACTTTCCACAAGCGTTGAGAACCACTGAATGTGATAACCAATCAAAATGCTCGGAACAATCAACAGACTGGAAGCCTGTGGCACTTTCTGCCTTCTTCTAGGCTAGTGCTTTCAAGAGGCCTCCAGAACTATTACGCAATTTGTTCACACGTCATTTGGTAAACAAACGTCAGATTAAACTTAATATGTACAGAGCAAAATCCAAGATGTGTGGATGTTTTAGTCTGTACACTACTGATACTGTCTCTGCTAATAAAGTACCCAACTAAGTGAACTGTTGCACAGTTTTCAGCTTCTAAGCACAGTTACATCAGTACTGATGATGCACAGTTACATCAGTATTGATGATGCACAGTTACATCAGTATTGATGATGCACAGTTACATCAGTACTGATGATGCACAGTTACATCAGTACTGATGATGCACAGTTACATCAGTATTGATGATGCACAGTTACATCAGTACTGATGATGCACAGTTACATCAGTACTGATGATGCACAGTTACATCAGTACTGATGATGCACAGTTACATCAGTATTGATGATGCTGTCGTGACCGGCCATGATGTGATCCTCTGGGTGTTGATTTTGGTGCTTCAGTATGCACGTCTGACTAATCCATGAAGAGCATTTGCCGTTCTGTGCGGCGAAACATTTGCCGTTCTGTGCGGCGAAACTTTTGCCGTTCTGTGGGGGAAACTTTTGCCGTTCTGTGGGGGAAACTTTTGCCGTTCTGTGGGGCGAAACATTTGCCGTTCTGTGCGGCGAAACTTTTGCCGTTCTGTGCGGCGAAACTTTTGCCGTTCTGTGGGGGAAACTTTTGCCGTTCTGTGGGGGAAAACTTTTGCCGTTCTGTGGGGCGAAACTTTTGCCGTTCTGTGGGGCGAAACTTTTGCCGTTCTGTGGGGCGAAACTTTTGCCGTTCTGTGGGGGAAACTTTTGCCGTTCTGTGGGGCGAAACTTTTGCCGTTCTGCGGGGCGAAACTTTTGCCGTTCTGTGGGGCGAAACTTTTGCCGTTCTGTGGTGTGAAACATATGCCGTTCTGTGGGGCGAAACATTTGCCGTTCTGTGGAGCGAAACTTTTGCCGTTCTGTGCGGGAAACTTTTGCCGTTCTGTGGGGCGAAACTTTTGCCGTTCTGCGGGGCGAAACTTTTGCCGTTCTGTGGGGCGAAACTTTTGCCGTTCTGTGGTGTGAAACATATGCCGTTCTGTGGGGCGAAACATTTGCCGTTCTGTGGGGCGAAACTTTTGCCGTTCTGTGGGGCGAAACTTTTGCCGTTCTGTGGGGCGAAACTTTTGCCGTTCTGTGCGGCGAAACATTTGCCGTTCTGTGGGGCGAAACTTTTGCCGTTCTGTGGCGAACATTGCCGTCTGTGGGGGGAAACTTTTGCCGTTCTGTGCGGCGAAACTTTTGCCGTTCTGTGGGGCGAAACTTTTGCCGTTCTGTGGGGCGAAACTTTTGAAACCAGTATTGTTCTGCTGATGCAGGGGTCGTGTGTGTGTGCGTGCGTGCGTGCGTGCGTGCGTGTGTGTGTGTGTGTGTGTGCGTGTGTGTGTGTGTGTGTGTGTGTGTGTGTGTGTGTGTGTGTGTGTGTGTGTTTTAGCCTTCAGACAACCAGATCGGACACTGCACTTCTAAGTCAAAAAGTGTACACAGTTCACCGCCCGCCAATAAATCCTTTACAGTAAGACTGTTAACTGAGTTTACATGTGCAAACACATGCTGGGGAAAAAAAAACTTGAGTTACACACCATTCTGTCCTCGGTAAACATACAAACCATCATGTGCCGGAGGGAGGGAGGGCACAAAAACAACATGGGCTTCAGTTGCGTTTCTACATCATCCACGAAAATGGAATGGAGATACCTTGCATAATGACTGGGTTAAAACGGTCACCTATCGAAAAGTTACACCGATAAAGAACTTTGGAGAAAGAAGGAAGAGGAAACACACACACACACACACACACACACACACACACACATACACACAAACGCGCGCGCGCATGAAAGCACACAATACCTACACCAATGCACGCACGAAAGCACAATACACACACACACACACACACACACACACACACACACACACACACACACACACACATACACGCGCGTGCGCGCGCATACACACAGGTTGACTCACCCCAACCCAGTTCGTTCCTTCATCGACTTGGTCAGCTGCATCAGTCCTTTGCTGTATTCATGCTCTAGTTTGGACCTGTTTGAATTTACACCACACACACACACACACACACACACACACACACACACACACACACACACACACTGGTACTTCTGCTAATTATCAAAATCAACTGAAATGAAGAAGTTAACTGTTTTGACACCTCAGACAGTGCATTCTGCGCACCATGCCGAGCAATCCAATGTGTTTTAAAGCCATCTGCGGCGATTTTTACTGGGGTTTTCTAAACTTTTAAGTAAAGACGTGCGCGTTGTGTGTGTCACCAGAAAAATATGGCCTTTCTTGTGTCCTTCTGACTCCCGTGTGGAGATGAGGAGACCAGCCAGAGACCATCGAAGAATGGAATGGAATCCACCACAGTTCAGAATTTTAGGTGTTTGGTCCACTAATTATATACAAAGCTGCGAACATATTAACTTTTCTGAGAAATTGGCTGATGTAAAATATTCATTCAAGATTTGGACCCAAAGCCAGATTACAGCCCTAGGAAGGGTGGCAGTTCTTAAATCCTTAATGTTATCAAATTTCACCCGTCTATGGATTTTGCTACCCAACCTACCAAACAATTTCTTTCAGACTCCACAAGCCACTGTTACAATTTTGTATGGAACAAGAAAAAACATGAAATGAACAGAAAAACAGCACATGAAAGTGTAAGAAACGGAGGCATCGGAATACCAGAACTGAAAACCTTTGCTTGTTTATTAAAATTGACATGGCTGCGGAAATTTCGGACGACAAAACAGAAATGGAAAGCATTCGCGACAACCAATTTTCCGATTTTACACGTTCTTCGATCAAAAACATCGACCTGAAACCGTCACTACCCTTTCAAAATCAAATGTATTCTGGACAAAACCTTTTGATGCACACTGGGAATGTTTCTATGAAGTTAGAGGTACAAACTCTTGTGAACTACTTGCTGAACCAGTATTTCATAATCGTAAAATACAGATAAGCAAGAGGCATATTGCTAGTAAAACATGAATTAGCAAAGGGACACACAATATTGCAGACTTTCTGCTTCAAAATGGAAAATTTCTTCTATATCCCTAACAGAAATGTAATGTTAATACAGATTTATTACTTTTCCTGGGTATACGAAAGCAATAACTGAATATATGCGAAATACAATGATTGCTGTTCGTAACAATAAATGTATGGATGTATCTATTTGCTTTAAAAAAAACTGACATCTATATTCAAAGGATCAAAATTATACTATCATACACTTATTGACAATAACACACGGCCAAAATGTCGCGCAATCGAAAGTGGGATGTAGAAAATGACTGGGATACACGCCTTTTGTATCTCCATAAGACATCAGATGTAAAAATGAAGCGGTTTTCAGCTGAAAGTAATACATAGGTGTCTTGGAACAAGTGTTATCCTTAAAAACATACGTGTACTAAACAGTGGACTATGTAGTTTCTGCCACGCTACAGAGGACAGTTTAACTCATATGTTTTGGCGCTGTGGTGTTGTTCAAAGTTTTTGAAAATCTTTTATGAATGCAATGAATGAAAAAAATGTCAGAATGTATCTCATTTATGTATTACAAAATTTCTGTCTATACCTGGTTTTGATACAGATACAAGCACAGACCAGGTCTGTTATTTCATTTCGCTGTTTGTTAAAGAATACGCGTGCCACCGTAAATCAAATGGAAATATGCCCATTTTGCAAGCCTTTGTTAACAAGTTAGAACATACATCCGATATTAAAGAGTACACTGCGCGCAAGTATATGGTATATAATGATTTTGTTACCAAATGGACTCTTCATAAGACTTTTTCTGTTGATTTAAGCAACAACAACAACACAAACAACAACAACAACAACAACAACAAAACAAACAAACAAAAAAGACCGAATTCGTCAGTATTAGATACGTTCTTTAAAAATAAAAAAATTTAAAAAAAAACCTTACGTATGACGATTTTTATAACTCGGCTCTTCACATGTGACAATAGGGTTCAGGCCCTCAATGGCCATACATAACCCATTCTGCTTCTCTCACTGTGGTTTACCACCACCACCCCGCTGTATGAATGCAGTGAGAACTGTAGTCAGACTGAGAATGCAGTGAGAACTGTAGTCAGACAGTGAGAATGTAGTGAGAACTGTAGTCAGACTGTGAGAATGTAGTGAGAACTGTAGTCAGACTGTGAGAACTGTAGTCAGACTGTGAGAATGCAGTGAGAACTGTAGTCAGAATGCAGTGAGAACTGTAGTCAGACTGAGAATGCAGTGAGAAATGCAGTCAGACTGTGAGAATGTAGTGAGAACTGCAGTCAGACTGCGAGAATGCAGTGAGAACTGTATATTCAGACTGTGAGAATATAGTGAGAACTGTATAGTCAGACAGTGAGAATGCAGTGAGAACTGTAGTCAGACTGTGAGAATGCAGTGAGAACTGTAGTCAGACTGTGAGAATGCAGTGAGAACTGTGGTCAGACTGTGAGAATGCAGTGAGAACTGTAGTCACAATGCTGTGAGAATGCAGTGAAAACTGTGGTCAGACTGTGAGAATGCAGTGAGAACTGTAGTCACAATGCAGTGACAAAGTGAGAACTGTAGTCACAATGCTGTGAGAATGCAGTGAGAACTGTAGTCACAATGCTGTGAGAATGCAGTGAGAACTGTAGTCAGACTGCGAGAATGCAGTGAGAACTGTAGTCAGACTGTGAGAATGCAGTGAGAACTGTGGTCAGACTGTGAGAATGCAGTGAGAACTGTGGTCAGACTGTGAGAATGCAGTGAGAACTGTAGTCACAATGCAGTGAGAACTGTAGTCACAATGCTGTGAGAATGCAGTGAGAACTGTAGTCACAATGCTGTGAGAATGCAGTGAGAACTGTAGTCACAATGCTGTGAGAATGCAGTGAGAACTGTAGTCAGACTGTGAGAATGCAGTGAGAACTCCAGTCAGACCGTGAGAATGCAGTGAGAACTGTAGTCAGACTGTGAGAATGCAGTGAGAACTGTGGTCAGACTGTGAGAATGCAGTGAGAACTGTGGTCAGACTGTGAGAATGCAGTGAGAACTGTTGTCAGACTGTGAAATGCAGTGAGAACTGAAGTCAGACTGTGAGAATGCAGTGAGAACTGTAGTTAGACCGTGAGAATGCAGTGAGAACTGTAGTCAGGCTGTGAGAATGATGTGAGAACTGTAGTCAGACTGTGAGAATGCAGTGAGAGCTGTAGTCAGACTGTGAGAATGCGGTGAGAACTGTAGTCAGAATGCAGTGAGAACTGTAGTCAGACTGTGAGAATGCAGTGAGAACTGCAGTCAGACTGTGAGAATGTAGTGAGAACTGCAGTCAGACTGTGAGAATGCAGTGAAAACTGTATAGTCAGACTGTGAGAATGTAGTGAGAACTGTATAGTCGGACTGTGAGAATGCAGTGAGAACTGTAGTCAGACTGTGCGAATGCAGTGAGAACTGTAGTCAGACTGTGAGAATGCAGTGAGAACTATAGTCAGACTGTGAGAATGCAGTGAGAACTGTAGTCAGACTGTGAGAATACAGTGAGAACTGTAGTCACAATGCTGTGAGAATACAGTGAGAACTGTAGTCAGACTGTGAGAATGCAGTGAGAACTGTAGTCACAATGCTGTGAGAATGCAGTGAGAACTGTGGTCAGACTGTGAGAATGCGGTGAGAAGTCAGGATTTGGAAATGGCCGAAGACGTTGAAAATGAACGCGCCCAACAACTGCACGGTAACCATCATCATCGCCACCAACAGTTGCCACGACATCAGTACTGTCCGACAATCCTCTAACCCCTCTCCCTTCTCCCATACTACAACCGCTTTTGTCATGTTATCACCAAAGGTGGTAATATTCCTCTTGATTATTTTTCAATATTTTTATCACCATCGTTATCATTATCATTATTGCTATCAGTGTTATTGTTATCATCGTTGTTACTTCAATTTCAACTCGCATTGTCTCCTTCCCAATGGCCTCGTTTTTATTCAATGCCCATCTTGCGCCGAATTCGACAAAGATAAGTGATTGCTCGTTCTTCACGTTTGTTGTCCTGAGTGTTGTTTACTTTGCCTGAAGCAGACCAAAGATGTCAAAACGCGTCGTGTTTCGTCTTGTGGTTCGTTTGTCCACGTTGTTCGGAGGAGTCATAATTATTACTTTTAAGATTTGTTCAGATCCCGCCTGCAGTGGCCTCACTTTGCAAATGTCTGACAGGTAAAGCAGGGATGTATACCTAACCCACTGCTGTTTTCAGTTTCTTCCTGACCTCGAAATCCAGCTTAACTCTTATGGCGCTCGTGGCTTTAAATCTATGGAGTGATCAGCATGATGTATTTTTATCAACGTATGCAGATGACATCGCTTTAGTTTTAGATTCTGTTCCTGACTTGCAAAATAAAATCTACCGCCTGCAGCACTACTGTAGTAATTGCGGGGGGGGGGGGGGGGGGGGGGGGGGGTTAGGGGGAGGGGGGTAGGGGGGTTAACAATTAATGTGGACAAAACTAAGGTGGTTATGTTCTAAAATGGTGGGTCTCCGAAAAAATGCGAAAAAAGACGAAAATTTCAAAACTAAAGCTCTTAGAGCTGATTCAGAAAAAAAAAAAAAAAAAATTGCCTGCCAGTTTTCAAAATTTTTGTCACCAAAGTGAAAAACCAATCTTATTGTATGGATCCGCAAAACAGAGTGAAAAACCAATCTTATTGTATGGATCCGCAACACAGAGGGTTAGAAAGTCGGAGGAAAAACCAATCTTATTGTATGGATCCGCAACACAAAGTGACCCGCAACCCCACCCCCCCCCCCGGGTGAAAACCAATCTTGTTGTATGGAGCCGCAACACAGAGTGAAAAACCAATCTTATTGTGAGTGAAAAACCAATCTTATTGTATGGATCCGCAACACAAAGTGAAAAACCAATCTTGTTGTATGGATCCGCAACACAAAGTGAAAAACCAATCTTATTGTATGGATCCGCAACACAGAGGGTTAGAAAGTCGGATGAAAAACCAATATTGTATGGATCCGCAACACAAAGTGAAAAACCAATCTTATTGTATAGATCCGCAACACAAAGTGAAAAACCAATCTCATTGTATGGATCCGCAACACAAAGTGAAAAACCAATCTTATTGTATGGATCCGCAACACAAAGTGAAAAATCAATCTTATTGCACGGATCCGCAACACAAAGTGAAAAACCAATCTTATTGTGAGTGAAAAACCAATCTTATTGTATGGATCCGCAACACAAAGTGAAAAACCAATCTTATTGTATGGATCCGCAACACAGAGGGTTAGAAAGTCGGAGGAAAAACCAATCTTATTGTATGGATCCGCAACACAAAGTGAAAAACCAATCTTGTTGTATGGAGCCGCAACACAGAGTGAAAAACCAATCTTATTGTGAGTGAAAAACCAATCTTATTGTACGGATCCGCAACACAAAGTGAAAAACCAGTCTTATTGTATGGATCCGCAACACAAAGTGAAAAACCAATCTTATTGTATGGATCCGCAACACAAAGTGAAAAACCAATCTTATTGTATGGATCCGCAACACAGAGGGTTAGAAAGTCGGATGAAAAACCAATCTTATTGTATGGATCCGCAACACAAAGTGAAAAACCAATCTTATTGTATAGATCCGCAACACAAAGTGAAAAACCAATCTTATTGTATGGATCCGCAACACAAAGTGAAAAACCAATCTTATTGTATGGATCCGCAACACAAAGTGAAAAATCAATCTTATTGCACGGATCCGCAACACAAAGTGAAAAACCAATCTTATTGTACGGATCCGCAACACAAAGTGAAAAACCAATCTTATTGTACAGATCCGCAACACAAAGTGAAAAACCAATCTCGTTGTATGGATCCGCAACACAAAGTGAAAAACCAATCTCATTGTATGGATCCGCAACACAAAGTGAAAAACCAATCTTATTGTATGGATCCGCAACACAAAGTGAAAAACCAATCTTATTGTACGGATCCGCAACACAAAGTGAAAAACCAATCTTATTGTATGGATCCGCAACACAAAGTGAAAAACCAATCTTATTGTATGGATCCGCAACACAAAGTGAAAAACCAATCTTATTGTACGGATCCACAACACAAAGTGAAAAACCAATCTTATTGTATGGATCCGCAACACAAAGTGAAAAACCAATCTTATTGTATGGATCCGCAACACAAAGTGAAAAACCAATCTCATTGTACGGATCCACAACACAAAGTGAAAAACCAATCTTATTGTATGGATCCACAACACAAAGTGAAAAACCAGTCTTGTTGTATGGATCCGCAACACAGAGGGTTAAGTGAAAAACCAATCTTGTTGTATGGATCCGCAACACAAAGCGAAAAACCAATCTTATTTTATGGATCCGCAACATAGAGTGTTAGAAAGTCGGGTGTCGTTGAAAAGACATATATTTGCAAAATGGTCTTAGGCGTTAGAAAACATATTAAAAAATGACATAGTTCTGAATAAGTGTGGTAGGTTTACGGTGTATATCGACGTATATACTAGGGTGATCAAGTACTGGATATGCATTCTTGCCCGGTTCAATAGTGGATACACAAAGCAGCGCCATGAGACTCTGCTTAGTCATGATTCAAAAGACAGAAGAAATTGGTCAAGCCATGTTAGAACCCTTTTTTTGTTGACATGGTATGTCTGAGAAATGAAAAATGTTGGCTATATTGTGATATTCATCAAAACCTTCAGACTTCGTACTTGATATGCTTTTCGTCAACACTGGCACGAATCCTAGGTAATCCATCCCGATTGTCTGAATTATCACCCAGAGATTTGTAGAGCAGATTATGTGAGGCTTTTATGATCTTTTGAAGATCGCCGAGTTCTTTGTGTACTAAGATGCAATTGATAAGCGTTGAACGGAATTTCTCGCTTGGAATACCAATTGTTAATCCATACTGTCTACAATGCGATGGCCATGTGATGGAGGATTTGTGTCATTTTCGGCTGGTGTGTCCGATATTTATACAATTACGGAAACAGGACACATACACACTCCCCTATCATTACACAGTTCCATCAAATATCAAAGTTCAATTGCTTTGCTCAAAACTACCCCCCAAAAAATTATCATTAATCTAGGTAAATGAAAGCCTGAAACCTGGAAATGCGTAGCTTTGTTGTTGTTGTTGTTGTTGTTGTTGTTGTTCTTGCTAGCAAATCTAATCAAAGCTACCTTAAACGTTATTTTATAGTTAAGTTACACTATTTAATAATTGGTCGCATTTTTCTAAACCTATGTTCCTATGGGTCTTGTGGCCTGCAAAAACTGAATAAAGCATTTTGTATTTGTATTTATGCGCGATCGCGCGCGCGCATGCGCACACACACACACACACACACACACACACACACACACACACACACACACACACCACCACCACCACCATCACCATCACCATAAAGGTCCAGAGAGAGAGAGAGAGAGAGAGATACATACAGTGAGAGAAAGAGAGACAGAGACAGAGAGACACAGAGAGAGACAGAGACCGAGAGATCCATACAGGGGGGGAGGAGAGAGAGAGAGAGAGAGAGAGAGAGAGAGAGAGAGAGAGAGAGAGAGATAGAAGAGAAGAAAGAGATTATGAACAGAGAGAGAGAGAGAGAGAGAGAGAGAGAGACAGAAAGAGAGATCCATACAGAGAGAGAGAGAGAGAGAGAGAGGAGAGAGAGAGAGAGAGAGATTCATACAGTGAGAGAAAGACAGAGAGACAGAGAGAGAGAGGGACAGAGAGAGATCCACACAGAGAGAGAGAGAGAGAGAGAGAGAGGGAGAGAGAGAGAGAGAGAGAGAAAAATTCATACAGTGAGAGAAAGACAGACAGAGAGAGAGAGAGAGAGAGAGAGAGAGACAGAGACAGAGACAGAGACACAGACTCAAGACTCAAGATATTTTATTCATATTAGGCCTCAGCCCATCATGAAGGGGAATGTGAACATGTAACTGAGTAAAGATATATAACAGATTCAAAATACAAGTTAACGATGATATAAATGTATTCATATACCTTTCAAGAAGTCACAGCATCTCTCATTTTAAATCCTTTATACAAAAACAAAGAAAGACTACGCACATCTTCAGGTTTGGTCGATGACATTAGCAAACTCAGTTTAAACAGTGAAGGATGTCTATAATATTTAGGCTTAATTAGAGTTTCTCGTATATGTTTAAGAGCTGGGCAACAGAGAACAAAGTGCACCTCACTTTCTTCACTTTCAGTACATAAGGGGCAAATTAAATCGTTGAACATAGACGTTTTGTATCGGAAGCGATGTAATGCCAGCTCAGAAATCCCGAGCCTAAATCTAGTCGTAATATATTTTAAGTGCCTATCAATATCTAAATGTAAGTAAGGTTTTAAACTGTGGTCACTGCAAAAAGCTCTATACAAGCTGAATCTATCACTAGTTTGAATATGATCAGACCAGGTTTGCCACCTACAGTCAATCATCCTTTGCTTGAAACAACATATGAAATCATGAACATTTCCAACGCCTTGACTTGCCCAAACAAATCCAAATCCAAATTTAAACAAACATAAGCGTACATTTGTTACCCAATTTTTCTTACCTTTTATATCAAGGTCAAATAACATATCATAGGCTTTGCGTGGAATCCTGTGATTCTCCATTTGTATCAGCTTAAGCCAGTAGCGAATACACTTAACAGCAGAATTTATATATATTGGATAGCGATTGGTTTCACCATAAACAAGGTCATTGGGTGTTCGCCTGTCTACTCCTAAAAATTTCTTCAACGCAAATAAATGGACTGATTCACAATGGACAACAGCATTGTCTAGGCCCCATAATTCAGAGCCATACTGCACAACTGGCTGTATCTGAGAATCAAACAATTTCATAAATAAATTAAAAGAGTTGTTATCTAACATGTATAACCTTTTAAGAAGATAAATCAAAGCATTCTTAGCTCTGCTTGCAAGGTCTTTGCATGCAGCAGTGAAGCTCAATCGCGTAGAGAAAAAAATTCCTAAATATTTATACGCATTAACCACAGGCATTCTTTCACCGTTATACAACCATTTTTCTCTCACACTCAAATATCCACCCTTCCGAAATACTATGATATTGCTTTTAGTCATATTAACTTTAAGTTGAAGAGATGCAGCGGCGTGTTGTACGCTGTTCAGTTGTGTTTGCAGACCTGTAACTGTCTCTGCCATCAAAACGACATCGTCAGCCAACAACAGAATAAATAATTCGAATGCATCTAGTGAAAATCGAGCGCCATGTCTTCCTTTATTAATTACTTCAACCGCCAGTTCGTTAATGAAAAGAGAAAACAGAACAGGGCTGCAAGCATCTCCTTGCCTTAATCCTGATGTACAGGCAATGCAATCAGTTAACATAGAACCACATCGAACTCTGGCTTTGAGATCATTGTACATACTTTTAATGCATCTGAATAATTTACCTTTAATGCCATTTTTTAAGAGAATTGGCCAAAGAATATTTCGATTTATCGTGTCAAAAGCTTTTTCGAAATCAATAAATGCAACATACAATTTTCGATTATAACAAAACTGTTTCTGTACGAGAGCTAGTAAAGAAAACATATGGTCGGCTGTTGAATATCCTCTCTTAAATCCAGCTTGATAATCACCTGTGATATTGTGTTCATCCACCCATTCTTGCAGTCTATTATTTATCACTATACCAAATAATTTACTACTAACATCG
This sequence comes from Conus canariensis, assembly GCA_033310375.1. Lineage (NCBI taxonomy): Eukaryota > Metazoa > Mollusca > Gastropoda > Neogastropoda > Conidae > Conus > Conus canariensis. The sequence goes on along the minus strand of CM065748.1, from coordinate 7,247,977 downwards.
CTCAAGGAAATTCCCCTATAATTGTTGGGATCATTGATATCACCCTTCTTGAAAATAGGTTGAATAACAGATTCAAACCAGTTTTCAGGAAACACACCATTATCAAATAACTTATTAAACAATTTCAGAAGGAACTATACAACTTGATCATTCGAATTCTTGAAAAGCTCGGCAATAATGCCATCGGGACCAGCTGCTTTATGGTTTTTTAGTTTTCTAAGTGCTAGCAATATTTCATCTTTAGAGATCGGACGATTCATATAGCCTTCCATTTCAACTTCAGCTGAATACTCATTTACTGTGTTGTCAGCATCCGTCTCCAGCAAGGCTTTAAAGTGTTGAAACCATGAGTCGACTGATATATTATTCCTAGGCTGTTTTCTTTTGAAGGACGCGTTATGAACAACGTCCCAAAATTGTTTTTGGTTTCCCACTGTCGTTACCAGTTTATCTAGTAAAGCTTTGTTGAACTGTTTCCTCTTCCGCTTTAGTAAATTTTTATATTCACGTCTGGCAATTACATATTCATTTCTCATTTCGATTATTGTTTCTGTTTTCTTTTCTAATTTTACTGAGCGACGAAATATCTGTAACAATCTTCTAGTGTTTGTTTTACAAAGTTTACATTCTATATCAAACCATTTACATGAACTTCCATTGTTGTTAAATGATATACATGTTTTCATGGACCCAGCACTTTCTCTTATACATTCATTAAAAACTTTAAGAGCATTATTTACGTTAACATCAATCAAATCAATTGCAAGATCAATGTTTGTGTGTATTTCTTCACTGCACAAAATACTGGTATATGTAGCTGCACACTTCTCGTCCCATACAAGTTTGTGTATGACAAAATTCTCTTTTTGCATACACATATCAGGTGAACATTCCTTGGCAAGAACAACACATGCTGTCACTGGTAAATGGTCGGAATCAATACGGTCAGCTATAGATAATTCACAAGAATCAAACAAAATCATAAAAAGTTCACGTGAGAGTACAAAATAGTCTGTGACACTGCTTCCAGAGTCAGATATGAATGTGTAGCAACCTTCATAGTCGCCTTTGCACACGCCATTTAAAATGCTCAAATCTAACGCAGTGCACATGTTCAATAATAATTTCCCATAGTTGTTCAAAGTACAGTCATTTGAATGTCGAACCATATTATATGACAAATTATTGAACTGTGGATCAAACGTATTTTGTACAACATAATCTTGAGAAACATCAGCTGTTCTGCTATTCAAATCTCCATTTAAAATAACATACACGTCATTCTGCAACAGAAAATCGGTTAAACATTCTTCAAGCATACTAATTCCATTGTCAATATCAAAATAAGTGTAAAATGGAGATCCTTCTGGTGGTATATATGTACAAACATACAGAATATCTTTACCTAATCCAAATAACTCTTTACAGATCAAAAACATGCAACAATTAACATGATCCATATCAATACTTTTAACATACGGGAAAAGATCATTCCTTACTAAACAAACAAGTCCTCCCGATCGTCTACCATGTTTAGTAAATTTAACGGCAGGTTTACAAAATAGTCTGTACCCGGTAAATAAGTCCAACTGACAGTCCTCAATAAATGTCTTAACTAAACAAACAAAATCGACCTGACAAACATAAGAAATGAAATCAGAGTCAAATATTTTTGATAGCAATCCGTTTACGTTCCACAACAAAAAAGAAACACGTTTTGGTTTTGCGCTCGGTGTGTGTTGCACGTGCTCACTCACGCTGTCACGACACGACACGGCCTTGCTGACCTGATCAACATCGCAGAGTTCAAGCGTGTCACTGACATGACGAACAGGTGAGCGTATAGACGGTGTTGGGTTACATTTGTTACCTCTCGTGTTCCTATCAAAGGGAAAATTAAGTCCAGAAAATGACCGGCCAAAATCCTATCTGGATTCACGCAAACTGTCCCCCTCGCCAAGGAAGTACTTCTGACCATCAATGAGTAGGTGGTCAAACACCATCGTGGCCCTCTTCCCATCATTTCTGGCTTTTTTCAGGTGGGGAGACAGTTTGCGCCTTATCTCCCTCACTCGGAAGGAGAAGTCTTCTCCTACAAAAATTCTGGTACCCTGCAATTTCTTTTTCACACTGAGAATTTGCACTTTGTCTTTATAAAATGTGCATCTTGCGATCATCGGGGAATCTGGTTTGTTGTTCAAACGATGGACCCTATCAAATTGGATGTCACTGCTTATGTCCAGCTTATTAGCAATGACATCACGTAATTTGGTTGCACATTGTTCATTGGATTCGTTTTGTTCTCTATCTATTCCATAAAATATCAGATTATTCCTTTTGGATCTGCCCTCAAGGTCGTCAGTCTTTCTTTCTAACTGTTCGACTCGAGAGAGCAGATCAGAGTTTTTCTGTAACAAAGTTTGATTTTCTTTTTTCAAATCATCCACCTTTTTTTTCAAGTCCAACATGTCATTCTGTAACTCAACATACTGTTCTCTCAGTCCTTTCACACATCGTTCCACTTCATCGAGCTTACTGTTTGTTGTGGCGTTCTGAACTTTCATGGACTGCAGTATCTCCACAACATCAGCAAGGGTAGGCTGCCGGGAAGGTGAAGGTGATGACTGCCTGCTGCCCTGGGATGCCGCGGTCCTGTCCAGGCTCGTCCGTCCACTGCTGCCCAGTCTTGACTGCCTCAGGCTGTCCTTGGGTCCGGGGTTCTGCTCCACGTCTCCGCACCTCATCAGCAAACCGCCCCAGAACAGCAGGGTGAGGAGCAGGCCAAGGGTGACACCGTCCAACCTGCTCCGCAGTGTCAACATGGCGATGCGCGCGGCTTTTTTCTCCCTGGCCCTCTTCATCATGAACGACATGAAAACAGGCAAAAAGCAGCCGCATGTCGCTCGAAAAGCGAGTGGAGTGGATGGCATGACTCAGGATGAATCAGCTGGCAGAAAATGGCGACCCTGACTGGCTTCTGTCTTCGACAAGATGCAAGAATCGGCGGAGCGTTGAAACATGCGACTTCTGCGCTTCAGTGTCAGGTCACGCCCCCGACAGAGAGAGAGAGAGAGAGAGAGAGAGAGAGAGAGAGATCCATACAGTGAGAGAAAGACATAGAGAGACACAGAGAGAGAGAGAGAGAGGGGGGGGGGGTCCATACAGTGAGAGAAAGACACAGAGAGAGAGAGAGAGAGAGAGAGAGAGAGAGAGAGAGAGAGAGAGATCCATGCAGTGAGAGAAAGAGAGAGAGAGAGAGAGAGAGAGAGAGAGGAGAGAGAGAGAGAGAGATTCATACAGCGAGAGAAAGTCAGAGAGAGAGAGAGAGAGAGAGAGAAACAGAGAGACACACACACAGAGGGAGTGAAGGAGAAACTGACAGAGAGACGGACAGACAGACAGACAGACAGACAGAAGAGAGAGAGAGAGAGAGAGAGAGAGAGAGAGACAAACACAGACAGACAGACAGACAGGGAGGTTCATACCGGGATCTCAAGTACTCTTCAAAGTCCTTCAGAAACCGTTTCTGATCCGTGTTGTGCCGACACAACACGTCAAACCCTGCACTGCTCGTGAAATCCTCTCCCTGCACACACACACACACACACACACACACACACACACCGCACGCACGCACGCACGCACGCACACACGCACACACGCACGCACGCACGCACGCACGCACACGCACGCACGCACGCACGCACGCACGCACACACACACACACACACACACACACACACACACACACACACACACACACAGGGCACGCGCGTTTAGAGTTGCAATAAAAAATCTCATGTCAACTAAAGGGTCTCAGTCAGCCAGTGTTTTAGCTTTGTCAACAGCACTTTAGAACGTCATCAAGCCACTTTTCAACCGCCAGTATTTTTTTTTTTTTATTTTAATCTTTCGTTTTGAGTGTTTCGTCCGAGAAGGGTCTATTTCTGTTTCCTGATCAAGGATTTTCCGCCTCTGCTGTTAGCATTGAGATCAAGAATTATTTGTTCAATAGCTCAGCGTCCTCTATCATGTGTTCTGTCTTTTTCCTGTCCGTCTTCCCGTTTGCCTGTCCCAGACAACCTCTCTCTCTCTCTCTCTCTCTCTCTCTCTCTCTCTCTCTCTCTCTCTCTCTCTCCCCCACCCACCCTCTCTCTCTCTCTCGCTCTTAAAACCAAGAGCTCAGTATATATTGTTGAAGTATTACAAAGTCCCAAATCCCTTCAGATCAGCGCTTCTTTTGGTATGCACTCATGAACTTAATGGTCAGAAATGTGTCGATTTATTCATTCAAAGCGTTCAAACTGCGGTCATAAAATTTTATTGATCTCAGGAGAGTTTCTGAATATATGTGTCCGTTATGTCTGTGCGTATTTCTTATAGTCCTTCTATGATTGTATTTGCTTGCACCCTTGAATATGAAGAATATCATCATCATCATCATCATCATCATCATCATCATTCTCATCTCTCTCTCTCTCTCTCTCTCTCTCTCCCTCTCTCTCTGTGTGTGTGTGTGTGTGTGTGTGTGTGTGTGTGTGTGTGTGTGTGTGTGTGTGTGTGTGTGATGTGATGTGTCATCCACATACTGACTTCCGTTCAGCGTAAGTGACAAGATACTGAACTGCTTTAAATAAAAGTCTGTCTTTCTCTCTCTCTCTCTCTCTCTCTCTCTCTCTCTCTCTCTCTCTCTCTCTCTGTGTGTGTGTGTGTGTGTGTGTGTGTGTGTGTGTGTGTGTCTGTGTGTGTGTGTGTCTGTCTGTCTGTCTGTCTGACTGTCTATCTGTGTAGTTCTGAGTAGCTGTCTTTCGTGCATACAAATATGTACTTTTTCGAAAAAAAAAGGCA
>CM065748.1:7218129-7233129 GCA_033310375.1 Conus canariensis | reverse complement strand
CCCCCCCCCCCCCTCCCGTTTTAACCCCGCTTTTACAAGAGTTTGGAAGACTCCAGCACTGCTTACATTCTGGACAAATCTTAAATAAATGTTAGCGAACCGCCAAGAGAAACGTGGAAAAACGAGTCACAAGACAAAACACGACGCGTTTCGACCTCTTAGGTCTTCTTTAGGCAAGACACAAACAAATAACACAACGAAAATGAACGAATTTGGTACTCAGCTTCAATCTCTTCACTCTTCAGCGCAAGGTTAACAGGCGTTGAATCAAGAGTATGACTAGATTAATTGATAACCATGGCAATATTCTAAATGACCAAACAGAGATTCTTCATGAGGTTCAAGGATTTTATGAATCACTGTACAAAAAATGTGAAGTTGACGACTGTGATTTGGATGAACTCACTGTAAATATTCCACATTTAGACCGTGACGAAGCAAATAAATTAGATGGCGAAATCACACTGGAGGAGACATGCATAGCATTAAAGAACATGAAAAACAACAAAAGTCCTGGCACTGATGATTTCACAACAGAATTTTTTAAGTGTTTTTGGAGCAGAATAGGGGTTTTTGTTGTCAGAGCTTTAAATGCCGGATTTAGAAGGGGGGAACTTTCTTGTGTTCAAAGACAGGGACTAATTGTTTGTATACAAAAGGGAGATAAACCAAGACACTTTGTGAAGAACTGGAGACCAATCTCGTTGTTAAATGTTGTATATAAAATAGGGTCATCGTGTATAGCCAACCGTTTAAAAAATGTGTTAGCTGGTCTCATCAATGAGGATCAAACTGGTTTTGTTAAGAATAGATACATAGGGGATAACATTAGGCTCATTTACGACACAATTGCTTATTTAGAAGAACACAACTTACCAGGGCTTTTATTAAACATTGACTTTGAGAAAGCATTCGATTTAGTGAGCTGGGATTTTATGTTTAAAGTATTGAAAGCGTTTGGATTTCAACAGGGCTTCTGCAAATGGATTGAAACATTCTATAAAAATATCAACTCATGTGTCCTTGTTAATGGTCAAGTTTCTAGTTGGTTTGAGATAGACCGCGGATGCAGACAAGGTGATCCACTATCGCCATATTTATTCCTATTATGTGTTGAAATTCTAGCATTAATGATTCGGGAAAATGTAAACATACGTGGAATAGTTTTTTTTTTTTTTTTTTTTTTTTTTCCCCTTGCAATTAAGGTTCTTTTCTTTCCAAAATAAATATTCAGTAATAACATTACAGTGTTCCACAGAACAAAAAGAGTACTTTTTTCATAAATACCATATATGTACAAATACAAAAATTATAATGTTAATGCAAAGGGTGTTTTCTACAAGGTCCTCATACAGCAACACAAAATTATGTTTTGAATTCTTTGTTCATAGCATATGTCAGTACTATTCAATATGTATAGAACCCCCCCCCCTTTTTTTTTTTTTAAACACAGCATCTATACAGTGTGTTGAGGGATCATCCATATTGATTGCTATCCCTCCAACAATAATCCTGAGTATGGTAGCCACTTTTTTTTAAAATCATAGTAACACATATTTAATACATGTACAATTTTTTCCAACGTATACCTACGGCTTAACTCAGTCAAAAATATTTCCAGTTTTGGTTTAATGCGAGTTATCCTGCACTTATAAACAAAGAATTTTGCCCATAGAATAATTAGATCAAAAGTATCTTCAGTTAGTGTTTTATCGTCTGTGCCAAATAAAATTAATTCAACATTAAATGATAATCTTTCACAGTTACTGCACTTCTCTCTTATTTTTTTTTCAAAATCTTTCCAAAACATCTGTGAGAATGGGCAGTACCATAAATAATGTTGCACAGTATCTCTTTCATTGCAACAAAAGTTGCATTTATCATTATCAGTTACTCCAATTTTTTGTAATAGGATATTTGACACTAAAATTCCATGACACAGTTTCAGCTGAAACCATTTAAGCTTTATTTCTTTTATTTTATTAATCTTTTTTAAAACAGTCTCCCAATCAATATACATGGCTAATCGAGTTTCCCACTTCATAAAGGCTTTTATGTCAAATATTACATGTTCCTCTAAGAGTAAATTGTAAAAAATCTTTGTTCCTTTATGTACTCCAGATATTATTTGTACTGATTTATTATTTTCGTTACTACAGTTATTTTCGAAGATTATATTTCTTTTTCTGGCATATTCTTTGATTGCTTGAATGCAACCAAAGTAGTTAAGATAATTTACTGTTAGACCCCACTTTTCTGAAAATTCATCATGTTTTAAAAACTCTCCATTTTCTTTCAAAACATCTTTCACAAGGTATACATTTTTTAGGTTCCAAGTTTTAAAAAAGAAATGACTGTTATTTATTTTGAATTTGTTGTTGAAAAATATGGGTTCAGCAGTCATCTCTTTGTTGTTATCTAATTCAACGTGAGTGTTGAATTTATCATAAGCATTAAATACGTCTTTCCAAAACTGATTATATTTATTATTTGTAAATCTCCTAGAACCATAGCAGTTTAACTGATCACTTTCTGGATATGAGATTTTCATTAATTTCTTCCATTTTGAATTGCCTATGATCAGTTTTCTTATCCAAGACAATTTCAGACCCTGAATAAAAGCTTGTATATTTGGAATTCCAATGCCTCCATTTTCGACATTATGAACTGAATAAATTCGTTTTATTTTATCTGGTTTTTTATCCCACACAAAATCAAAACACATTTTCTGTAATTGTTTAATATAATCATCTGGTGGATTTGGCAATAATATCCATAAGTATACTAATTTTGATAATATAAGCGATTTTAAGATGGCTACTCTTCCCAGTGGTGTACAGCTCCTTCTAGACCAGATCTTAAACAAGGTTTGTACTTCGACAAATTTGCTTGCTGTATTGATTTCTGTTAAATGCGATAGGTCGGTAGTAAACCAGAGCCCAAGTATTTATAAATTTGGGGGGATTCCATATCATGCGCTTATCAGCTAAGTATCTAATATCTGATTTCTTATTTTTACCTAACCATACGTTGATAGTTTTTTCAAAATTCAACTTTAGGCCTGAGAATTCTTCAAATTCCTCCAGAGTATTGAACAGTCTTTCGTATGACTTTTGATCTCCCTCTAACGTAAATGAGGTGTCGTCAGCAAACTGGCTTACCTTAAATTCTGTATCTGATATCTGAATTCCTTTAATTTCTTTATCTTCACGGATTTTGCATGCTAATATCTCAGCACACATAACAAACAAATATGGCGATATTGGGTCTCCTTGCCGGCATCCTCTGGCTACTGCAAAGCTTTTGGAAATTTTTCCATTCACGATCACATAGGACTTGATATTAGTATAGAAGGTATGTATCCATTTAATTATATCTTTACCAAAGCCAAATGCATTCAAAACTTTTTCCATATAGTTCCAGTTAATTGAGTCAAAAGCTTTTTCGAAATCAATAGAAATCAATAGACCTGGCACGTTTTTATTTTCTAAATAATGTATTAAGTCATACAAAATTCGAATGTTATCTCCAATGTATCTTCCTGATATAAATCCAGTTTGATCTTCATGGATTAATTTAGATATAACCATTTTCATCCTGTTTGTTATACACGTTGATCCAATTTTATATGTAATGTTCAGGAGTGAGATTGGTCTCCAATTTCTTAAATATTCCCTAGGTTTTTCATTTTTAGGTATGCAAATTATTATTCCCTCCTTTTGAGTTATTGACATTTCTCCCTTAATAAATCCCTCGTTAAAGACCGAACCACGAAGTCACCTAATTGTCTCCAGAAAAACTTAAAGAAATTCACTGTCATTCCATCTGTGCCTGGGCTTTTATCATTTTGCATGCTTTTTAATGCTTCAGATGCTTCTTCTTTAGTTATGAACCCTTCCAGGTTTTCAGATTCTGTTTCAGATAACTTTGGCAAGCTGTGTATATAATTATCAATGTCTATTTCCCGGGATTCTTTTTGTTCATATAAATTCTGAAAAAAGGATTTTGTCTCCTGCAACATCTCATCTCTTTCGAATAGTGTTCGACCGTCATCTGTCACCAATTTCAACATTCGTTTGCTTACAAAATGCCTTTTTTCTAAAGAGCAGAAGTATTTATTGATTTTCTCTCCTTGAGATGCCCATCTTGCTTTGGATCTTAAAATAATACCTTCTAGTTTTGTTTTCCTAATTTCTGCTATTTGTGTTTTTTTCTCATTCAAAACTATCATGTCTTCTTCATCTATAAACGACTTTCTCTCTAGAGTTTGTATTTCTCTTTCTAGATCTTGTTCATGTTTTATTAATTCCCTCTTTTTATGTATGCTATACGTAATAGATTTTGCTCTAATTTCCATTAACAGTGTATCTAGAAACAGTTGATCAGATATCATGAAGTGAATCTGATCACCTGGTATTCTTTTTACATTCTCTCTTGTATAAGGCAATACTGCATATTGTTCTTTTATTTCTTCTATAGTATTGTTAATGAGTTCAACATAAATATGATCTTTCAACAATGAGGAGTTAAATTTCCAAAACCCTTTGGTTCTTTCTTCATTTTTAAATGTTACCTCTATTGTTATTAAAGAGTGATCACTTCTATATCCAAAGAGGATATCAGCGTTACTAACATTGGTTACTAAAGTGTCAGAAACTAAAAAGAAATCTAAACGGCTTTGTTGAAAAGGATTTGTTCTTCTCCAACTGTATCGGAGAACTTCTGGGTTCAATTCTCTCCATATATCTACTAGTTCATATTTGGAAATCATCTCCAATACTGCTTCTCTTGCTTTGGCATTATTAATATGTTTGTAGTTATAGTAATCAAAATTTGGATTTAATACCAAGTTCCAATCTCCACCGATAATTACATTCGAAATACCTAGATCTTCAATTCTGTTTTGTATGGTCTCGAAAAAATCTGGTTCATCCCGATTTGGACCGTAAACATTCACTAATACAATCTGTTGTCCCATTGTATTCAACACCAAAACAATATAGTTTCCTGTTGTATCTTTGATTATTTGTTCTATTTTGAAATCAAAATTATTATTTAACAATATGGCAACCCCTCTTGATCTACTATTATTAGAAGAAAAAAAGCATTCATATCCCCATTCAGTTCGAATCTGGCGCTCTAATTTCTTAGTAAAATGTGTATCTTGTAAAAAATATACAGAATATTCCTTTTGCCTTAAATATTGAAAGACATCTTTTCGTTTTTCATAGTTACCCAGACCCTGGCAATTTAGAGATGACATCACCAAACTATCCATTTCCATAATGTTCTTTCATACTGCTAGCGCTGCATATGCTCTCCATACTCGTTTTCACTATGCTATGATCATCATCATGTACATCACAAATTATATCATAAACATGACAAAGAAAAACCTTGGACCTATTGTAACAAAAAATGGATACAAAGAATTCTTGGACATGACAAAATAAACACAAACAATTATGTAGAACATAGAATAACATTTCTGAACGAGTCTCGCTGAGCACATTGCATAAGGCAAAGTATCTCAATAATTAGCACGACATAACCTGTGTTCCTGAATACAACTCAAAATGACGAGTGATCTACTCTTTAAGTTTTTGTTTGAAATATGTTATGTATCTACACACACACACACACACACACACACACACACACACACACACACACACGCACCCACCCACACACACACACACACACACATATATACACACACATATATACACATATATACACACACACATATATATACACACACACACACACACATACACATATATACATATATATATATATACACACACACATGCACACACACACACACACACACACACACACACACACACACACACACACACACAACACACACCCACGCACACACACACACACACATACATAACTATCAAGAGGCACAACAAGAACGGCAAAAATGTGTAACCACTTCCTTGCTTACGAAGAGAAGAAACACGGGAGGGAAGGGGCGGGTGGCGTGAATACCATGCGACCATTGGTCGAACAAATGGGACAGTTACGAAAAAAAAAAAAAAAAAAAAAAAAGTATCCGTGCGCACGTACGTGTGTGTGTGTGTGCGCGTGCGTGCGCGTGGCGCGCGCGCGTGCGTGCGCGCGTGCGTGTGTCTGCGCGCGTGTGTGTGTGCGTGCGTGCATGTGTGCGTGTGTGCGTGACAAATACATGCAGCTTGATACAATATGAAACATCTGACCTCATGTCATGGATAAAGCTTAACCTCTCACAGCTCACTTGATGTACCCTGTGACATATTTTTCGCGTTTGGTACATCTGTACTCTTTGCTGGGGGTTCCCCAAAGGGGCAATAATGTTTTCCTTTATCTCCCCATCTACCAGAAGAACCCAGACATAAATATAGGCACCACATTGTCATCAACATCATAATCAACAATACCATCATCCTCACCATATCCACCATAGCAATAAAAGAGGGGGGAAACATATTGAATATAATCTTGTAAGTTACAAAATACTTATTCTAACTTACATGTGCCTGTGTGTATGTATGTGTTCGTACGTGTGTATGCATATGTACACGCGCGCACACATGCGTGAATGCTTTTGTATGTGTTGTATGTATGTTACGTGTGTGCGCGCGTGTGTGTGTGCGTGTGTGCGTGTGCGTGCGTTGTGTGTGTGTGTGTGTGTGTGTGTATGTGAGTACACGTGCTCATTCTTCAATTTAACGTCTGTTTACTAAAAATATTAGACGATCGTGTACGTGTGGTGCATGCGTGTGTGTTAGTGTGTGTTAGTGTGTGTGTGTGTGTTGTGTGTGTGTGTGTGTGTGTGTGTGTGTGTGTGTGTGTGTGTGTGTAAGTGTATGTGTGTGTTATATGTACACACGTTCATACTTCTATATCAAATTAAAAGAAAAAAAAATTGGATGAGTATAAAAGATTCATTGACTGTAGCTGTAATTCAGCTATGAAAATAATAATGTTAATATTATAATAATAATAATGTTACACGTTTAAAAGTATAGTGTGTATGTGTGTGTGTGCATGCGCGTGCGTGTATGTGTGTGTGTGCGCGCACGCGCGCGCGCGCGCGCGCGTGTGTGTATGTGTGTGTGTGTGTGTGTGTGTGTATGGCCGCGCGTCAGTGTGCACATGTACTTGTATTTCCGAACGTATGTGTTTATATATTCTTACGTGTCGATACAGATTGACTAGCATTCTCTCTCTCTCTCTCTCTCTCTCTCTCTCTCTCTCTCTCTCTCCCCCACCTCTTTCTCTCTCTTCTCCTGTTTACGTACGTGTGTGTGTGTGTGTGCGCGTGCGTGTGCGTGCGTGCGTGCGTGCGTGCGTGTGCGTGCGCGCGTGTGCGCGCGTGTGTGTGCGTGAGTGTGCGCGCGTGCGTGTGTGTGCGTACGCGCATTAACACCCAATTATAAGTTCCCGCATGCATCCATGCGTACTTATATCATATGTGTGGGTGTGCATGCATACGTGTGGGCATGTGTTCACTGTGTGTGCACCTGTTGACAAACAACAACAAATAACAAAAAGTACAAAATCACTTCTTCCTGTCCTTCCCCCAGCCCTCAACAGCGGACCCGTTCCACCCCCCCCCCCCCCCGCCCCCCCAATCTCCTCTCTTTATTTTGTCCTCTCCCCCCTCTCCATTTTGTTTTAAACAACACTCGATTTCAATCTTTGCTGTTGAACTGTCATTATATTGTTATTATACTGACATCGTAATCATTTTTTTTTTCACAATTCTGTTTTTGAAAATTGTTTTACTCACTTTTTCTCACTTTTTCTTTCGGGTAAAGTCCTTCGATCCAGTCCTGCTTAATTACACACCTTTTTTTTCCCCTCTTCCCACACACAGAGAATGTTCCACCGTTCCTTCCATCACATTTTTTTTAGTCTCTTTTCTTCAAAAATTACAACACCAACACATTCTCCTCCATGCTAACATTTGCTGGTGACATGGCTCGCTTGAAAGCTTCATCCAAATCCGTGTGAATTGTCAGTCTCACAATGACACCGTTCTTAACTTTGGCTAGTATCTTCCCAGCGCTGGTCCAGGCGGACATCGTTGCCGAATGTTCCATGGCACTTCGTAGGAGCCTGTAGTTGGTCGCTGTCAAATCCTCTGCTACGCTGGTACCCTTTCCCTTCAGCTTACGGCGGTTAGTCAGCACCTGGTCTCGCTTCTTGCGGTCGAAGAATCGTACGAGTATTGGGCGAGGTTTGTCGGAACTACGTCTCCCAGTCCTGTGCGCCACCTCTATGTCGACAGGTTTGACATCGACACCCACGCTGTCAGTGAAGATGGTACAGATTTTGCGCACACAGTCGTCTGGTGTCTCATTCTCTCGCTCCTGGACCCGGAAAACCCGTAAATGACACCTCCGAGAGTATTGATCCAGATCATTTTGCTGCTTTTCTACTTCTTTAATTCTGATTTCCTGCTGCCTAATAATATTGTGTAGGGTTTCGTTCTTCTTTTTCAGTTCTTGACCTACTTTGTCTTGCCGTTTCTCTCTGCGCTTCCATTTCAAAGACCCTCCCTCAAGCGCACTAACCTTCTCCATGAAATTTGTTGTCAGGTTTTTTAAGTCTTCTTTCATCATTGCAAAGTCTTCTTTTGTGGCTAAACCGTCCATTCGTTTTTCTATTCTAGCGAGGGCTACTTGAATGTCTCTGCTTGAAAGATCCGGCATGCTGTTGTTTTTTTCCTCTTCTGTACAAGACCCTATGTTTTGACGTTTTCGATCAGGTTTCACTGTCTGTTCTACACAAACACTGGTGTCACTATCATCTGTAGATGAAGAGTAAATCCGTTTGTTTTTGTTGTCACTCATTTCACAGAACACTTCACAGAACACAGTTTCATGTCGTACTCCAAGAATTAGCACACAAACACCACAGGGCACTTCCGTTTGAGCGACGTCACTGTCCAAACACAACACTGTGTCGGTACATCTGTACTGTTAATTCACCATTTCCTCTCGACACCACATCCTGTGTTGTTTTTGTGTGGCCTGTGCCCAATGCTGCCGTCGGCTTCTCTAACAAATCATACTGGTCGACACGTTAATCACTTACTGAAATTTCTGTGCACTTGAAATGTCAATACCACTCGTAATTAAGACAAAATTAATTAATTCTGCACAGAGACGTGAAACCAGCAACTGCACCACTCGTGAGCGAGAACTCAGGTGTCTACGTGGAATAGTTATAGATACAGTCGAACATAAGCTTTCTCAGTATGCAGATGACACGGAATTTCTTTTAGCAGGCGACATAAAATCATTTGAAACATGTATAAACGTAATGGAAATGTTTGGTCGAATATCGGGGTTATATATGAATCCTGGAAAAACTAGCGCTGTTTGGTTGGGGAGCTGTAAAAATTCTGCTGTTCGTTACATGGACCATTTAGGTATGGAGTGGAACCCACAAAAATTCAAAATTCTTGGAATCTGGTTTACCAACGATTTGCAAAACTGTGCAGATATTAATTATTCTGAAAAATTAGCGGACGTGAAACATTTGTTCAAGATTTGGGTGAGAAGGCAACTAACTCCTTTGGGCAGAGTGACAGTTTTAAAATCGCTTATGTTCTCAAAACTCATCCATTTGGGATATTACTACCTAACCCACCTGACACTTTCTTTCAGACTTTACAAAATTACTGTTACAAATTCGTGTGGAATAAAAAGCCAGACAAAATAAATAGAACAACTGCTCACAAAAGTATTCAAAACGGTGGTCTTGGACTACCAGAATTAAAAACGTTTGCTTCTTCCCTAAAATTGACGTGGCTGCAAAAAGTTCAGACTACACACCACAAATGGAAAACTATTACAACATCTAACTTTCCACTTTTAAGCGATATTGAGAAATATGGACCAGAAATACTTTCTTCCTTCTGTAAATCAAATGTATTTTGGACAGAGGTATTTATGGCGTACAAACATTTTTTCTACAAAGTTAACTGTAAGACTTCATATGAACTCCTTGCGGAACCAGCCTTCTATACAAACAGAATACAAGTTGGGAAAAAGACTATTTCGGGAAAAGCATGGATCAACAAGGGCATATATTGCATTGCTCATTTTTTGCTTGACAATGGCCAGTTTATTTCTTACGAACAATTTAAACAAAAGTATGATGTAAATATTAATTTTGTCACTTTTTTCTGGTATTAAAGCAGCTATTACTGAATATATACAAAAAAACAAAAATCAAAGTTGAAAATACAAATGAATGTTTATATATGCATGTATGTTACAAAAAGTTAACGTCAGTTTGTAAAGGATCAAGATTATATTATGACATTTTTATAGATAATCATACACACCCGAAAATCTGTACGAACTGGGATATAAAACTGAACGTTGAAAATGACTGGAAAAACTGTTTTCTTTATCCGAGTAAAATTTCTGACATAAAAATGAAATGGTTACAGTTACGAATAATACACAGATGTCTTGGTACTAATGTTGTGCTGAAAAAAAAAGGGTGTATTGAACAGCGATGTTTGTACTTTCTGTACCTCTGTTAAGGACAGTATTACACATATGTTTTGGTATTGTACGGTCATACAACGTTTTTGGGAAACGCTGGTGGTTTTGATGAATGAAAAATGTATGTGTGCATTTAATTTGCAGATAACTGAACCATTAGCCATAGTTGGATTTGATAAAGATATACATATAGACCATGTATTTTATTTTATTGTATTATTTGCAAAACACTATTTATATCAGTGTAGAACAGAACAGAAATCACCCAGACTTCAGGTTTTTCTTAATAAGCTAAAATACAGATATAAAACTGAAGAATACATTGCTCGAAAAAATTCTGTATATAACGATTTCCTTTCCAAATGGCACCCATATACGCCGATGTTCGCAGGCTCAGAATGAATTACGAATGATTATGACATTGTACATTATACGAGTACAAGTATGATTATAGTACCCTAAAACTGTTACACCGCCTAAAACAGCCCCTTTGGATATAATACAGTACCTTCAATATGTGTATGTATATGTATATATATATATATATATATATATGTATATGTATATATATATATATATATATATGTGTGTGTATATGTATGTATATATATGTGTATGTATATGTGTATGTATATGTATGTGTATGTGTGTGCATATGCATATGTGTGTATATGTATATATATATATATATAAAGAAAACAAAGACAAATATGTAAAATTTCATAATGCACTAGGCTTGCCTCATGTGCCTCTCTCTCTCTCTCTCTCTCTCCTCTCTCTCTCTCTCTCTCTCTCCTCTCTCGCACTCTCTACCACGTAAAGAGGCTGTAACCGTGCCTTAAAAATGTAGAATGGTATTGTAGCCGTGCTTAGTATGTTGATTTCCTCTTTATCTATGGTTTGTTTGGATTTGTTCTTTTTTTATTTTATATTCTAATGTGTTGTACTGTGTCGACTTATTTGAATTAAAAATAAAAAAAAGAAAGAAAGAAAGAGAGAGCAAAACATTAAAAAAAAAAAAAAAGAAAAAAAAAAAAGAGGTTGAATCACTGTCCAGGCGGCAGTCCCCATCCATACATCCCCCCAACTCCCCCCAACTCCCCCCCCCCACCCACACACACACACACACACACACACACACACACACACACACACACACACACACACACACACACACACACACACAACCCCCCTTCCCGACGCCCCATCCCTCACAACCAGGCTCACAGTTACCTGCACACGCCATGCCCAGCCTGTTTGCCCCGGCAGTGCCATGCGCCCCCCCTCCCCCCCCACCCCCCACCCCCACCCCCCCACCCCCCACCGCCGCCGGCGCCGGTCGCAGCGGGCCAAGGTCCACCTGGTCATCTGGCGGCTGACGGGGGCGAGCAGGTCGAAGACTTGGCACTGGAACAGCGTGGACGGGGAGGGGGGGGGGGGGGGGGGGGGGGAACTGGGGGGAGTGTGGTGGGTCATGTGGCACATGTCTGGAACCGACGGAAGGTGCGTGACGTGACACATGGCATGCACGCGCTGAGGTGAGGTGGGAGTGGGGGTGGGGGTGGTGGGGGGATGTTTGTTGTCAGGATTGTTGTGCTGGTGTTCTGTAAGAGAGAGAGAGAGAGAGAGGGGTGAGAGAGAGAGAGAGAGAGAGAGAGAGAGAGAGAGAGAGAGAGAGAGAGAGAGAGAGAGAGGGGAAGCAGAAAGACTCAAACCCAAACTCAAAACTCAAAAAGTTTAATTGCAAAGGCCACCGACCTATCTGCAATGAGGTCAAGAACAAAAGTAGAACACACACGCGCTCGGCGCATATAATGAAAGAAAATATTTGCATAGCAAAAATGTTCTTCCTGAAATTACTCTTGCTTTTTTGTGTTAACTGATAACAGTTCCTCTCTTCGCATTGGTGCTTTAAAAAGGAACACAGCTACAGAGCGAACTACAATTCTCTGTTCATTTTGAAATAAAAGAACCAATGACACTTGATGAACATTTCTAGTATGAGGCAAAATGTATCTATCTCTTAAATCTTTATATGATGAGAGGGAGAGAGAGAAGGGAGGGAAAGAGACAGAGAGAGAGAGAGGGGGGGGGGAGAGAAGGGAGTGAAGAGAAGGGAGGGTGAGGAGAGAAGGGGAAGGAATGTAGGGAGGGAGAGAGAGGGAATGAGGCAGGGAGAGAGAGAGAGAGAGAGAGAGAGAGAGAGGAGAGAGAGAGAGGGAGGGAGAAGGGAGGGTGAGAGAGAGAGGGTGGGGGGAATGATGGAGGGAGGGAGGGAGGGAGGGAGAGAGAAAAAGAAAGAGAGAGCGGGAATGAGGGAAGGAGAGAGAGAGCGGGAGGGAAAGAGAGAGAGAGGGGGAGAATGAGGGAAGGAGAGAGATAGAGAGAGGGAGAGAGGAGGAGTAAAGAGGGAGAGAGAAAAACAGAGAACTGCTCAAAGGGGAGGGGGAGGAGGTGTGTACAAAGAGAGAAGAGAGAACGATAATGAAAGAGAGGGGTTGAAGAAAAGACTGATAAAGAATGAGTGACAGAAACAGACAAGCCCTGGACCCATTCAAACGGTGAGAACAATGGGTTAAAGAATGTGAACAGAAATAGATGTGGGCTCCGTGGCTAGCAATGCGTTTTATTTGAAAGCCTAAACATTCGGAGAAAATCCGGTTTAGTTCGAATATACCGAGGAAAAAAAAAAAAAAAAAGAAGCAGCTATCCCCATGAATTCATGTAAGTCTATCGGTATGCAGCTGCGGACGTTTAGATGCTTCGCGAGTTTTGACTATGGGACCCTAACTCAGGCTCTCCGACTAAGTCGGCTACATAATTGCAAGCTTTCCCATCTTTGGTAAAATGTTTTCTTTTTTTAAATGTAGTTAATTGATAATGAAGACTGTATCTATATCTATCCATCTATCTACCTATGTACCTGCCTACCTGCCTGTCAATCTATATATATATATATATATATATGGATGTAAATATGTGCGGAGAGAGAGAGAGAGAGAGAGAGAGAGAGAGAGAGAGAGAGGAGGGGGGGGGGAAACAAGGGGCGGAAAAAAAATTCACTCCACCCCCGACGGGACTCGAACCCGCAATCCCCGGCTTTCTTTCGACAACTGCACGGTAGGAGGCCGACGCCATATCCATTAGGCCACGGGGGCTTAATGAAGAGGCCATGAAATACTTTATATCTGTTTTTTAAAATAACTCAGCGATCTGCATCCCGCCCCTGCACAATCACGCTAGTAAACGGAGATATTGTGTGCTAGCTGATATATGGACAAGCATTCTGTGTTCGGGCAGTTTTAACTAACAGACAGAAAGTTGTCACATACAGTGATCACGAAAACAGCGAACAAAGTCATTCCTGGAATTGGTTATTTCTAAGATCATTTGCCATTTCATGACGTGATCAAATATGACGTAAAAAAAATATCTACAGAATCGAATCTTTATCCTCGTCTCAGTGACAATTAATGGAAATCTAATTAATCCCCAACAAAGCAGTAAGCACGAGAGAGCTATGTAGAGGCGGCCGCACCCGTTTGTGTACAGATACCTAGTTCCATAATACCCAGTGCCTTGAATAATCATCACTGGCCTCTTGGTTCAGACCGGGCTTCCGATGATCATTGCATTGCGACTATAATAATTGTCAAGCATTTAAATATTTTAACACCGAGGGAAATGGCTTATGATTCTGTGATGATAATCGAAGGGGACATCCCACATAGCAAGTTTCACGGTTAAAATCCTGATAGTGTAGGTGTTCACATTTATTCACTTAAAGTTGATAACATTTTAGAATCATTGGAATGTGAATTTGAATAAATAATGATTAGCACCACAATCTGGAGCGTTTTATGTCATTTGTCATTACGCCCTCTTATCCATTTCAGTCTCATGTTCTTTCTCTGTGTATTTGTGTATTCTGTGTGAACCAGGCAGAACGCGCTCCTGTGTGTGTGTGTGTGTGTTGTGTGTGTGTGTGTGTGGTGTGTGTGTGTGTGTGTGTGTGCACGCGCGCGCGCGCGCGTCAGTATGTTATTGTTGTTGTTTTTAGTACGTTTTCTGTCAGTTGTAAAGTGGACCCCTAAATATTTTTGTGACCCCCTGAAAATTTAGAAACGAGTTTTTCGCACCGAGTCTGACCCTTTGGTCTTTAGGAAATAATTATCACTGATTTAAGCGTAGCAGGTTGGCCTAGTGGGTAAGGCGACAGACTCGTGCTGGAAGGTCCCGTGGTTCGACTCCCAACTGAGGCAAGTCTTTCTCTGTCTCTCTCTCAAGGCGGACAAGGCGGGCTCTCTTCACCTCCCTTTCTCTCTCTCTCTCTCTCTCTCTCTCTCTCTTCCTCCCTCGCTCTCTCCCTTTCTGTCTCTGTTTTCCCCCCTCCATCTCTCTCACACGTTTCCTTCCTCTCTGTACCTCCGTAACGCTCTTTCTCTCTCCTCACCTATCTACCTCTCTCTCTCTCTCTTGGAAT
>CM065748.1:7208129-7210629 GCA_033310375.1 Conus canariensis | reverse complement strand
GGTGGTGGTGGTGTTTTTTTTGTTGTTGGTGGTGGTGGTTGTGGTGGTTCTGGTGTTTGTTGTTGTTGGTGGTGGTAGTGCTGGTGCTGGTGTTTCTTGTTGTTGGTGGTGGTTGTGGTGGTTCTGGTGTTTGTTGTTGTTGTTTGGAAGGGTATGAATAGTAGTAGCTCGATTTTTTTGAAAACGCAAGAACATGATTCCTGTAGAAACGTTCCCCAGGGTCTGACGATTATGAAAGCAGTCCGGGCAATCCATCACACCAGCCCGGTCCGTCGTTCCCCTTAATCCCTAATCCATCTGTGGAACAGGATTATCCGGGAAAGGCCAGCTGGTATACATGTACGTGGCTGAGGTCAGCTCCATGAACTGACAGGTGACGCCGGGGTATGGAGCAGTACGTGTATTGCCTGATGTTGAGTGACGTCATGGGGACATCATTAGAAATAAATGAAATTATTGCCGGGGGAGGCGTATTTTGTCTGCATTCAGTTTGATTTTGAATAATTATCACCTCAGTGCTGTGCGTCAAAACGTGTATACAGATTGCATAGCGTTTTGGAGCATATTCGCATACTTTGTGTGTGTGTGTGTGTGTGTGTGTGTGTGTGTGTGTGTGTGTGTGTGTGTGTGTGTGTGTGTGGCGTGCAGCCAGTCAGCATGACACTTCATTATCTAAGTTGAATACAGGTCAGGGTCCGCGGTTACAGTTTAGGCCCTCAAACGCTACAAATTCTCTATAACACTCAAAGCTGCACCTGGCTTTTCTCATCAAATCATCTGTTCAAACTTGGTTGTTACTACTTGACCTTAGCTGTAACCCCGAACTCTGACCTACACAACATTGCCCTCTGACCTACACAACATTGCCCTCTGACCTACACAACATTGCCCTCTGACCTACACAACGTTGCCCTCTGACCTACACAACATTGCCCTCTGACCTACACAACGTTGCCCTCTGACCTACACAACATTGCCAGCTCGAAACCCATGGGTACGAGCGAGAGCGACAATTCATTTTCGTTGACTCACGTGGAATCAGTTGACGCCCACAGGAAGGGCAAACGACGGGCAGCATGACTCATTGAGGAGAGAGGCTTGCATGTCTTGTTTGCATGGCAGCATGACTCATTGAGGAGAGAGGCTTGCACGTCTTGTTTGCATGGCAGCATGAATCAGTGAGGAGAGAGGCTTACACGTCTTGTTTACATGACAGCATGAATCAGTGAGGAGAGAGGCTTGCACGTCTTGTTTGCATGGCAGCATGAATCAGTGAGGAGAGAGGCTTGCATGTCTTGTTTGCATGGCAGCATGAATCAGTGAGGAGAGAGGCTTGCACGTCTTGTTTGCATGGCAGCATGACTCAGTGATGAGAGAGGCTTGCATGTCTTGTTTGCATGGCAGCATGACTCAGTGAGGAGAGAGGCTTGCACGTCTTGTTTGCATGGCAGCATGACTCAGTGATGAGAGAGGCTTGCATGTCTTGTTTGCATGGCAGCATGAATCAGTGAGGAGAGAGGCTTGCATGTCTTGTTTACATGGCAGCATGACTCAGTGAGGAGAGAGGCTTGCATGTCTTGTTTGCATGGCAGCATGAATCAGTGAGGAGAGAGGCTTGCATGTCTTGTTTGCATGGTGGAACTCTGATGCGAACCAGCCACCGTGGCAGAGCGTTTAGCGGCACAGATTCCGCGCTGGGAAGTCATAAGTTCGATTTTCATCGTATCCATTTTCTTTGTAGAATTTACGGCCCATACCTATGCTTGCTTAGGTCTGAGTTTGCTGTGGGCTTGAATGGGAAGCCTACGACCACACCGTGAATGGGACGCCTTGGACCACACCGTGAGTGGGAAGCCTTGGACCACACCGTGAAGGGGAAGCCTTGGACCACACCGTGAACGGGAAGCCTTGGACCACACCGTGAATGGGAAACCTTGGACCACACCGTGAACGGGAAGCCTTGGACCACACCATGAAGGGGAAGCCTTAGACCACACCGTGAATGGGAAGCCTTGGACCACACCGTGAATGGGAAGCCCTGGACCACACCGTGAACGGGAAGCCTTGGACCACACTGTGAATGGGAAGCCTTGGACCACACCCGGAGAACGGGAGGAAGCCTGGACCACACCGTGAATGGGAAAGCCTTGGACCACACCGTGAATGGGAAACCTTGGGTCCACACGTGAATGGGAAGCCTTGGACCACACCGTGAATGGGAAGCCTTGGACCACACTCGTGAATGGGAAGCCTTGGACCACACCGTGAATGGGAAGCCTTGGACCACACCGTGAATGGGAAGCCCTGGACCACACCGTGAATGGGAAACCTTGGACCACACCGTGAATGGGCAACCTTGGACCACACCGTGAATGGGCAACCTTGGACCACACCGTGAATGGGAAGCCCTGGACCACACCGTGAATGGGAAGCCTTGGACCACACCGTGAATGGGAAACCTTGGACCACACCGTGAATGGGAAGCCTTGGACCACACCAT
>CM065748.1:7195629-7203129 GCA_033310375.1 Conus canariensis | reverse complement strand
GATCAGGGGCGCAATGCTGGGACTCCTCTTGAAAGGGGCAGTGAAGCGGTGTATAGGGGAGCTGGTGAGTAGAGAGCGGTGGGAGGAGAGAGAAAGGGTATTTTCGTGGGGCGCTGTCCATGGACTCCACTCAGGTCATGTTCCGGGGGTGAAATAGGCATCTGTGCTGACCCAATGACCTAGTTCAGTGGAGGACTCTTCGCTCTCCCTGCCTCACCTCCTTGACTGACGGATCACGTCTTGCGTCATCGGGTGATGCTGACGTCATTCCCTATGATGTGTTGTTTACATTATGCTTTTATTTTTTATTTGAAGCATCCATCTTGGATTCTCTCACGATCAGCAGTGACTTTGTTTCATTGTGGCAACCGTGTGAAATCTGCAGGGTGATAACAACAACAGCAACAACAACAACAACAGTAACAACATTAATGATGATGATGATGATGATGATGATGATGATGATGATAATGGTAATGATAGTAATAATTATCATAATCATGATTATGATGATTATCATTAAGGTATCATCATCATTACCATCATCATCCTTATTATTAGTATTGTTTTTGTTGTTGTTGTTTTTATAATTGAAAACGACAACAACAACTAAAATGATAATGAAAATAATACCCTGAACAAGGTTAATCTATATCCCCTGTTAAATGTACCTACATCCTCCAATGAATTACAACCTGAATAAACTGTGCCCACATCCTTTGTTAAATAACACCCTGAATAAGTTTTATGAATCTACATCCCTGATAAATGATACCCTGAATACCGTTTACGTAGATAAACCCCTTGTAACTAGTTTCTTCAATAAGGTTTACGTACATACACCCCTGATACATAATACACTGAATCAAGTTTATGCACATAAACCACCTAAAAAATTATACCCTGAATAAGGATTATATAACCACTCCGTGACAAATAATTCCTGAATAAGGATTGCATACCTACACCCTGATAAATAATACCCTGACTAAGTCTTACCTAACTTCAGCCCTTGATAAATAATAGTCTGAATAAGGCTTTTGTACGTACTCCCCTTGATAAGTAATACCCCACGTAAGGTTACGTGCCTGTAGCCCCTGATAAATGATACCCTGAATAAGGTTCACCTACCTAAACCTGATGAATAATACCCGTAACAAAATGTGCGTGCCCACACTCCCTGGTAATCTTTTTGTACTCCCAGTTCTTATAGAACAAGGAGTATGTTACAATGGGAGCGAAGAAATGCTGTCTGTGTGTGTGTGTGTCTGTCTGTGTGTGTGTCTGTCTGTGTGTCTGTCTGTCTGTGTGTCTGTCTGTCCGTGGTCAAAATGTGTTCCACTCGCTCCAGGCAAAACTCCTGGGCCGATCTTTCTGAAAATGTGTAGGTATGTTCCTCATGGGATGCCCGATGTTTTATTTTACCAGAATAGCCGTTACTAACGGCTATAACGGCCCAAAACGGTTTTTCTTCTTTATGGAACATCTCTGAAAGTACTTCGCCGATTTCTTATCTCAGTGACGAAATACATTATGACGCATGTTTGATCGTGACTTTTTTTTTTTTTTTACTTATGACGCAAGTTCGATTGTGACGTTTTTTTTTTACACGCGTATCCAAGATAGATCTAAACTGGGAGTACGTTTATATGCTTTGCATCTTTTTTTTTTTTTTTTTTTCTATCGCTGTCCCATCTTGTGTGCCACCACGGTGGCACTGCATCCACGCCGCTCATTCTGACCTCCCCGTCCACTCGCAGCCCCACCCGGCCTGCCTCAGCCCCGGCATCGGCAATCCACAGGGAGCAGTCAATGTGAAGTCGTCAAGAGGCAACCCACCGGAGGAGACACTGCACTGATAAATAATACCCTGAATGAAATGTACGTACCTACAACCCCTGATGAATGATACCCTGAGTAAACGTTACGCACCTACACTCCTTGATGAATAATACCTTGAATAAGGTTTACGAATCTGATACCCTGATAAATTATACCCTGAATACATTTCTAGTGCATACACTCCCTGATAAATGATACCCTGAATAAAGTTCAAGTACCTACACTCCCTGATAAATAATAACCTGAATAAAGCTCTACTCCCTGATAAATGATACCCTGAATAAAGTTCAAGTACCTACACTCCCTGATAAATAATAACCTGAATAAGTACCTACACTCCCTGATCAATAATACCCTGAATAAAATTCACGTACCTACACTCCCTGATGAATAATACTCTGAATAAAATGTGCGTCCCTACACTCCCCAATAAATGATACCCTGAATAAGGTTTACGACTCTACACCCTGATAAGTTATACCCTAAATAAGGTTCACGTAAAAGCTCCCCTGATAAATAATACCCTGAATAAAGTTCACGTACCAACAGTCCCTGAGAAATAATACCCTAAATAGAATATACATACCTACACTCCCGGATAAATTATACCCTGAATAAGGTTTACGTACCTATACCCTGATAAGTAAAGTTACTTTTTATTATCATTACGGGTACTTAATACAGCGCCTATCCCTGGTTAGAGACCAAGCTCTAAGCGCTTTACAATCAATGTTCTCGTTTACATGACGGGCTGTCTACCCTGGTAGAGCCGACAGAAGAGCTGCCTGCTAGGTGCCACATTCTGTGGTTTCCTGCATCATTCAGTCCAATACCAGTCGCTCTGTTTTTCGTTCATTCTTTCACTCTTTCGGTGCCTTCAGTGTATAACCATGTCATCCATACCAACGGCCCAAACTGACTTTCTCTTCCGGATTTTACGAGTGTGCAAGATGTTATGCATGCGTTTACACATGGAACCTAGTTTATAGTCTCATTCGAAGGACTTTTTCATTTAAAGGACTGATACCCTGAATACCTTGATAATAATACCTTGAATAAGGTTTACGTACCTATACCCTGAATCAAGACAACATACCAGCACCCCTGATACATAATACTTTGAATAAGGTTAACGTACCTTCACCCCTAATAATAAAAAAAAAACACCTAATAATATTTACGTAATTGCACTCCTGATGAACAATACCCTTAATAAGGTTTACATAATTGTGCCCCTGATAAATAATACCCTAAAAAAAAAGTTTACGTAACTACACCATTGATAAAGAATACCCTAATAAGGTTTACGTACTTACAGCCACTAAATAATATCCTGAATAAGATTTTCGTATCAACTCCCACAATAAAGAATACCCTGAATAAGTGTACGTACCTACACTCCTGATAGATCATACCCGCAATAAGTTGTACGTACCTACAGCCCTGATAAACGATACCCAGAAAAAGGTTTACGATTCTACACTCCGCTAAGTTATACCCTGAATAAGGTTTACACACCTAAATCCACAATATATGATAGATACCCTGAATAAGGTTTATGTATCTACACTCAAAATAGATAATATCCTAAATAAAAGTTTCTGTACCTACACCCCTCATCAATAATACCCTGAATAAGGTTTACGTACTTACATTCACAATGAACAATACCCTGAGTATGGTTTACGTACTGACTCTCACAATAGTTAATACCCTGAATAAGGTCTACCAGCGTATACCCACAATAAATGATACTCTGAATAAGGTTTACGTACTTACACCCCTAATAAACAATACCCTGAATAAGGTTTTACATACCTACACCCCTGATGAATAATACCCTGAATAAATTTTATGTACCTACATCCTCTTACGGATACCACGAATAAGGTCTACGTACCTACACCCACAATAAACAAGATCCTGAACTCGGCTTACTTATAAGCAAAAACTCAGATACACTCAGGTTGAACATCGACACATACCTCAGGTGTTATGACAGGAGGGGCGGATAACCAGCCATGCCAGGGGAGAGTGGGGGAAGGAGGGCCTACCTGACATTGCAGCGGACCACCAGAACGACAACGCATTACGAAATGGCCACTTTTTTTATAAGATGGGCGTCTGTTTGATTCCAACTCTTTAACACTTGACAGAGAACTCTTGTGTTTTAACCCAGTGAACCGACTCGGTTTTGTATCAACCCCTACCTCCCACCTGTTCCCTCTCACCCCCCACCCCCCACCCCCACCTCACGTATATATAACACTGGATAAGGAGGAGGGAAGGGGGGGGATGAAATCCTCCACCCCACTACCACCACCACCACCACCCCCCCCCCCCCCCCCTCCCCATTTCTCCTCAGCTGGACCTGTGCAAACATGTCCACTCACACAGTTCCTGATCGACTGATTTCTTATCTAGAAGCCCACGTCACTCGTGACCATCGGGGTGCGTCCGGCTGATTGGCTGGTCGTCACGGTTGACAGGCCGCGTGGCGTCATTGGTCCCTTCCGCCGGTCGGTCATCCGAGACTCAAGCTGGGTGGGGACCGACCGACCGTTCGCCCGTTACAATCTGCTCGCCTAGTTCATCCATCCCTTCCCCCCAGCTGCTAACCGTCCGAGAGGCTTTTGGAAAAGCAGGCGAGGCAGAAGAAAGAAACGCGCTGAACTCGTTCACGTGGTAAACAAATTGCTTCGTCCGTCCAGAGCTGTAAGAGACTTTGGGAATCGCCCAGAGTATAAAAGGGGCATAAGGTGGCTCAGTCTTCTTCAGAAGTCTGGAGTGGGCAGCTTCGAATTTTGCGAGACTGGGCTCATTGAGAAGAGAGGAGAACTGCTGAGCTTTCGGCGACTTGTATTGTCGGGCACATTTTTTTTTCTTTTGAAGACAGCGTCTGGCACCGGGGCAGAGCAGAGCACGGGCACGTGAAGTCTGGGCACCATGCCCGTCATGTGGGGCACCGTGCTGCTGATGCTGTTGTCATGGAGACAGGTCCACGCGCAGCGTGAGTGTCCTCGTTAGAACCTGGTCTGTCTGTCTGTCTGTCTGTCTTCTGTTTGACTGTCTGTCTGTCTGTCTGTCTGTCTGTCTCTGTGTTTTTCTCTCTGTCTCTGTGTCTCTGTCTGTCTCCCTGTCTGTCTTGTCTGTCTCCCTGTCTGTCTGTATGTCTGTCTCTGTCTGTCTGTCTGTCTGTCTGTCTCTCTATTTCATAAATACCCAAGTCAGTTTAGAATGGCACTTCTTCTGGCATGTACTCACGAGCAAACTGTTAAAAATTAGCCAATTTATTTATTCAAAACAATCAAGCTGCGTTCATTTATTCAGATTTGCGAATCAGTATAAGTTATGCTTTCGTCCAGTCGGTCAGGTGCTAAGATGACTAATTATTTTGCAATCCCCTTCATGAGGGGCAATGGCTAAATGTGAAAAAATTATCTTGAGTCTGTCTGTCTGTCTCTGTCGTCTGTCTGTCTGTATGTCTGTCTGTCTGTCTGTCTCTGTCTGTCTCTCTCTTCTGTCTCTCTTCTGTCTCTGTCTGTCTGTCTGTCTGTCTCTCTCTCTCTCTCTCATCTCTCTCTCTCTCTCTCTCGTCCACTTCTTTCACCTATCTCTGTTATCGTTGTTTTCACTTTTCTTTTTTTTTTCTTTCATAGTTTTTTTCTATTGAATGTTTACATCCATATTCTTCGTGCTAATATTTCGAATTTATTAATGTCAGTCTCTCGCGTCATGGCAATCAAATATTCTTATTTATTCATAGTCAGTCTGTGCTGTCACTGGAATAGTCCGCTTTATTCTTTTTCTTGCTTGTGTTGTGTTTATGTTTATATACATCCACAAATTCATTGAACGTATCCTGTATTGAGTACATTACTGACTGATGTCTATCATGTATTGTAAAACATATTTGTTGTTGTTGGATTCTTGTTTGTTTCTTTTCTTTGTAAAGCGCATCACTCGCGTGTGAGTAGTGTGTGCGTGTGTGTGAGAGAGAGAGAGTGAGTTGTTTTTGTTTTTTAAAGATTTTGTTTACTTGTTTGTGTGTGAGAGGTTTTTTTTTTTCAATGGAGATTTTGTTTACTTGTTGTTTTTTCTGTTTATTGAATACATCCACTGGCTAAATCAGTGTCTTCACTTTTCACTGGTCCCGCAGAGTAGCAGTGTCATGGGGCCACTACAATGATGAACACCGCCCCAGCACACACCTCTCCCATTGTCTCCTCCCTCCCCCATCCCCCACCCCCCACCGCCCTCCCGGTCTTCGCAATTCTTTGGTATGTGTTGAGTACAAGGACCATTGGTGGCGGGTCGTAACTTGTTGTCGTCGGTAAAGTCTGTCCATATTCCCGACAAGAGAAGTCTTCAGTCCGTTTGAATTTTTTGTCATCAATTTCTCTGAATTTTCTTGCAATAGAAAAACTTCAGTCCGTTTGAAATTCTGTTGTCATCAGTCTGTCCACATTTCTTGAGAAAATGTCTTCCGCTGTGTTGAACTTATTGTCGTCAGTTAGTCCATATATCCTGGTCAGAAAAAAGTCATGGTCCTCAGTCCATTTCAAATCATTGTCATGGGTCAGTCCGTATTTCCTGATAAGAAAAGTCTTCAGACCATCTGAAAAAAATTGTCATAAGTCAGTCCATGTTTCCTGATAAGAAAAAGTGACAGTTTTCAGTCCATTTCTAATTATTGTCATGAGTCAGTCGGTCTGTCCTGATGAGAAAACGTCTACGGCTCATTTGAAATTTTGTCTTGAGTCAGTATATATTTGCTGGTAAAAAAAAGTTAAAGTCGTCAGTCCATTTGAAATTATGGTCATGAGTCAGCGTTTCCTGATAAGAAAAATCCTTCAATCCATTTGACATGATTGTTTCCTGTCGGTCTGAATTTCTCGTTAGTAATGTCTTTAATCCATTTGAGATTATTGGCTGCAGTCAGTCTTTATTGCCTGATGAGAAAAAGTCCTCAGACTATTTGAAATTATCGTCACGATAAGCCGATTTCCTGGTAAGAAATCGTCTTCTGTCCAGATGAAGTTATTGTCCTCTGTCAGTCCAGACAGGACTGAGAGGAAAAAATCTTTATTCCTCATCCGTTTGAAATGGCCAGTAAACCGTATTAACTGAGAAAAGGACATCTTCAATCCATTTAGACTTGACATTATCAGCGAGTCCTTGTTTCCTGACGGGAGAAAATCTGTAGTCCGTTTTACATTACTGTCATCATCAACCAGTCTTTATTTCCCAATAAGAAAAAGTCTTGAATCTGCCTGAAATGATCGGGGTATTTCATGATGAGAGAAAATTTGAATCCGTTTTGAATTGTAATCATTGGTCAGGTTTTATTTCCTAATAGGAGTAAGTCTTTACTTCGCTTAGAATTATCATTATCAGTCACTCTTATTTTTCCTTGCAGAAGAAAGTTTTAGCCCAAATTTGAAAAGATCGACGTCAATCTATCTTTTTTTGCCGATAGGATAAAGTCTTCAGTGCACTTAAAATCATCATCATTAGTCATTTCCTTTTTTGCAGGTGAGAGAGTCTTCTTCAGTGCGGTTAAAATTATCGTCATTAGTCATTCCCTATTTGTTGATAAGAGTCTTTCTTCAGAGTGGTTAGGATAATCGTCATTAGTCATTCCTTGTGTGTTGATAA
>CM065748.1:7183129-7190629 GCA_033310375.1 Conus canariensis | reverse complement strand
AAAAGTTCTAAGCAAATATTCTGTCAAGTTTTAACCTTAAAAACTAAAGTCATGTTACCTTTTTTCCCTCATTTTTTTTTAAACTAAAAAGCTACCATCAGTTGGTTCATCTTGGAATTTTGAACCTAAAAAAACTACAATCATGTTTTTGTCAGTGTTTAACTCTGAAAAAGCTTATATCCATCAGTTCATTTTGGAAAACCTGCAACCATACATTTTCCAGTTTTAGTTTTAAAAACAATTCACCGTCAGTCAGTCGATATTGGAAATTTTGAACCTAAAAAACTTCAACCATGCTATTGTTTGTGTTTCTTTTTCAGTTTTTAACCTAAAAAAGCTAGCATCAATGGGTTTATGTTCGTGATTTTAAAGCTAAAAAACTACAATAATGCTTTCTTTTCAATGTTTAACCTAAGGAAAGCTACCGTAAATCGGTTCATATGGGTAATTTTGAAGCTAAAAGGTAACAAGCAGTACTGATCACTTCTGTCAGTTTTAGATCTTAAAACAAAAGCCATAGACCATTATATTTCTGCTGTCAGTTTTGAACCTGAAACCCTGTAAACAGTTCAGTTCGTGTTGTCAGTTTTGGACCTACAAAGATGTAAACAACCCTATTTGTTTCGTTAATGTTTACCTGAAAAGCTTCAAAAAGCTATTTGTTCCGTCAATATCAAATTTTAAAGGCTACATACAATCCTTTCTAGAATGTCAATTTTGAACCTAAATAGCTGCAAACACTTCTATTCAAGTGTCAGTGTTTATAAACTTAAAAGCTATAAACACCTCTAAAGACGCACGATTCTGTTCTTTCTGAGAGTTTTAGCCTGACGAAACGACAGTCTTATTCTCTCTCTCTCTCCTCTCTCTCTCTCTCTCTCTCTCTCTCTCTCTCTCTCTCTCTCTTTATCCTAAAAAGTTAATTTTAAAAAACAAACCGCTGTTGACGACGACATCTATGAACCACAAACCATGACGTCAGTTAATAGCCGCTATATAACATTAACAAAAACAAACAAACAAACAAAACCTGCAAATGAAAAGGCCCTTATGTTCCTTTTGTCAGCTGTGAAGCTCAAACGATACGAACAGTCCCGGTGTTCTTTTCTTTTCTTTTCTTTTTCTTTTTTTTTTTTTTTTCTATCCTTTTTGTTGTTGTTGTGGTTTGTTTGTAATATTGTTTGCGTGTTAACTGTTTTTTTCCCCACAATTATTTGTATTCCAGCATATCTAGGTGAGGCTGTTTTTAATGATACCCCGAACTCTTCTTCTACTTCATCATCATCATCATCATCATCATCATCGTCGTCGTCGTCTCGTCGTCATCATCATTGTCGTCATCGTCGTTATCGTCGTCGTCGTCATCATTATCATCATATGGCAATATTAGCCATAATCATAATCATGGTAATAATACTAATGAATATGATAATGGAATAACAACACTACTACCACAACTACTACTACTACTTCTACTACTATTATTATTATTACTATCATTATTATTATTCATAGACGAAGAACAAAAAGAAGAAGAATTTCTATGCACGAACATTTATGGCTACTTAAACGGCCATCTCTTGTGTCGGACGGCAATGAAGGGCAGTACTGGGATGGTCGGGGCGGGTGGGGCTGTTTTCATGGGAGCCACTGAAGTCCAGACATCCAAGACTCATCCAGGCATGTGCGACCTCCGTTTAGCAGCTCAATCTGAAACCCTTAACACCCGGATAACGTGTGCTTGAGAACTGGGGTGTGAAAATCAATGTCCGTTCCGTGGGGCCTTGAACTGGGTACGACGTCTTCCACGGGTGAATGGACGATCTCTATCTGTGTGTGTGTGTGTGTGTGTGTGTGTGAGAGAGAGAGAGAGAGAGAGAGAGAGAGAGAGAGAGAGAGAGAGAGACCAACGCTCACGCGAAGTCAACACATAACCAGACAAACAAAGAGAAGAGAGCTCCCTCATTTACATTAACAACTGCTTTTTTTTTTAAACACGGTTCACACAAAATACTTTTTACAACGGCTTCACTTAATTACCAAAGACGCACGTTCTCAAATCAAAATATTCATCAGGTCCTTACGGACGAACAATTACTTATGTTTTTCTTACAAGGTGGTCTCAAACAACACCATCCATAATCTCTTCAGTATACAAGTGGCCACAACCTTCACGGACCTACACAGCAGTTGTTATTCGTTTGTTTGGCCTCAACAATGCAACACAACTCTTCACTACCTCAATGACCTCATGTCGAATGACATACACTGTGCTGGTGCCTGTCCCAGTAAAATGAAAATAACTTTTTTCCTTTGTCTGTTCTAGGGTAAACTTCCCAAAAAGAAAAGGGAACATGGGTTAATTTTGCTTGAATTTATACATAAAACGTATGTGAATTTATCATTCTTTGTTGTCTTTTTATCTTTCACGCTCGCTCACCTAAAGGCTAGGGACATTCGAGGCAACGAGATGGTTGATCAACTTGCCAAGGGTGCCACAAGGAAAGAGTTGAGCAGATTGTCTATCCCTCACACTAATTACAAACCCAAAGCCCAGGCTTACGTCAAGAGGAATGGAACTTGAAGGGATAACAAACTATTTAAATCTGTCCAAACCTGAAAAAGTTTTTTTTTTTTTATCGTGTTCCCAAGGCGGCCGTGAAGAAGAAACAGTCTTGTGCCGTTTGTATGCAGGCCACTCCTTCTACACCCATTCTTATCTTTGAAAAGGTGAAGAAGCTTTGTGGTGCATTCCATGTCATGTACCACTCACAGTGAAACACATTCGTTTAGAGTGTTTGGATCGCATGATGTGAAGCATAAACTGAAGGCTCCATGAAAACCTCCTTCAGAGAGGTTCCACCTGATGTGGTCTCTGAATTTCTGAAAGGGATTTAACGTTTATCACTGATCTAAGATTTTTACAAAAGAAAGTTTGTTTTTTTTTTTCTTAAACAAAAGTTCTGGAATGTTTTTAGACAGTGTATTTTAAAGGGTTTTGTGAACGGTTTAAAAAAAATTTTTTTTAATGACTTTTGTGTTGACTTCAACATGGTGACAGCCCTGATATGGCCCTTTGCGGTCGGCTGGGCTATGACCAACATTAACCCCTACCCCTGAATAAAGGTTTACTATGCCTCTAACACAGGCCAGTTGTGGCCTTTACATAACGCCTCCTGTGTTGCTGCAAAAATGATGAGGCATGTACCCTCACAACGCCTCGACGTAGTACGCTACTATGCTGAGCAGTCTGTTCCCCCCAAGACAACTGACCACCCTCCGGGTGATGAGCCAATCAACGCGTTGATTGTTCACTTCACTCAGCGATGGTCACTGTACAAAAGCAGGAAGCTTTTCTCTGACTAGGAGAGCGTCAAGGTTCGAAGAGGGTAAACTGATCAATAGGTTTACATGACGTTGAAATCCTCCTGTTAACAGCTTGTATAAGAAACTCATGTTTCCCTTCGAGGTACAGGTTGTTTTTAGATACAAACACGCACTAAACGACTGTGAGCCTGTGCACAGTTTCTGACACTCTGTTTTTTTTTTTTTTTTTTTTCTTTCTTTCTCATTGTGTCCTTCCTCCCACCGTCCAGTCCTCCTCTCTCTCTCTCTCTCTCTCTCTCTCTCTCTCTCTCTCTCTCTCTCCCTTTCCGTCTTTCCTTCCCTTCCTTCCTCTCTCCCTCCCTCTCTCCCCCCCCCTCTCTCTCCCCCTCTTCTCTCTGTCGCTTCCCACCCTCCCTCCCTCTCCCTCCCTCCCTCTCTGCATCTCTCCCCATCCTTCTCTCCCTTCCTCCCTTTCTCTCTTTCTCTCTCTCTCTCTCTCTCTCTCTCTCTCTCTCTCTCTCCCTGTGTCTCCCCCCTCACCACCCTCCCTTTCCTCCTCTCTCCCTTCCCACTTTCTCCTCCCCCCCCCCCACTCTCTCCTCCTTCCCTCCCTTCCCCTTGCCTCCCCCCTCCCCCTCTCTCATTCTCTTTCTCCACTCTCCATCTTCTATGTAGGACCATCGGTAAAACATGACAACGAGAATCCGATTTCTTCACAGTGAAACGGGTTCACCCCAGACCTGCTCAGCTAGAGATATTGTATGAAATCTCCCTGAGCCACTTATTCACTTGGTTTGTTATTTCGGTAGTTGAATTACTTAGCCAGTTAGCTAGCTAGCTAGGACCATATCGATCTACTCATCCACGCCCTCCTCTTGCCATTCAGCAGAGAATGGGAGCATGGACCCTGTC
The DNA here is from genome assembly GCA_033310375.1 of Conus canariensis. Lineage (NCBI taxonomy): Eukaryota > Metazoa > Mollusca > Gastropoda > Neogastropoda > Conidae > Conus > Conus canariensis. The sequence continues at coordinate 7,186,390 of CM065748.1, read as the reverse complement.
TGTCTGTGCAGCAGAACACCAGAACGACAAGATGAAACAGCGAGAACAGCATGTTTTGTGATGTCGCCAGCGGAATTGGATTGCGAACACAGTGCTCAAACTCAAGAGTCCACCATGTACTCACCACTCTCTCTGAACGAACAGTAGGAGCAAGTGTCTAAGAGAGGACTTCGTCCACCATGTACTCACCACTCTCTCTGAACGAACAGTAGGAGCAAGTGTCTAAGAGAGGACTTACAATCGAGGACCCTAGCAGTGACGTCAGCGAATCCAACAACAACATTTCTTTTCACCAACGTCACACGAAGTTCGCAACAAATTTCAGGAGTCGATCCGTCCGGGTTCGAATCCCCGGATCCGTGTCCGGTTAAAAAAATGTTTACGTCCTATGCAACGAAGCGACACGACTGCTGGACTGGAGCCAAGGTCCACGTGGAACAAAGGACTGATGGTGATGGGGAGGGGGGGGGGGGGGGCGGGGGGGGGGGGGGGAGCGAGCGGGGAGAAACCAGCCGAGACAGACCCCCAGGATGCCAGTGTTCCAACCAAACATCCCACCGTCCTTCACCTCCTCGGCTCATCGCTTCTCAATGGTTCGTGACCACGACACCACCAACCTGCCCTCCCCTGCTGTGACAACAACTTTAGGGCTGGGGGGTGGGGGTGGGGAGTGGGGCGGGTGGGGGTGGGGTGGGGGGGGTGTGGGGGAGAAACGGTCAGGGGCGCTAAAGGAAATCGGAACCTGCAAGTGACAGGTACTCAGCTACCGGGTGATTAAGGATCCCCCTTCCCCACCGGTGCACTCTCTCTCTCTCTCTCTCTCTCTCTCCCTCCCCTCCCCCCCCCCCTCTCTCTCTCTCTCCTCTTCTTTCATCACTCATCAGCAGGTTGGGAGGATACCTACCCCCCCCCTTCTTCCTAACCTCCCCCTCCCCCCGCCTCCAGTCCTCTCCTACCCTCGTATACCCCCACCTCCAAACCAGTGGAGTTGAAGGTCTGATCGAAGCGAAGCCATGACCCGCAGAGGACAAAGACTCCCCACACCTGTGCTGACGTTACGGAGCAGCTGCCGTGGTAAATAATGTCAGTTTTTAAAAACATGTACCTGTTGTTGAGTACGCGATGAAGCGCGAAGGTCATGTAGGGGTGGGGTGGGGGTGGGGGACGTTAAGGGAGGTGAAGGGAAGGAATGCTGACAGGACTGACGATGTTGCGAAACTTCAGAGTCACGTAGAACCCGCGGGTGTTGCTTAGCAACAAGGAAACAAACAGAAACGGACGTGGGTGTTGTTGTTGTTGTTTTTTTTAACTGCATCGTCTTAAACAAAAGAAAAATTATTATTATTATTATTATTATTATTATTATTATTATTCCGCCGGAAAATACGGACAAGCAAATTACAGGACAAACATTTTTGTAATTTTTTGTCCCTTCTGTCCGCCGGAATAATACTAATAAGTTTTTTTTGTTGAACTTGTTTCAAGTTTCGCCTGCAGTCACTTCACTTTAAAACCTGCGTCGTTTTGTTTGTTTGTTTGTCTTTTGTTTTTTTTATAACCCCATCGTCTAATCTTGAAGAAAAATTGTTATTTTTATTATTCCGCCGGACAAAACGGGACAAACAAACTACAAGATAAATATTTATGTATTTGTTTGTCCGTGTTGTCCGGCAGAATAATCGTGTAAGTTTTCTTTGAAATTTGTTTCAATTTCTACCTGCGGTCCCCACACTTTGAAACCTACATAGTCTAGTTTTATGTCTGTGTGTTGCACTGTGTTGTACTCTCCTACATCGTCTAGTTTTATGTCTGTGTGTTGCACTGTGTTGTACTCTCCTACATCGTCTAGTTTTATGTCTGTGTGTTGCACTGTGTTGTACTCTCCTACATCGTCTAGTTTTATGTCTGTGTGTTGCACTGTGTTGTACTCTCCTACATCGTCTAGTTTTATGTCTGTGTGTTGCACTGTGTTGTACTCTCCTACATCGTCTAGTTTTATGTCTGTGTGTTGTACTGTGCTGTACTCTCCTACATCGTCTAGTTTTATGTCTGTGTGTTGTACTGTGCTGTTCTATCCTACATCGTCTAGTTTTATGTCTGTGTGTTGTACTGTGCTGTACTCTCCTACATTGTCTAGTTTTTTGTCTGTGTGCTGTACTGTGCTGTACTCTCCTACATCGTCTAGTTTTATGTCTGTGTATTGTACTGTGCTGTTCTATCCTACATCGTCTAGTTTTATGTCTGTGTGTTGTACTGTGCTGTACTATCGTACATCGTCTAGTTTTTTGTCTGTGTGCTGTACTGTGCTGTACTATCGTTATATCGGTACTTTTCTTTTCTTTCTTTCTTTCTTTTTCTTCTTCTTCTTCTTCTTCTTCTTCTCTTCTTTCTTCTTCTCTTCGTCTTCTTCTTCTTCTTTTTCTTTTCTTCTTCTTCTTCTTCTTTTTGCTAACTCTTACCCCCATCAAAACGAATGTTCGTACAGAATTTTCCCAGGGACGACAATCTAGTTGCCGAGGGTTATTTAACCTGCGCTTAGTGCCTGCCGCACGCAGGGCGTCGGTTTACCGTCTCTTCCGAAAGACTAACACCCAGACCACTGCCTTAGGTTTTTGAAGGAGATGTGCTAAAAAAAAAAAAAAAAAAACAACAACAAAAAACCACCTCACCCTGACCACCTGCAATTCTGTCATTTTCTGGGCTGGCGTATAACCCACCGGACCTTTATCGTCATTATCGTCATCATCGTCATCGTCATCATCATCGTCATTGTCATCATCATCGTCATCATCGTCATCGTCATTCGTCATCATCATCGTCATCATCATCATCGTCACCATCGTCATCGTCATCATCATCGTCATCATCATCATCGTCGTCATCGTTATCATCATCATCATCATCATTACGTACTTTGAGCTTAAGAAATTCAGTCGGGGAGGGAGAAAGAAAAGAGGCAAAGACAAAAGAGTCAACAAACTACAGGGACACATTGTGAAAGGGCTGAGTGGCCACCCCTTACTTATGTCGCTTTTCGTAACTAATCCGGGGGAGAAATTGTAACACCAGTTCAACGCCAACAGGCAGAAAAGGAAGGGGGGGGGGGGGGGGGGGTTAAGGACTTCCACTCTTGCTGACGTCACATGCCTTCCTTCTTACAATTCCACCCCTCCCGCCTGCCCCTCCTCTACCTCGTCAACCATCGCCCTTACTTCATGTGCAACACACACACACCACACACAACACACACACACACACACA
>CM065748.1:7168129-7170629 GCA_033310375.1 Conus canariensis | reverse complement strand
GGCCCGACAGATACTGCTCTCGTCCTTGTCTTGTCAGAAATAGAGAGCTGTTTCATGTGATCATAGGCAGATGGGTTTACCACACTCTCGCTCCAGTCTTCGTGGTAAAGAGTTCATTTTGGGAGCTAGATTTTCTGGCCGATGGCTAGATCAGCGTTCCCCAATATATATATATATATATATTATATATATATATATATATATATATATATATATATATTGCCTATGGTTTGTGTGTTCGGTCGTGGAAATCGGTTGTGCGTGCTAATACTTGTATTTGCTGAGAAATACCCATTTCAAATGGTGCCGCACGCACGCGCGCGCGCTCGCGCGCGCGCGCGCGCGCACACACACACACACACACAACACATACACACACACATACGCTCGCGCGCGCACGCACGCAAGCATGTACGCACGCATGCACGCACGCACATGCAGACACACACACATACGCACACGAAAACTCACATACACGTGTACACTCATGTACACGTGCGCGCGCACGCCACACACACACACACACACACACACACACACACACACACACACACACGCACGCACGTACGCACGCTCGCACGTACACACGCGTGCACGTACGCATGCACGCACGCACGTGTAAATACACACGCACACGCACATTCACACACGCGCACATATACACACACACACACGGAGAGAGAGAGAGAGAGAGAGAGAGAGAGAGAGAGAGAGAGAGAGAGAGAGAACCAAAGCAGTTTTCATCACTCTTGTGAACCCAGCACCACATCTGTGAAATGTGAAGGGTCTGATGGATGTTCAGGATGCGATCATGGATTGACGGCGTTCTGACCGTGGTCTGTTTCTGTCCATCAGGTCACCGACTCCGTGACCCCCCAAATCAACACCCTGATGCCCAGGTCTGGCGTGCCCGGTCAGTATGGGGGTGTATAGAGAAGGGGGCACTATGGGGATAGAGATTCATAGAGATGGGGGCACTATGGGGATGGGGATTCATAGAGATGGGGGCACTATGGGGATGGGGATTCATTGAGATGGGGGCACTATGGGGGATTTGTAGAGATGGGGGCACTATGGGGATGGGGATTCATAGAGCTGGGGGCACTATGGGGGATTCATAGAGCTGGGGGCACTATGGGGATGGGGATTTATAGAGATGGGGGCACTATGGGGATGGAGATTCATAGAGATGGGGGCACTATGGGGATGGAGATTCATAGAGCTGGGGGCACTATGGGGATGGGGATTTATAGAGATGGGGGCACTAAGGGGATGGGGATTTATAGAGATGGGGGCACTATGGGGATGGAGATTCATAGAGCTGGGGGCACTATGGGGATGGGGATTTATAGAGATGGGGGCACTATGGGGATGGGGTTTCATAGAGATGGGAGCACTAAGGGGATGGGGATTCATAGAGATGGGGGAACTATGGCGATGGGGATTCATAGAGATGGGGGCACTATGGGGATGGGGATTTATAGAGATGGGGGCACTATGGGGATGGAGATTCATAGAGCTGGGGGCACTATGGGGATGGGGATTCATAGAGATGGGGGCACTATGGGGATGGGGATTCATAGAGATGGGGCACTATGGGGATGGGGATTCATAGAGATGGGAGCACTATGGGGATGGGGATTCATAGAGATGGGGGCACTATGGGGATGGGGATTCATTGAGATGGGGGCACTATGGGGGATTTGTAGAGATGGGGGCACTATGGGGATGGGGATTCATAGAGATGGGTGCACTATGGGGATGGGGATTCATAGAGATGGTTGCACTATGGGGATGGGGATTCATAGAGATGGGGAGCACTATAGGGGATTTGTAGAGATGGGGGCACTATGGGGATGGGGATTCATAGAGATGGGGGCACTATGGGGATGGGGATTCATAGAGATGGGTGCACTATGGCGATGGAGATTCATAGAGATGGGGGCACTATGGGGATGGAGATTCATGGAGATGGGGCACTATGGGGATGGGGATTCATAGAGATGGGGGCACTATGGGGATGAGGATTCATAGAGATGGGGGCACTATGGGGATGGGGATTCATAGAGATGGGGGCACTATGGGGATGGGGATTCATAGAGATGGGGGCACTAAGGGGATGGGGATTCATTGAGATGGGGGCACTATGGGGATGGGGATTCATAGAGATGGGGGCACTATGGGGATGGGGATTCATAGAGATGGGTGCACTATGGGGATGGAGATTTATAGAGATGGGGGCACTATGGGGATGGGGATTCATAGAGATGGGAGCACTATGGGGATGGAGATTCATAGAGATGGGGGCACTATGGGGATGGAGATTCATAGAGATGGGGGCACTATGGGGATGGAGATTCATAGAGATGGGGGCACTATGGGGATGGGGATTCATATAGATGGGGGCACTATGGGGATGGGGATTCATAGAGATGGGAGCACTATGGGGATGGGGATTCATAGAGCTGGGGGTACTATGGGGATGGGGATTCATTGAGAT
>CM065748.1:7155629-7158129 GCA_033310375.1 Conus canariensis | reverse complement strand
GAAACTACCTACAAGTCAAAAAAGAAAAAAAGGAAAAAAAAAAAAAAAGAATTCGCGCAACCCTTTTTAATACACCTAAAAACACACCTGAATTCTTTTTTATTAGAATCTTTCTTCTGTAAAATTTTAGATCGGATGAAAAATGTAAATCTCTTTCAGAAACTCAAAGATAACATCAGGTGGGACATCTCTGAACAAGGTTATCTTCGTTTACCGTTTGTCTTAAGAATAACATGATGAAGGCTACACCCCACAGTGAAATGCTTTCATCGGAGCTGACGGACACGACTTTGAACCAGGGTCATGTTTCATACGTCTGGAAAAGCCTCTCTCCGTCTGTCGGAACTTGATTCAGTTCTGGGCAGGTGAAAGCGGCGGAAGGTGAAGGGTTGAGCTTTGCCTTTCTTGATACCTTGCCCTGAGACACTGTGGATCTTTAATTAATAATTCATTGGCACCAGGACTACTCGACTTTTGGAGCTTTAACCTTTGACCAGTTGTGGGTTCCTAACTAAAAAAGAAAAGAAAGAAAAAAAAAAGAGAAAAAAAAGTTCATTGCATCTTCGACTACTCGGCTTTGGAGCTTTTAATCTTTTAACAGGTGTGTGTTTGAAACTTAAAACAAAAAGAATGTACATATGAATATACAACACACACACACACACACACACACACACACACACACACACACACACACACACACACACACACACAGATATATGTGTGTGTGTGTGTGTGTTTTGTGTGTGTGTGTGTGTGTGTGTGTGTGTGTGTGTGTGTGTATATATATATCAACGTCATTTCCGGTGGTTCCCAGGCAACCGTGGGCTGACCTTGACGACCCTGAACGGGACTTCGGACTACACCACGGCTGTCTGGTCCTCCGGCGACGACTCTCGTGTGGACGAGACCTACTACGAGACGGTCAATTACACGGACCACGTGACCAAGATGGCGGGCGCCTTCGTGGCGCCAGAGACAGGGACGTTTCGGTTTTATCTGAAGGCGAGAAGCAGCAGCAAGATGACCCTGACTGACCTGGCCTCTGGCGCCGAACTGGTGAGGGTTGGGATCGTCGTCGGGGTGTGCGCTCTCTCTGTCTGTCTCCGTCGGTCTGTCTGTCTGTCTGTCTGTCTGTCTGTGTTCGTCTGTCTGTGTCTCTGTTTCTGTCTGTCTCTCTCTGTCTCTTTCTCTCTCCGACTCTCTCTCTCTCTCTCTCTCTCTCTCTCTCTCTCTCTCTCTCTCTGTCACTCTACGTCTCTCTCTCCGTCTCTCTGTCTCTCTCTTTCTGTCTGTCTCTCTGTCCCTGTCTCTGTGTCTATGTCTGTCTCTGTCTCTCTATATCTCTGTCTCTGTCTCTATCTTTCTGTCTCTCTGTCTCTCTCTGTCTGTCTCTGTCTGTCTGTCTGTCTGTCTCTCCTTCCTGTATCTGTCTGTCTATCTCTCCTCTCTTTCTCTCTCTGTCTGTCTGTGTGTCTGTGTGACTGTCTGTCTTGTCTGTATCTGTCTCTGTCTCTCCGTCACTTCCACCACCACCACCACCCCCCCCCTCCTGTCTCTGTCTGCTTCTCTCCCTCTCTGACCGCCCCCTCCCCCCCCCCTTCTGTGTGTGTCTGTCTGTGTCTGTCTGTGTGTCTGTGTGTCTGTCTGTGTGTCTGTGTATGTATAGTATGTAATGGTTGGATAGAGTTACGGCATGAAAAACAAAGGCCGCCAGTTGTCAGTCTTCTTGACCTCCCACCCACCCACCCTCCTCCCTCCCTACGTCCCCCTCCTCCCCGTTCCTCCCTCCTTAACAACAGTCTTCCTCACCCCCCCCCCTACCCACCCACCCACCTCCCTCCCTACGTCCCCGTCCTCCCGTTCCTCCCTCCTAAACAGCAGTCTTCCTCACCCCCACCCTGCCCACCCACGCACCCACCCTTCCCCACCTCACCTCTCCTCCAGGCTGACTGTTTTTTTTTGTTTTTTTTTGTGACTGGACAGATGAATTTGGCGGGTTATGGCAGTGCAGATGATTTGGGCAGATGACGTAATGTTGATCTGTCGTTGTGCAGGGGTCAATGAGTCATGGTCATTTGGATGCACTTTGGGATCACTGTCGTGTGCAGGGTCAGTGACGTCATGGATCACTTTTTCAGGGGATGGCAGTGCAGATGATTTGGCAGATGACGTAATGTTGATCTGTCGTCGTGCAGGTCAGTGACGTCATGATCACTTTTTCAGGGGATGGCAGTGCAGATGATTTAGGCAGATGACGTAATGTTGTCTGTCGTCGTGCAGGAGTCAGTGACGTCATGATCACTTTTTCAGGGGATGGCAGTGCAGATGATTTAGGCAGATGACGTAATGTTGATCTGTCTGTCGTGCAGGTGTCAGTGACGTCATTAGATCACTTTTCGGGATGGCAGTCAGATGATTTAGGCAGATGACGGTAAAATGTTGATCTGTAGTGCGGCAGGGTCAGTGACGTCAGCTCTGAGAGACAGAGAGAGAGGAG
>CM065748.1:7143129-7148129 GCA_033310375.1 Conus canariensis | reverse complement strand
TGTCATTTCAAGTGAAAACACACATAACTACAAAGGGTTTTGTCATTTTAGGTGAAAACACACATAACTACAAAGGGTTTTGTCATTTTAGGTGAAAACACACATAACTACAAAGAGTTTTGTCATTTCAGGTGAAAACACACATAACTACAAAGAGTTTTGTGATTTTAGGTGAAACCACACATAACTACAAAGAGTTTTGTCATTTCAGGTGAAAACACACATAACTACGAAGAGTTTTGTCATTTCAGGTGAAAACACACATAACTACAAAGAGTTTTGTCATTTCAGGTGAAAACACACATAACTACAAAGAGTTTTATTTTTTCAGGTGAAAACACACATAACTACAAAGACTGTGTCATTTCAGGTGAAAACACATGTTTTCAAAGAATTTTGTCATTTCAGGTGAAAATACACATAACTGCAAAGAGTTCTATCATTCCAGGTAAAAACACAGATAACTGGAAAGAGTTTTGTCATTTCAAGTGAAAACCACATAATTGCAAAGAGTTCTGTCATTTCAAGTGAGAGCAAACACCATCGCAGAGTTCTTGTCATTTCAGGCGAAAAAACAACAACCCACAGTCGCACAGTTCTGTGATTGCTGTACAAAACACAGACAATTGCAGACTTCTGTCATTTCAGGTGAAACCACACTCAATCGCAGAGTTCTGTCATTTCAGGTGAAAACACACTCAATCGCAGAGTTCTTTCGTTTCTAGGTGAAAACACACACAGCCACAAAATTCTGTCCTATCAGGTGAAAATACACATAACTGCAAAGAGTTCTGTCATTGCAGGTGCAAAGCGCTCTGGAGGAGAGTGCGGGTGTGCGGTGCCACCAGAAGTTGTCCCAAGGCAAAATGCTGATGGACTGTGAGTCCACCAGCAGCTGTGCCGGAGAGCGCGTGGGCCACGAGCAGCCGTTGTGCGGCCGTTACTCCGCCAAAAACCCCGGCACCTTGTACTGGAAGGGAGAGGACGATCAGGGCTACTTCCTGGATTCCTCCAGTAGCACTGTGAGTGTCAGGTGGTTGGGTGTGTTGTGGTAACTGTGTATTCTGTCCTCTTCCATCCCATGAGGTGTGCTGTGGGTGTCCTGGCTGTGTTGTAGTAACTGGTACACTTGTGAGTGTCACGGGTTGGGTGTGTTGTGGTAACTGTGTCTTCTGTCCTCTTTCATACCATTAGGAGTACTGTGGGTGTCGTGGCTGTGTTGTAGTAACTGTGTTTTATGTCTTGTTTAATGCTTCCAATATTACTGAGTCAGGTGTTGGGAGTGTTGGTGGTAACTTTGTCTTCTAGCCACTTCGATACCATTCCCAGTAATGTGGGTGTCGTGGCTGTGTTGTAGTAACTACGTCTTCCTTCTTGTTCAATACCTCCAGTGGAACTGTGAGTGTCAGGTGTTGGTTTGTGCTGTAGTAACTGTGTCTTCTGTCCTCTTCAATGCCATTAGCAGTACTGTGAGTGTCGTGGCTGTGTTGTAGCAAATGTGTTTTTCTGTTGTGTTCAATTTCTCCAGTAGTACTGTGAGTGTCACATGTCAGTTTTGCTGTTGTCACCGAGTCCTGTCTTCCTCCACACAACTGTGAGTATCACGTGTCAGTTGCCATGCAGTGACTGTCTTCGTTCTCCCTTAGTATTAGCAACATTGAGTGCACTGTGTTAACTTTGTTGTAATGACTGTGTCCTTTGTCTTCATTCGTTCTTCCAGCTATCCTTTTGATGTGTGTGTGTGTGTGTGTGTGTGTGTGTGTGTGTGTGTGTGTGAGAGAGAGAGAGAGAGAGAGAGAGAGAGAGAGAGAGAGACAGAGACAGAGTATGTATGTATGTATGTGAGTGTGTGTGTGAGAGCGTGTGTGTGTGTGTGTGTGTGTGTGTGTGTGTGTGTGTGTGTGTGTGTGTGTGTGTGTGTGTGAGAGCGTTTATATTTGACTGCGCAAGTGATTTTGGTGTGTGTGTGTGTGTGTGTGTGTGTGTGTGTGTGTGTGTGTGTGTGTGTGTGTGTGTGTGTGCGTGCATGCGTTCGTGCGCATGTGCATGCGTGCGTGCGTGTGTGTATGTGTGTATGTGTGTGTGTGTGCATGCGCTACAGCTGTGCCTAGGACACAAGGGACCGGTGACCAGGGTGTGGGTGAGGTTCCTCTACCAGGACAGCGCGGGCGCGGACTCACAGAGTGACGCCATCACCTTCACCATCACCGTGCCCGCCAACAACATGGACAGGTGAGCTGCCAACACACTCTCCAGTAAACCTCGTGATTGATGCCCATATATCGGAGCACGATATCACTTCTCTATAAGAGTCTTAAAATGTTGAAGTACTATATCTGCCAAACGTTAACAAATGAATCACAAGACAAAACACGACGCGTTTCGACCTCTTGGGTCTTCTTCAGGCAAGACTCAGGACAACGAAAATGAAGAACGAGCAATTACTTATCTTGTCAAATTCGGCGTCGTGTTTCTTGCCTTGTGATTCGTTTGTTCGTGTTTGGCGGATACAGTACTTTTTAAGTGCTGGGATTTGAAACAAAGACATTTTGCAGCAGATTCCAAGAAAACCTTGTTCTGAGATGTTCCACCTGATTTGATCTTTGAATTTCTGAAAGAGATTAGCATTTTTCGTCTGATCTGAAGTTTTACAGTAGAAAGATTTTTAACAATATTTCCTGTGTGTTTTTTAGGTGTATTTTAAATGCGTATAAGATTGTTAACAACATTTCCGGTGTGTTTTAGGTGTAATTTAAAGGGCTGTGTGAAAGAGTTTTTTTTTTTCTAATGACTTCTTAGTTGACTTCAGCATGGTGACAGCCCTGATATGATCCTTTTCGGTCGGCTGGGCTATAAGCAACATTACCATATCTTACCTGACACAAAGCTTCCCCACAGATGGAGCGTGCCTGCCACATAGAGTGGGTAAATTTTTGCACGTGCCTTAATGACACCAAGGCCTCTTTCTGGACCATACACCCAATCAGGGAGGTGGAGGGAGGGCTGAAATTCCGGTGCCATGTGCTTTGATTGATATGTTTTGTAGTTTGGGACACTTTGAGAAATTCGAAGACGGAGGGGAATGATTTGGAAACAAAAGAGGGGGACGGGGGTGGAGGGGGGCGGGGGGGGGGGGGGGCGGTGGGCAGGTCTGTCAGGATTTCACTCCCTTGGGAGTGAGTTCGGCCATGTGGACTTGGAATGATCATGTCACATTACACCTGTGATGACCATGGCCGTGGTTCTGTGTGTGTGTGTGTGTGTGTGTGTGTGTGTACAGGTGGCAGTACACGTGTGAAGACATCTACTCCCTGGTGACAGCCAAGCAGTCAGGGAAGCTGGGCTACCAGCTGCAGGGAGTCGGGGTGAACAGAGACGGCAGCTCTGACAATGACCTGTTCGTGGACCACGTGGTGCTCAACAGAGAGGACACCGTGCAGGACGTGGGTAAGTGAGCTCTGACTATGGCCTGCACGTGAACCACGTGCTGCTCAACAGAGAAAACACCGTGCAGGACGTGGGTAAGTAAGCTCTGACTATGGCCTGCACGTGAACCACGTGCTGCTCAACAGAGAAAACACCGTGCAGGACGTCGATAAGATGCTCAGAGAGATGAAGAGAGCAGGATAAGTATCTCGCCTTGTTTGGGACCTGGAAATAGCTAGCTCGTTGGTAAAGCGCCGGACTCGTAATCTTGGTGATCCTGGGGTTGCGGGTTCGAATCTCCGCCCAGACGTTTTCAGTACAGGGGGATTTTTCCCTCGGAGTTAACATTGGCTCTGACTCCATTTCCCAAATAGTCCTTCGAATGACAATCCGTGTGCGAACGCACGCAAAACATCTTGCACACATGTAAAATCCCATCACCAACTTTTGGAAGAGAAGGCCAGTTTGGCCGTTGGTTTGGATGACACGTGACGCATAGCATGCGCCCTGCGTGAGAAATGGAAAGAATGAAGGAAATTTAGTGAACAATATTGACTGAATGACACGGGTAACGATTGAATGAAGCGCCGGCAGGCAACTCTTCAGTCGGCACTACCCCGGTAGTCAGCTCGTTGCATACGCGTGAGTGTGAATTGTCAGTGCCTGTAACCTTTGGCAAAGCACTTTATAAATGCTGTGTTATTATTGTTATTGTTATTATTCTTATTTTTGTTTATATTATTATCATTATTATTATTATTATTATTATTATTATTATCATTATTATTGTTGTTGTTGTTGTTGTTATTATTATCATCATTATTATTATTGTTGTTGTTGTTATAATCATTATTGTTATTATTATGATTGTTGTTGTTGTTCATAATTGTTTGTGATTTGATGTACAAACAACCGGAATAACTTGTTAATGAACTATGTCCAGTTAGTTTGTAGCATTTAGTCGAATATGACTTTGTTAGTTACTGTCTTGTTCATAAAAATTTGTGATTTATGTTAGTTACTGTCTTGTTCATAAATGTTCGTGATTTGATGTACAAACAACCGTGAGTACTTGTTAATGAACTATGTCCAATTAGTTTGTTGTACCTAGTCCAATATGCATTTGTATTTGTATTCATTATTTTGGTTTATATTCTTTGAGTTTGGAAACATTTTTTTTCATTAAGAAAGAAATTCAACTATTAAAAAAAGACATCGTAGGAGTAGACCTTGATGAACATGGAAGATTCTATCTATATATCTATATCTATGTCCACATGTATATGTCTCTATCTCTCTATCTGTCTACCTACCTACCTACCTACCTATCTATCTGACCACACACACACACACACACACACACACACACACACACACACACACATATATATATATATATATATATATGTGTGTGTGTGTGTGTGTGTGTGTGTGTGTGTGTGTGTGTGTGTGTGTGTGTGTGTGCGGAGGTAGGTAGGTAGGTAGTTAACTAATTTAACCCGAGGTGATCAAAAGTGTTCATTTGGTTAAAAAGTTTTCGCATAATCTAAATAATCTTTTTTGTTGTTTTTGTT
>CM065748.1:7120629-7135629 GCA_033310375.1 Conus canariensis | reverse complement strand
TGTTGTTCTTCTGTCCGGGACAGTTGTAGGTTTGCAAAACCAACTAAATGTATTGAAAGAAGAAGCAGACCGCTTAGGTTTATCAGTTAACTTGGATAAGACGAATATAGTGGTCTTTAGAATGGGTGGCCACCTATCAGTGTATGAAAAATGGTCGTATGGAAATGCAGATGTTCAAGTAGTTAATTCATATAAATATCTTGGAATGATATTTTCAACAAAATTAACTTTCCGTTACGCATGGGAAGAATCTCTGAGAAAAGGGAAAAAAGGTACTATTGAAATTCTGAAATCCCTGAGAAAACTGAACTGTACAGACTGTGGTATATTTTGGAAAATGTTTGATACACAGATAAAACCTCTTCTTACTTATGCAGCTGAAATTTGGGGCTTACATGAAAATTCGCAGATGGAAAAAGTACATACGTATGCTATGAAGCGTTTCCTTCAAGTACCTATTCATTCATCCAACACCGTCTTATATGGAGAAATGGGCAGATACCCTTTGTATATAAGTACATTTGTGAAATGTATTAAATATTGGTTGAAGATCTTGAAGCTACCCCAGTCCCGTTTGAGCAGGCAAGCCTATGATATGATGCTTCTAGAAATGGAAAAAGGTAAAGAAAACTGGGCTTATAAAGTAAAGAAAGTCCTTTCAGAACAGGGTTTTGGAATAGTGTGGATGACTCAGGAAGTAGGAAATGAGCAACAGTTCATTGCGGAATTTAAAGACAGGCTTATTTGTTCTTTTAAACAGAATTGGCACTCGGATATGGAAAGTAAAGAAAAATATCGCTGGTTTTTCTCATTTAAGAATGTTTCATTCTGAAAAGTTTCTCAATGTCATAACAGATAAATGGCACAGAATAAATTACGCAAGATTTAGATTGAGGACTTTAGGTTTTAATGCGAACAAAAGATGGTTTGAATGTGAAACATCCACAGAATCTCCTTGTCCTGCATGTAGACATATTATTGATGACGAAGAACACTTTCTGTTCCACTGTACTGCTTATAATGAAGTGCGGACAAACTGTTCATTTTTCCAGTTAGATATAGCGAAAAGACAAAATGTCGCTGATGTGTTATCATCAGATGAAATTGTAATAAAATCAGTTGCGAAATTCATCGCGGAAGCATTGAAAATTAGACGGATGAAGGATAGTGAAATTGAAGATAATACATTATAAGAGATATCTGAATGAATGTTATCATTCATCGCATGTTGAAGAGATCAGTAAGATACAATGTCATCATTTGATTGAGTGGATGGTCGAGTCAGTCTTTTTTTTTTTTTTTTTTTTTTTTTTCATGTTGAAGACATCAGCAAAATACAATGTCATCATTTGATTCAGCGGATGGTCGAGTCAGTCTTAAGGTGCTTTTTTTTTTTTTTTTAAACCTTACTGCATTACTCCTGTGCGTGAGGTGAGGACATAACGAAATGTTACGAATTTATTTGTTTTTGTTAATTTTGGATTTGATATACACTAGGAATGAAAGTGTACTATTTGTTTGCAGGAAAGGAAGAGGGAAATGTTTTTGTTCTGTTACCTCTCCCCCCTTGTCAAAAGACCTCTTTGGTAATGACAATAAATATAAAAGTGTCAAAGTGTCTCTCTCTCTCTCTCTCTCTCTCTCTCTCTCTCTCTCTCTCTCTCTCTCTCTCTCTCTCTCCAGTGATACAAACTGATTCTAATTATAACCATTTCCGATCACATGGGTTTATGGCCTATTCATTAATTTCTTCTCTCTCTCTCTCTCTCTCTCTCTCTCTCTCTCTCTCTCTCTCTCTCTCTCTCTCTCTCTCTCTCTCTCTCAACGTGGCGGGTTGTTTTCAGGAGGTCAAGGAACGGTAGTGACAATCAGCGGCACCGGTTTTGACGCCTCCAATAACGAAGTAACGGTAGGGGGCGCTAGCTGCTCTCTGACGTCATCGTCGTCCACATCCTTGGAGTGTCAGTTATCGGTGGGCCCCAACGGTCCCCAGCCCGTCAGTGTCCGAGTGAACGACAAGGGTCTGGCTTCCGGTGCCGTGACCTTCACCTTCACTTCGTCTGTGTCCTCCATCTCACCTACGGCTGGCGGGGTTCAAGGTAAAGGCTTCTGCTCGTCCTGACGTGCGCTACCGTTAGTTGCTAAGTGAGGCGACTGCAGGTGGAGATATAAACACATTTCTAAAAGCAGTTATTATGATTCCACCGAACAATGCAGACAATGAAACGAATCAAAAGACAAAACACGACGCGTTTCGATCTTTTAGGTCTTCTTCAGGCAAGATAAGCAACACTTAGAACAACGAAAACGAAGAACGAGCAATCTCTTACCTTTGTCGAATTCGGCGCAGGATGGACGTTGAATGAAAACGAGGCTGTCTGGAAGAAGGCGATGCAAGTTGAAGTAGTAATGATCATATTAATAACACTGACAGCAATAACAATAATAATGGATATGATGATGATGAAAATGTTGAAAACATGATAAAGTGAGGAGTACTACCACTTTTGGTGATAATATGACAACAGCAGTTATAGAATGGGAGAAAGGAGAGGGGTTAGCCACGACAACCATGCTGTTCGACAATCCTCTAGCCCCTCCCCTTTCTCCCATACTACAACTGCTATTGTCATGTACCAGCCCACTATGTGGTTTCAACCACTGTCAACACTTGAACTCCAGCTTTTTTAAAAATTCCGTCAATTATTGACCCTTGACTGTTGGGGAGGAGTTATTGTCCTTGGGTACTCTTACATGCCAAAGCAAAATGAATTTCTGTGCTGTCCCTGTGCTGTAGAACAGTCCCACGTGCAACGAAAAGCAAGTCAACACACTTTGTGCTGACAGAACTGAGAAGAAAACCTGCGTAGTTCCAGAATTTTGTCTTCCACATGGCTTCCAAACTGAGCGAAATGCTTGCGCCACACACTCCTCATAGATAGATCTCTTGACCATCCCTTTCCTTTCACACCATTTACAGATAAACAGCCACTGACCATGTCGTTCAACAGTCAATGGACATGGTTCCACAGCTATAGGAGGGGATGGGAGACTCCACCGCCAAAGAATTCCATCACACTGCAGTTGGGTCTAGTAGGTCATGTATAAGTGATTTGGATGGATCAGCTTGCTGATTGAGAAGCGCTAGACCCCCCCCCCCCCATACACACACACACACACACACACACACACACACACACACACACACACACACACACACACACACACACACAAACACATAAACACACCTTCCCCACTCAGCTGAGAAATTCTCGAGATGAAACTGGTCAGTATGTGGTTTAAGATACGAGGGTCCTGAGAATAGCACAAACTGTTAGACAGGTTGTACGTGTGCATGCGGTCAAGAGATTATCATAGGTATGTGTATCATTTTGAACATACCGAGTGAAAATATATGTGTGTAGGTCAGCCTGATGATGACAACTACACGATCATCAAACATCAGAAAGGCAAATGATGATAAATGTCTGCTTGAGGCGCCTGAATCTACAGTAACATTTAGCTTGCGCCAAGGGAAAGGGAAACGTCGGAACTGTCGCTAAGATGACAGAAAACATTACAAGACAGAATGAGAAACGTCGCAGGCTTTGTTGAAGTGCGGCCTACTTTCAGTTGAAATCTCGTTACTGGACATACGTACAGGTGTAATCCTGCAACTAATCCATCTCTATGTACATTCAAGTTAAATCCAGTAAATTACAGATTTACGAAGCTAACTGATTTTTTCTTTATTTCCATTTTGTTCATCAAGTGAAGATAATACTCTTTCCTTTTTTCAATCTTTTTTTATTCCAATAAGCAATGCAAAAATGTTAACCAACATACATAAATCCGTACATTAATACACGCTAGCATGTATTTAAAGCGAACAGATGTACAAACATTATTTTTTTCAATTTTTTTTTTCTTAAACTGATCTTTATATACCCTCCGGTGGAATACTGTCAGTAAGTGATCTGTGCATGCCTTCAGGCAGAATCCAGCACATAACAGATTTATTTATTTGTTTGTTTGTTTTTGTCCAGGTGGAATCCCTCTGACGATCACCGGTCAGGGTTTTGCTGCTGATGCCACAGTGACTGTAGGGGGCGCTGCTTGTAACACCACTTCCGTTACGGTCCTGGAAATCGTCTGCATCGTTCCGGCAGAAGTGAGAAAAACAAACAAGCAAACAAAAACACACAAACAAAAAATAACCCAAACAAACACACAAACAAAGGTCCACCGAACATCAAAGACATAGGTAACAGAGCAGTATAACAGTATACAAAACAGTATCTGGTTAAGTGTTCTTACCCACAGGGTGTTGTATTGACTGTTAATTATTCCTGTTTTGTTTGTTTGTTTGTTCGTTCGTTTCTTTGTTTTTCACGTACCTCTCATGCCATTATTCACCTTTTCATCTAGAAGTAAAAACGGTTTATGTCAGTAATACAGTTCCCTTTGAGGTGAGACTGACGCGTGGGTGTGAATGGTGAATATGTTGACACAGTTATGGTGCGTTGTAGTTGAATAGCTGAAGAAGAAGAAGAAAGAAAAAAAAAACACGACCAAAACTCTTCTATGTGAACACTTGATCTTCTTACAAGTTTCTGGCTTTTCTGTCTTTCATTTACCACAGAGCAACAAAGGATGAAAGAAAGTAAGTGGCAAATTTCGCAACACGTGACATTCCATCAACTTCAAAGAGCTTATTTTAAGACTTCTAAGTTAGTCCGCCAAAAACAAGGACGAACTAGTTACAAGACAAAGCACGACGCGTTTCGACCTCTTAGGTCTTCTTCAGGCAAGAAGTTTGGAGCTAACTTCAAAGAGTTCGTTGCCATTGAATACAAGGCACACTTTCCTTTCTTGGACATCATTATTATTCATTCATCTGAGCGTTTAACTTGGAATACATTCAAATTTAAACAGCAGGAATTCTTTTATAGCTCTTATGATCCATTCTTTTGTCATATGCCGGGAGGTGTGTGTGTGTGTGTGTGTGTGTGTGTGTGTGTGTGTGTGTGTGTGTGTGTGTGTGTGTGTGTGTGTGATAGCCCTCATTTCATATGCCATTTTTATGCCAGGAGGTAGGTGTGTGTGTGTGTGTGTGTGTGTGTGTGTGTGTGTGTGTGTGTGTGTGTGTGTGTGAGTGTGTGTGTGTGTGTGTGTGTGTGTGTGTGTGTGTGTGCGTGCGTGCGCGCGTGCGCGCGCGTGTGTGTGTGTGTGTGTGGTTTTGTTTTGTTTTTTAGAGACTGCAAAAACTAAGAAAATCTTTAGGATGTTACTAATCCTTGTTCAGGACTGCTCCACGAATCTATAATAGTTTTTGATTTGTGTTTTTTCGTCAGTTATTGAATGCATCTATCACGTGGCGTAATGTTTATTCTTTTGTTATATTTTGCATGTGATTTCAACAACTAGTATTTTGACTGTCGCCGTAATAGAGCCATTTGAATGGTGCTAGCTGATAAGATAATAATGACGTCAAATGAAATGGACGTCTTTACGGCGGAATGACGTCACATCATGTCCCCGTTGTTGTCATCTACTCTGATGTCAGCAGACGTCAGGTGCCAGCGGCGCTGCGTCAGTGGTCGTCAGCCAAGGGTCCACAACTCTGACGTCACCGACGGACTTCACCTACTCCACGTCGCTGACCCCTGTGGTGTCGGCCATCTCCGTGTCCAGCGTCAGCGCCTGGGGTAGGTGGACGCCACGTTAAGCTTCAATCATGGTTCACACATGCTTTGGATAGTGAGTGTAACGTTAACTTTCGTGGTTCACTCATACATTGGATAGTGAGCGTAACGTTAACTTTCGTAGTTCACTCACACATGCATTGGCTAGTGAGCGTAACGTTAACGTTTCATGGTTCACACATACATTGGATAGTTAGGTAAGGTGATGTTACTTATAGCCCAGCCGACCACAAAGGGCCATATCAGGGCTGTCATCGCGTTAAAACACACCGTTAACTTTCATGGTTCACATGTAGATTGGATAGTGAGTATAACGTTAACTTTCATAGCTCACATGTGCATTGGATAGTGAGTATAACGTTAACTTTCATTGTTCACATAGACATTGGATAGTGAGTATAACGTTAAATTTCATGGCTCACATGTACATTGGATAGTGAGAGTACTGTTAACTTTCATTGTTTACATACACATTGGATAGTGAGCGCACCGTTAACTTTCATTGTTCACGTACACATTGGATAGTGAGCGCACCGTTAACTTTCGTGGGTCACATATACATTCGATAGTGAGTATACTGTTAACTTTCATGGTTTACATAGTAATTGGGTCGCGCGCGCGCATGTGTGTGTGTGTGAGTGTGTGCGCGCACGCGCGTGCGAGCGTGTGTGTGTGTGCGTTTTTGATAGGAAAGAATATTGCGATTGCTCTGTGAATATCATAATCTATATAACATTATTATGTTTCTAAAGAAACGGCCTTCCTTCGACTACGAAAAAGGACATGTAAGACCAATAGGTGAACAGAATTACATACACATGTAATGTCACAGCCAGGAAATTACAAATCGCTACAATTCTGCAGAATCGAAAACACTATTTACCATATTATGAGAAGATGGAATTTCTTGTACAATGATTTAATCACATTGGCCGGCATCCTGTTATCCTCTCCCAGGTGGCGACACCATCGCCATAGATGGCAGCGGCTTCGGAACCAACACGCCTTATGTCACCGTGAATGGAGAAGACCTGATCGTGACGTCAAACAGTGACGTCAGAGTAGAGGCAGAATTCCCTCCTCTAGCCCCTGGCTCATACCCCCTGCAGGTTCAGGTGGACGGAAGGGGACTGGCGGACGTCAGGTAAGTAGTGACTTGTTGGAATAATCAACAAATAGACTGCAGGTATAGGTGGCTCGGCCCGCCGCAGCCCCGGCACCGGCAATCCACAGGGAGCAGTCAATGTCAAGTCGTCATAGGGCAACCCACCGGACGAGACACCGCACTACTGCCGAGTCACCTCGGTGGTGTTCAGTGATGCCTGTTCTGATCCAACAAGCGCAGGACACCACCTACTAAGCCCCATGCATGTCCCTGGTTGAAGCTAACTTCCGGAGGACCATGAGGGGACTAAAGTCTGCACAAATGGTGACTCCGAAGAGAAAATCTCCTTCAACTTAGCTGCCCCGTGTGGGAATAGAGCTTCAGACCTTGGAACAGGTACGCGCGCGGCCAACCAGGCGGGCAGTAGTTCTAGATGACCTTTAAAAGTAATTTGTTTGACTCCACCGAATAACGGGGACGAACCAATCACAAGACAAAACACGACGCGTTTCGACCTCTTTGGTCTTCTTCAGGCAAGACCAACAATTCTCAGGACAACGAAAACGAAGAATGAGCAATTACTTATCGTTGACAAACTGACTGCAGACACGGATGGGCACAAAAGGACGGGTAGATATCACGGGTCGACGGCGGAACGAAAAGCGTGGTGAACTCGATGCGGGTAGATGTGGGTGGAAATGGACTTGGAAGAAGTCCTGTGATTGAGATGAAAGGATTGTCAAGTCTCAAACAAAAACGGCTGCCGTAAGATTTATCGTATTTGTTGATTCGTGTTGCATTGTCGTATTATTGCATGGTATTGGTTCGTACAGTATTATATTCTGTCCTATAACAAACATGATTTCTCTTGAGTTCTGCTTACTCATCATTTTGTGCTGTAGCGAATTATTTTGTATTGCAGTGTACAGTATTGTTTTGTGTAGCATTGCATTGTATTGTGTCGCACTGGAGTGCATTTTACGATATCATGTCGTACTGTTTGAATGATATTATATTTTCCTGTGCTGTATTGTGCTGTACCGTGTTGTGTTGTATTGTATTTTGTTGAAATAACTCACGTTGTGATATGATGCGTCAAATTGTTTTGCTGTGTTGCACTTTATTGCGTACTGTCAGGCGGTATTGTACTGTTTTATATTGTTTTCTATATATTGTGTTGTACCGAACTGTATTCATTATTTTGTACTGTTCAGTACTGTGATTGATTGTACTGTTGTGTTGTATTGCATGTTGGTCTGTTGTTTGGAACACGTTGCATGGCGTTGTGATGCGGTGTGTGTTGTGTTGTTTCTTGTAGTGCTGCATTGTGTTGTGCTATGTTGTGTTATACTGTACTGTGTAGTGTTACATTGTGTTGTGTGGCGCAGTACGGCGAAGTTTTGTGTTGTGTTGTACTGTACTGTACTGAATAGTGTTGCACTGTGTTATGCTGTACTGTGTAGTGTTATATTGTATTCTGTTCTGCTGTGCTGTGTTGTGCTGTACTGTGGAACGTTGCATTGTATTCTGTTCTGCTGTGCTCTGTTGTGCTGTACTGTGTAGTGTTGCACTGTGCTGTGGTGCGTTGTGCTGTGTTGTGTTATGCTGTACTGTGCAGTGTTGCACCGTGTTATGTTGTGCTGTGTTATGCTGTACTGTGTAGTGTTGCACTGTGTTATGTTGTGCTGTGGCATGTTGTACTGTGTAGTGTTGCACTGTGTTATGTTGTGCTGTGTTATGCTGTACTGTGTAATGTTGCATTGTATTCTGTTCTGCTGTGCTGTACTGCGTAATGTTGCATTGTATTCTGTTCTGCTGTGCTGTGTTGTGCTGTACTGTGTAATGGTGCATTGTATTCTGTTCTGCTGTGCTGTGTTGTGCTGTACTGTGGAATGTTGCATTGTGTTATGTTGTGCTGTATTATGCTGTAATGTGTAATGTTGCATTGTATTCTGTTCTGCTGTGCTGTGTTGTGTTGTACTGTGTAATGTTGCATTGTATTCTGTTCTGCTGTGCTGTGTTGTGCTGTACTGTGGAATGTTGCATTGCACTGTGTTGTGCCGTGCTGTGCCCCCGTGGTGTTGTCTGCCACTGAATACAGTGACCTATGTGACCATCCAGTTCCAACAGCATCCCCAACATCCTGGTGACCCTGAAGGTCACAGGGCTGACGCCTACCCACGGCTCACTCTACGGAGGCACCATGCTGACGGTGACAGGCGCAGGATTCGGCACCAATGCCTCCAGGCTGGAGGTGACCGTTGGCTCTCACAACTGCCCGGTGGACGTCCTGTCGGCGACGGAGCTGACGTGTCTCCTGGACTATACTGGAACCACGCACACCGTCACCAACCAGGGAACGCACAAAGGTAACGTGTCACGTGCTGTCACGAATCATGGAACGCACAAACGAAACGTGTCACGTGCTGTCACCAACCAAAGAACACACAAAGATAACGTGTGACATACTGTCGCAAACCAACGCACGTACAAACATAACGCGTCACTTACTGTCGCAAACCAACGTACACGTACACACAAAGGTAACGTATGACATACCCTCCCAAACCAATGAACACACAAAGGTAACGTGTGATATACCCTCACAAACCAATGAACACACAAAGGTAACGTGTGATATACCCTCACAAACCAATGAACACACAAAGGTAACGTGTGACATACCCTCACAAACCAATGAACACACAAAGGTAACGTGTGACATACCCTCACAAAACAATGAACACACAAAGGTAACGTGTCACACACTGTCACAAGTCAAGGAACATGCGGAGGTATCATTACGTACTGTCACCAACCAAAGAACACACAAACATAACGTGTCATATACTGTCACCAACCAAAGAACACACAAAGATAACGTGTCATATACTGTCACCAACCAGAGAACATACAAAGATAATGTGTCATATACTATCACCAGCCAGAGAACACACAAAGATAGCGCGTCATAGTATGTCACGAACTAAAAAAAAAAAAAATCACAAAAGTAACGGGTCACAAACTGTCATGCGAATGTTGCGTCTACATCGCCTGAGTGCAGACTTATGAACAGAGCATCTTGCATGACCAACCCATAAACCTACTTTGTGCGGCAGATTATGGCACAGAATAGGTAAATACCCCTACTCCATCCACTCGCCCGTGTTGTGTTGTGTTATACTGTGTAGTGTTGCACTGTCACGCGAATGCTACATCTACATCACCTCTGCCAAAAAGGTGACTCTATGTGCAGATATAGAGGATTGTAATCAAATGGTGACTGCCTGCAGAGTCAACATTCTGAGCGAAGTAGCCGTATTGACCCGACCCATTTGGTCATGGGTCTTTAACCTGCTTACTGTGGCGAAGGGTACGCATATTACCCCGAACACCTTTATGTAGATCTATTATAACATAGAATTTGTCTTTCCCTCCAAGCAACTTTTATATAAGGTAAGGTAATGTTGCTTATAGACCATTCAACCGCATAGGGCCATATCAAGGCTGTCCCCACGTTGAAGTCAACACACAAGTTACTTAAAAAGAAAATAATAGAAACCTTTGTGTACAAATTTTTGTGCGTAGGACATCTTCGACCCCTGACGACGGCATGCAAATCTGTGTGTACATATAATGGCATAGTGTATATAATGGACCCAACACGACTGTTTATAAATCTGTATACAGCGGTACCCCTATGACACTGATTATAATGTGTGTACACACTACAGCACGTGATATATGTCTGACTCAAAACAAGTGTGTATAACTCGGTATGAACAGAAGCGTGTATAGCTCTGCGTGTGGACAGATTACAGCATGGGGCACCCCTATGACACTGGTTGTAATGGTGTGCACATGCGACAGCACGTGATATAGGTCTGACTTCAAAAAAGTGTGTATAACTCTGTGTGTGGACAGATTACGGCACTGGGTATGCCTATGAGCCCCGACAGCTGACCATTATGGAGGGGGACTGTGTGAGGTGGGTGTGGACCACCCCATCCTTCGTCTCTGGCATTGCCTACGGCGTCTACCAGACAGCCACCGACACGGACAAAGTCACTATGCAAGGAGGATTTGCTTCTCCTGGTGCCAGCTCTCCCAACGGTAAACATGTCTGGTTTTGTCCGCTCTTGTCTTGAGCGTCTGTATTTGGTAAATACGTCTGGTTGCACGCCTGTGTCTGTCGGCTGTCCCAAAGGTGAAGGCTTTATTTAACACCTGTTAAATCAGTTGCCCCAACGGTAGGTATGTGTAGTTTTTACGCCTCTGTGAGTCATCGCTCCTTTTGGTAGGTATGTGTGGTTTTTACATCTCTGTGTCCCAGGTCTTCTTATGATGAATACATCTCATTTTATGCCTCTGTAGGTCTTCCTATGGTGAATATGCCTGGTTTTTCACTTCTGAATCCAAGGTCTTCCAATGATGAATATATCTGGTTTTACACCTGTATTCCAGGTATTCATATGGTAATTTTTTGGTGATTTAACACCTCTGAATGCTAGCTCTCCCGACGGTCACAGTATGGTTTCAGACCCCTATTTTTCACAATGATAAATCTCTGATTTCCCGCTTCTATCTGCCATCTATCCGATCCATACACTTCTGTATCATTTGGTACTTTTGCATATCTTTTCCTACAGTGGTAAACTGTATGATTCCTACACAGCTATAGCACTATGTCCCATACATAATTAACATCATGCAGAGATAAGACAAGAAAATATTCTTCTGGATACATGTAGTTGCATAATCATCAAATATTTATACGTGTCGTTGCGATGACAAATGTCAGGTGAGGGCAAACTCTTCATTAAACCACTTTGCTTCTTTAGCAAAACCCTCTTTACTCGTGTAACAACTGAAATCAAAGGACTTATATGTCAATCAGTACACTACAGGGACTTCTGTCAGGATTGATTGCCACGTGTTTCTGCTGTCCATGTGTCAGTCAGACATTAAACAACGAATTAAACAGAAAACAAATAAACCAAAGACATTTCTATAATACATTTCCGCCTTTCAAAGAACAAATTAGGGGTAGATTATATTACACCACATATTACGAAATTGAATGTATTACACTACAAACTTTGGAATGAATATACTACACCACAAACAGTAGAAAAAGTACATCATGATACGAACTAAGGAATAAATGTACTACAATAGCATGGAACAAACACATTACATTATAAATTGGAATGAATATATTACTCTACAAAATACGAGTAGGTGTGCGAGACTTCAAACTACGGAATAAATATAGGACACTACAAACTTTGGAATTAATCTATAAATCAAGAATCTTTACGAAACCATGAATATAGGAATAAATACATGAAACGGAAGAATAATGGAATGAATGCACAAAACAGACTCAACAGGCAAAGTGACAGTAATCAACGAACAATTACATTAATACTTTGCACGCGTATTATCTAGTTCCTTGCTCAACTGAAGCAATGTTCAATTGTATGTATGTATTTGCGTTTCAAAATTCAGTCTGTTTCCTGTTAATCTCTCCGACATAAGATGACATAGGTGATCTTCCCAAGTGCGTGTGTGTGAGTGCGTGAGTGCGTGTGTGTGTGTGTGAGTGCGTGAGTGTGTGTGTGTGTGTGTGTGTGTGTGTGTGTGTGTGTGTGTGTGTGGTGAGTGTGTGTGTGAGTGTGTGTGTGGTGTGTGTGTGTGTGTGTGTGTGTGTGTGTGTGTGTGTGTGTGAGTGTGTGTGTGTTTGTGTGTGTGTGTGTGTGTGTGCGTGCGCGTGTGTGTGTGCGTGCGTGTGTGTGTGTGTGTGTGGTGTGTGGTGTGTGTGTGTGTGTGTGTGTGTGTGTGTGTGTGTTCTAAGGGAAAAAAGAGCGCAGTGAAGAATTTTGCTTCATACAGAAACCGCGATGGTTCTATTTAATCATTGATTTTTCAGTGTATATGAGTTCCTCTGCAATTGGTGCATGAATATTCAGTATAAACTGCCGATAGATGTTTTGTACATGGTCAGTGCAGTTCATCTGCTAGTACCTTTTCTAGCATACACACAATACATTCAGAACATGCGTTCATGACCAACATTGATCGGCTCACTAACAGGCAACTACGAGTTCTGCTTCAACGTGCCTGGGGACTATTTCTACTGGAGCGGCTACGTCAACGACCCCTACAACTCCATCTACCTGAGGGGTCAGGTCACCGTGACCCAGAGAGCCTCCTCCATCCAGGATCTGAAGGTCAAGGTCGGCGGAGTTGAGGCCGAGCATGACACAGGTGAGAAACAGGTGGCCCAAGCGAAATAGACTGAGCGTCTCTCTAACAGTGTTGTCGTTACAAGGCAAAAAAACTATGGATGCTGTTTTCCTTTGACTACTACTATTACTGCTGCTACTGCCTCTATTACTGCTGCTACTGCCTCTATTACTGCTGCTACTGCCTCTGTTACTGCTGCTACTGCCTCTATTACTGCTGCTACTGCCTCTGTTACTGCTGCTACTGCCTCTATTACTGCAACTGCTACTGTTCCTACTGCTGCCGGTGCTACTATTACTGATGCTACTGCTGTTGTTCCTGTTGCTATGACGACGGCAACTACTAATGATACTTGTGCTGCTGCTGTTGCTGCCGCCGCTGTTTCTGTTACTGCGGCAGCGGCTGTTACTTCTGCTGTACTGCTACTGCTGCAGCTGCTGCTGATGCACATCCTTCCATCGTTTTACTACCACCACCACAACAACAGCAACAACAACATCAGCAACAGCAACAACAACAACAACTACAACAATAACAACAACTATTATTGCTACTATTACTACTACTACTACTACTATTGCTGCTGCTGCTGCTGCTGCTGCTGCTGCTGCTACAAGAACTACTAGTACTACTACTGCTGCTACTACAACCCTCTTTCCCCTTCACCGCACAAACACACACACACACACACACACACACACACACACACACACACACACACACACACACACACAACACAGAAAGAGAGAGGGATAGAGAGAGTTCCTTAATTTATCTTGACAATCGCACATCAGTAGGTGTGAATAGGATAAAGAACCTCAAACCTGTGGCAGTGGTTTGTGTTAATATTTACAGATATGTTGTTCTTACCAGCATCATGTTCGCAAAGTGTCATTTTTACAGTATGTTGCGGTGTATGTTGCCTATACAGCCGTAACAACGTTTTTCACAAATCTTAAAAAGTGTGTTAACAAATCCGCCAAACATAAGCAAAGGAGTCACAGGACAAAACACTTCGTTTGTTCATGCTTGGCCGATTTATTACATAAACGTTTTAAGATTTGTTTAGGTTTCCGCCTGCAGTCGCCTCACTTTGCAACTAACGTTTTTCACGTTTTGATGTGCAACGTTTTTCACGTTTTAATGTGCAACATTTTTCACGTTTTGATGTGTAACGTTTTCTACGTTTTTGATTGTAACGTTTTCCACGTTTTTTGATGTGTAACTTTTTCACGTTTTTGATGTGTAACGTTTTTCACGTTTTTGATGTGTAACGTTTTCCACGTTTTTGATGTGTAACGTTTTCCACGTTTTTTGATGTGTAACGTTTTTCACGTTTTTGATGTGTAACGTTTTCCACGTTTTTGATGTGTAACGTTTTCCACGTTTTTGATGTGTGACGTTTATCACGTTTTGATGTATAACGTTTTTCATGTTTTGATGCGTAACGTTTTTCGCGCTTTGATGTAAAACGTTTTTTCACGTTTGGATGTATAACGTTTTTCACGTTTTCATGTAAAACCTTTGTCACGTTTGGATGTATAACGTTTTTCATGATTTGATATGTAACGTTTTTCACGATTTGATATGTAACGTTTTTCACGTTTTGGTGTGCAACATTTTTCACGTTTTGACGTGTAATGTTTTTCACGTTTTGATATGCGCACGCAGTCAGCGGAAGCTCCCCCTCCACTCACGGGTCCTGCAGCGGTGACGTCACTCTCATCGCCGGTTGCACGCCAGTTGTCGACCCTGTGCCCACTGACCCTACCAAATTCCAGTTCGCTCTGCACGAGTGTGCTACTCCTTACGTCACGGCTCTGAGTCATAGCAATGGCACCACTCTGGACAGCCTCTCTCTGCAAGGTTCTGGGTTCGGATCGACCCCTTGTCAGAACGAGGTAGGGGGGAATAATTTGTCATGAGGTCATGATATCGTTT
>CM065748.1:7108129-7115629 GCA_033310375.1 Conus canariensis | reverse complement strand
GCTTTTGGCATTTTCTGTTTTCTGTTTATGACGACGGAAGAAGACATATTTATTTTTAGGTTGACAGGTACAGTCACATGTTTCTCGGGCAAGTTGGTGTCCGGGTGGCCAACTTCTTTTTTTTCAATCTGTTTTTCCTGTTCTTTCTTTCGTTTTTTTTTTTTTTTTCTGTCCCATCTTCTGTGCCACTTCAGTGGCGTAGCACCCACGACGCTCATTCCGCTCCTCCCTCCCTCCCTCCCCCCTTCACCCGTCCAAAGCCACACCCTGGCCCATTTCCGCCAAAGTCGCGGCATCGACAATCAACAGGGAGCAGTCAGTGTCAAGTCGTCATGAGGCAACCCACCAGAGGAGACACTGCACTGCTGCCGAGTCACTTCGGTGGTGTTCAGTGGAACCTGTTCTGATCCAGCATACGCAGGACACCACCCACTAAGCCCCCTACTGATGACAATGATTGCTTAGTCGCGGAGCCGGCTTGAGTGAGCTCTCCCTCCGGAGAGCGTGACTACGTCCATCCAGCGACAGTCCTCACGAATTTGCCAGCACCGGTGACCCCGACAGAATCAAACCAAGCCCATGGACATAGAGAAGGCAATTGAAACTGAGGTCACCACGAGAGCAGGGCATGAAGGGCCACAGAATCTGACTTTAAAAAAATCTTAATGGTAATTGATGAGGATACTGATGATGAAGATGATGCTACAGATGTCCATTCTGGTCTGAGACTATATGACAGGGCTCTACTCTATGATTACTTACATGATATATCCCGGCGTCAACCAGGCTTGGAAGATACAGACACCTGCAGTGTTGGTCAGGAAAATTAAGCAACTCTTCAGAGGCGCATCCTTTAAGAGGATGTCACTCGATTGTGTAGTTCCAGTCTTCCCAATTGAGCCCCAGCGAACTCAACTCTAGGTAGGAGCCAGTCTAAGCAGATAAAAAAAATCCCAGAAATAATGACACTGAAGGGAATCGAACCCACGAATTCCCAGCCGGGAGTTGGCGACGCTAACCACTTCGCCACGGCGGCTTGTAAGGTTCGTTATCATTCTGGCTTTCTGTAGGTCTGCACGTGCAGCTAGGCAGAGAATGTGAATGACATGAATGACATGGATTGGCGACCTGCACGATGTGAGACCTCAACATTTTACAGCAGGCTTTATGAAAACCTTGTTCAGAGATGCCCCACCTGATGTGATCTTTGAATTTATCAGGGGAGTAACTTTTTATATCTGATCTAAGATTTTACAGAAGAAAGATTTTTAACAAAATGTCAGGTGTGTTTTTAAGTGTATTTTAAAGGGTTGTGTGAATGAGGGGTTTTGTTTGTTTGTTTGTTTGTTTTTTTAGTATGACTTGAGTTGACTTCAACGCGGTGACAGCCCTGACATAATCCTTTGCGGTCGGCGGGGCTAAAGGCAACAACACCTAACCTTACCTTACCTTACCTTACCTTACTTACCTTACCTTACCTTACCTTACCTTACCTTGCCTTACCTTACCTTACCGTACCGTACCTTACCTTACCTTATTTACCTTACCATTACCTTACATGGACTGGCAGGTGAGGGTGTCGGGTCAGGGCCTGGCAACTGCAGACAGCTCCCACGCCCTGGACAGCCAAGCCCTCCTGACGACCGTGACCCCCTCCCAGGGCAGCGTGCACGGAGGCACGCGCCTGACGCTCACGGGTCACGGCTTCCTGGCCCCCTCTGACGTCACTGTGGATGGTCAGGTCTGCAGTGTGACGTCAGAGTCGGCCACGTCCCTCGAGTGTGTGACGTCAGCCCACGCGGACGGTGCGGTGGACGTGGAGGTGGTGTCCAACAGCGTGACCTTCCCCACGGCGACTTTCACCTTCTCCACGGTGGCGGCCACGCCCGTAGTGACCAGCATCACGCCGCCAGCGGGGCAGGCGGGCGCTACCGCTGACATTACCGGCACGGGATTTTCCGCCACTGTCTCCGACAACACCGTGGACCTAGGGGGCGTCTCCGCCACCGTCACCGCCGCCACTGCCACGTCCCTCACCGTCACCTTGGGCAGCCAGGTCACCGGTACCTTCCCCGTCCTCGTTGACGTCAGCGGGTACGGCTTCTCCAACAATGACGTCGTGTTTGAGTACACCTTGGGCAGCGTCAGCATCTCCCCCACGACAGGTACGTGTGTGGACAGTGTCCCGCAACACTGGTCCAGATTCCTGTGTGTTATTCAAATGATGCATTACTACGTCAATGCCAGGTCTGTGTTGATGGCAAGCTTTTCTACCTCATTGCTGAGATTTGTTGACAGGAACATCCAAATCATTTTCAAAGTACATGCTACGATAATGATAATAATAATTAATAATAATAATAATAATAATGAATATCTTATATAGTGCCTATTCTCGGCTAGAGACCAAGCTCTAAGCGCTTTACAATCGACACTCGTTTACACAACGGGCTGCCTACCTGGGTAGTGCCGACTGAAGAGCTGCCAGCTGGCGCTTCATTCAGTCGTTTCCCGTGTCATCCAGTCAGTATCGTTCAATATCGATCACTCATTTTCCTTACTTCCTTCATTCTTTCCATTTCTCACGCAGGGTGCATGCTATGTGTAACGTGTCATCCATACCAACGGCCAAACTGGCCTACTCTTCCGAAAATCTTGCAGAAAACACTCAGGCAGTAGTGTGTGTATAGTAGAACGTTATCTCACTATGTGCACAGGCTTATGTCACTGTATGATACTACAATATTCACCAAATGCAGCGGTCTGTATTCAAAAATCGGTTCGTCAGTACCGGAAAAAACGATTGTGAAAATAGTGTTACTGTTCTGGGCTTAATTCGTTTTAGCATCAGTTGTGCATGACGTTTTATAACACTACAAGCGAAAGTGTCTGCCTGTCCAAGTTTGCCTGAAGATCCCTTACCATAAAACTATTTCGTCACTGAAGTATGTCTCTATTAATGTCTCCTGGCAATGCTTGTATAACTCAGTGTAACAAATTCCCGGATGTAGCAGCAGGAAATCTTGGCATGTTATGCATTATTTTAAGTCATAAAAATTATAATAGTTGGTGTCTATGGTTAGATATCTTAGCGTTGACTCATTAACTTAAGGGTCAAATGACATGCGCATGACATCCGCACGAATCAAATGACGTCCGCATGACATTTACATGCGTCAAATGACATCTGCATGACATCCACACGAGTCAAATGATGTCCGCATGACATCCACATGCGTCAAATGACATTTGCATGACATCCACGTGAGTCAAATGACATCCACATGAGTCAAATGACATCCACATGAGTCAAATGAGATCCACATGAGTCAAATGACATCCACATGAGTCAAATGACATCCACATCTACATGATGGTAGACTCGTGTAACACTCAGTGCCCACGGTAGGACCTATTCTCATTGTCTGCTTGGTATAGTCATTTCATACTTAAATTCTTCCGTAGAATTTTCTCCGCATCGCCTGCTTGACATACAGTCATATAATACTTATAGCATTGCCTAAACGACATACTCAAATAAAGTTTAGCGTCTGTTGTAAATCTCTAAGCATTGTCTGCCTGACACAATCAGATAATACTTAGTGTCTACAGTTTGATTTCTTAGTATTGCCTGCATGGCAGTCAAATAATACTCCGTGTCTGCAGACGAGTCTCTTAGCGTTGTCTGTATGATATAGAGACATAGTAGTCCGTGTCTGCAGAGGAATGTTTTCTGTATGACATAGTTAAATTAAATTTAGTGTCTGTAGCAGGATCTCTCAGTATTGTCTAATGGGACAGCGTCCTATAATGCATAGTGTATGCGGTACGGTCTCTTTGTACTGTGTGCATGGCATTGAGACCTATAACACTTAAATTCAGCAATAGCCAAGCCCTGCATGTCACAGAACCACGTTAACACTTATTGTCTGCAATGGAGCTCTCAGAATCGAGGGATCATTCTATGTCACAGAACATCTAGTGTCCTTTGCAGGATTTCATAACATCGTGTGCATACGGCGCCATACAGCTCTACCTCATCAACAGATAATTGTCTGCGGTAGGAATTCCCAGCGTATCTGAACCACTCGGTATCCAATATGGCTGCGTTAGGGTTTTTCACCATACGACAGTATCTCAAAGATCAAAGTGAGTGGACAGCATGGCCAGTATGTATTCAGCGGTGACCTGTCTCCGGATTTATCTGTAGGGTTTCTTATAAACGCTACCTCGTTCCCAGACTTTCTTGGTATTTCTCGACACATCTTCAATTTTCGACGTTGACACTGTGTCGTTTTCTGCAGAAATGCATAAAACTGAACAGGGATGTCGGCTTGAAAGTGTTGTGCATCGTTATCATTTCTGAACAAGAGTATCACAATCTGTGGTGATATACGCTGTTTCCAGACTTCAGCAGGAACGGCACACTCTGTAGTAGTATAATATACACCGGCGTGAAAGCAGAAAAGGAATATCAATCTATCGTGATACACCAGTAAGAATATCAAAGTCTCTGCATGCATACCCCGTTACCAGACGTGGACAGGGTCATCACAGTATACGGTGAGATACCTTGACATTCATTCTGTGAGCTATGAATGCTCTCATATGTTCATTGTTGTTGTTATTGTCGTACCCTGGCTAAAGGACTCCAGGGATCATCCGAACAGCCGAAGTACTTGAACACTATGGTACAAATGCATCAGCTAGGGATGAGAACAGTAAGTGTGTGACCGTTTTTGATTATCCTGCCACGTGGGCAACCACACTCCGACTTTGAGGGATTTTGGAGACTGATAATGTTATGCTAGGAGCTTGTCACGACTGAAGACAATCCCGGCATATCTATGCAGAGCATAACAACATTTTGATATAGCCTTGGTGTTTCAGACTATGTCAATTGGTCTGACACAGCATAACAACATGTTGATATAGCCTTGGTGTTTCAGACTATGTCAATTGGTCTGACACAGCATAACAACATGTTGATATAACCTTGGTGTTTCAGCCTATGTCAATTGGTCTGACAGAGCCTTGAGCCAAGGCGGATGTGTTCACTGTTTCCTTTTATCTGGATTCAGGTACCACGGCTGGAGGGCAGACCTTAACAGTCACCGGAAGTGGGTTTCTGCCGGGTTCCACTGACGTCACGGTGTGTGGTGTGACGTGTCCGCCTGTCAATGGCTCCACCACTGCCACCGAGCTTCTCTGCGTCACTCCGCCCAATGCAGGTATGGCTGCTCCCACGTTCAAGACGGTTTTCTGTCGTGGATTTGATAGGACGTGTTATATATGATACATCTAATGGTGTATAAGTTTGTTACTTTGCCCAGCAAAATGATAACTATAGTCCGAGTACAATGCACAGCTAAACTCCTATCATTGAGACAGGAAATAATTCGTAATGTGCCATTAAAACGACATGTTTTACGGAATAACTGTCTCTACAGATGTTTGTAACATGTTTACAGTCTTTTGCATATAAGATCTTATTCAGCCAAAATCGATGTATGAAAATCTTCACATCATCTTGATCCTGATAACGTGAAATTCACATCCATGTCTCTGTAGTTTTTACAACCGGCATACATTTCCGTTTTCAGCACTCTGATGGTAATGACAGAGAAATTGAAGAAATTGATTTATGACCATTTTAATTTAGGCGTTGTTGTCTGCCGTGTCACGTAATGAGAAAACATGACGTAACACGTGAGCATGAAGTCATGACGTAACACGTAGGCATGAAGCCATGACGTCACACGTGGGCATGAAGCCATGACGTCACACGTGGGCATGAAGGCATGACGTAACACGTGGGCATGGTGTGTCAGTGATGGCGGCCACCGGCTGTGACGTGGAGGTGACGGTGAACTCGTTGAGTCAGATCGCAGTCACTCAGTACACCTACGACCCCGCCATCACTCCGGAGATCACTGACGTCACCCCGCGACGAGGAGGGACGGCGGGGGGCACTCTGCTCACCATCACTGGCACCGGATTTGGGTGAGTGGGAGGGGATGGGGGGGGGGGGGGGAGGGAAGGGTGAAAGTTTGGGGGATGGGGGGGCTGGATAGGGGAAGAGGAGATGCGGGGGTGGAGAGAAATGGGGGTGGGGGGTGGGAGGGAGTGGCACTGGATATAATCTTAGGCCTTGGTTGCAAACAGTGGCCACACGCCCCAATTAAAATTTTGCCCTAAATATGATATAATCCATATATATATCATCCATGCAAGCGTTTCGAGGCCTATCATAAGTTTGAGCCAGCATTGAATGTTAAACTGATAATTGATCAAAAGAACAACTCCCCACCAATTATTTCCCTTGTTTTGGGGGGAGATTTCCGCTGATGATATCACACACAAGCTTCAAATACACGACCTTCCCATTAGTTGATGTCATCTTTCAGGCCTTGGCATTCACCCGTGACTCTAACTTTGTGCCAGGTGGAATCCCCTCAAATAGCCCCATTCCTTTGATTGTAATCTGTGTGCTTGGAACCACTTGACTTGTACCTTGATGGCCATATGAAAGTAAGTATGGAGAATCAACTGTCAGACACGATAAACAGTCTGACAATAATCTGATTGCGCT
Source organism: Conus canariensis (assembly GCA_033310375.1). NCBI lineage: Eukaryota > Metazoa > Mollusca > Gastropoda > Neogastropoda > Conidae > Conus > Conus canariensis. The sequence continues at coordinate 7,109,037 of CM065748.1, read as the reverse complement.
ATTCTATAAATACTCGACCCCTTATGTAAGGCCTTGGCGCATTAGTTTTTGGTGTGCAGCCACTTCGTGAAGAATCTTGTGTGTGTGTGTGTGTGTGTGTGTGTGTGTGTGTGTGTGTGTGTGTGTTGTTTTGAAGCATGTGTGTTAGCATGCTTTTTACTATGTTGTTTTGAATTGTTTCTGTGTTTGAATCGTTCGGAATTGTTCACATTGTATTGTATTGTGTTGCGTTGCACTGTGTTGTGTACTGTTGTTGTTATTGCTGTTGTTGGTGTGTGTGTGTGTGTGTGTGTGTGTGTGTGTGTGTGGTAAATCAGTTTGGAGCTCTTTTTTTTCAGAATCGTGCCGTCGGCTGTGTCAGTGACAGTGGGCGGGTCCTCATGTAGCGTGCAGACAGCGATTGACACCGAAATCACGTGCACCACCAACAGCGCCACCTCGGGGGACTACCTGGTAGACGTCAATGTCAATGGCGCCGGAAGTGCTCTGCAGGTAGGATGGGTCCTTGTCTGGTTTGTTTGTGAGCTTGCGGAGAGAGAGAGAGAGAGAGAGAGAGAGAGAGAGAGAGAGAGAGAGAGAGAGAAAGAGGAAGAGAGAGAAAGAGAGAGTGAGAGAGAGAAAGAGAGAGAGTGAGAGAGAGGGAGGGAGGGAGAGAGAGTGAGAGAGAGAGAGTGAGAAAGAGAGAGAAAGAAAGAGGAAGAGAGAGAGTGAGCGAGAGATAGAGAGGGAGGGAGGAGAGAGCGAGAGAGGGAGAAAGAAAGAGGAAGAGAGAGAGAAAGAGAGACCGAGAGAAAGAGAGAGAGTGAGAGAGAGGGAGGGAGAGAGAGAGAGCGTCTATTTGTGTGTGTATGTGTGTGGTGTGAGAGAGTGAGAGAGAGAGGGAGGCAGAGAGAGAGAGAGAGAGAGAG
>CM065748.1:7098129-7100629 GCA_033310375.1 Conus canariensis | reverse complement strand
AATAAAGTGAGAACTGACTTACACTAACAAATCCCTAGACTGTTTCACAAATTGTAAAAAATAATATGTCGTCAAAAGCGATGCAAAACAGTATTACATCATTAAAGTGATGATAATTTCCACCAAACAATGCTTCATCATTAACGTGACGACTAATTTACACCAGAGACATTCGCAGATCGTCCCCCATCCTTTTCCTCTCCTCTGTCTCCTTACAGGCTCTCCTCCCGAAACAAACAAACAAAAAGCAGCTGACGTATGATACGACCCAAAGTTTTAATTTGACAACAGTAGAAAATGCAGTTTGTAGGACTGTGGCCTGTAGTCAAAAGCCTTAATCTGACATTGGTGAAAATACATTGTGTATGTATCCTGCTACCAAAAGCCTTATCTTGTCGAAGGCCAAAATGTGGGTCAAGGCTATCATGATACAGCCCATGTGCGGTATGTAAATATCCTACAATAAAACACCCAAATCTGATGATGGCAACAATGGAATAATCAGGCATCATACACACAAACCCTTTAATTTGACAACAGCAAAAAGTGCAGTGTGTAGATGTCATCCAGTGAAACGTGTTGATAATAAATGCATTGATGAAAGGCTCGTGACACTCAGGAATCTCCCACAGCTTCCGGTTCTCAATCATGTGTGGCGTAGCTGAGATAGTGTGACCATTCCAGGGCTTTGTGTTGTCCTTCCAGCACGTTTTCGGCCCGCCTCTAGAACTTCTACGCTCCACTGAACCCTGAACAATGACCTTCAACAGGTATTCTTGGTTTCCTACGTTCCGAACCCAGGTAAGTTCTATCAAATCACACCATTTCTGTCTGTCTTCCAGGTGCTGTACAACATTATGGGCGGCGCCTTCTTCTTGGAGGACGGCATAGAGACCAACAACACCTTCCAGTACAACCTGGGGGTGTTCGTCAAGCCCTCGTCCAGCCTCCGCAATGATGACATCACCCCTGCCACCTTCTGGATCACCAACCCGGACAACGTCATCATCCATAACCACGCGGCTGGGGGCTCCCATTTCGGGTTCTGGTACCGGATGAAGAGTCACCCTGAGGGGCCCAGCTTTGACTCCTCCATCTGCCCCAAACACGTGCCTCTCAGCAGGTCTGGGCTGATTTGAAAATTTGGAGAGTGGGACGAGTGGTGGGGTGGATGGGTGGGAGACCCTATGTAACCGTACATGCCTGAGCAGAACCCTCGTCTAACCCTCGTCTATATGTACACTGCTGGGGAAAAAAAGGCTCTGGAGTTCTGGAAGAGCTCTGAAGGGTGAGGCATTCAGATGGGCCACTAGCATGCCTGTCTGTTACGTGAAGCAGAAGTTCAGTCCCCTTACACTGCTACACCCAGGCTCCTGCTGTTGCAGCCCAACACCGGCAGTCCAGAGAATGGCACGAATTCAAAACTGAGACCAATCACCATGCCAGAGAGCAAGGCATGAAGGGCCATAGAATCTGATACTGAAAGATGTCGATCAGTTCAGATTTAAGACGGTCATGAAAGCAGTTTGTTTAATGGCTTTCGTCACTGAAAATCGTTTTGGAACAGCAGAATTACAACCAATTTATATAGGGTTATGTGTAGGTGCTGTGTTTGTCCTCTACCGGCTTTGGCAACAACTACTAACATGTCACTGGTGCTGTATTTGTCTTGGTATGGCTTCGACGAAGACTAACGTCATTTAGGCTGTTAATGTGTTTGTCTTTAGTGGCTGTGAGGAAGACTGGTGAAATTCAGATTATTGCTGTATTTATCTTAAATAGATTTGGGGAAGTCTGACAACATTTAGATTATTGCTGTGTGTGTGTGTGTGTGTGTGTGTGTGTGTGTGTGTGTGTGTGTGTGTGTGTGTGTGTGTTTATTTCAATGGCTTTGAGGAAGACTGACGTCATTTAGACCGTCACCTTGTTTTTCTTTAATGGCTTTGAGGAAGACTGACGTCATTTAGACCGTCACCTTGTTTTTCTTTAATGGCTTTGAAGAAGACTGACGTCATTTAGACCGTTGCCTTGTTTTTCTTTAATGGCTTTGAGGAAGACTGACGTCATTTAGACCGTTGCCTTGTTTTTCTTTAATGGCTTTGAGGAAGACTGACGTCATTTAGACCGTTGCCTTGTTTTTCTTTAATGGCTTTGAGGAAGACTGACGTCATTTAGACCATTGCCTTGTTTTTTCTAATGGCTTGAGGAGCACTGACGTCATTTAGACTGCTGTTTTGTTTAATGGCTTTGAGGAAGACTGACGTCATTAGGCTGTTGCTGTTTGCGACTTTGAATGGCTTTGAGAAAGACCAACGACATAAAGCTTGTTGCTGTGTTCGGCTTTAAATGGCTTTGCGAAAGACTAATGGACACTTGGGCTGGCGCCGTTCTGATCTTCAGAGTGCTTTGACAACGGCTGATGACTCTACCAACTGTGGTGTCTTGTCTTGCAGGTTCGAGAACAACACTGCTCACTCGTTCGGCTGGTTCGGTCTGTGGA
>CM065748.1:7065629-7083129 GCA_033310375.1 Conus canariensis | reverse complement strand
ACAGTTTCAGATGTGAGATGGCAGTAAGGTGTATGTCAACAGTTTCAGGCATTTAATGACGGCAAGCTGAATGTAAACAACTGCAGATGGAGGATAACAGTCAAGTTCAGAATTACAACTGCGGACACAGAAAAAAAAAGCCAGCCAACAAACTATATGAAACAAAGAAACAAACGAATGAACCAAATTCTCTCTCTCTCTCTCTCTCTCTCTCTCTCTCTCTCTCTCTCTGTGTGTGTGTGTGTGTGTGTGTGTGTGTGTGTGTGTGTGTGTGTGTGTGTGTGTGTTTCTCTCTCTCTCTCTACTTCACTCTCTGTCTCTCTCTTCGCCCCCCCTCTCTCTCTCTCTCTCTCTCTCTCTCCACTCCTCTTCCTCTCCTCTTTCTCTCTCTCTCTGTCTGTCTCTCTCTCCCCCTCTCTCTCCCTCATCATCCCTTTCTTCCTCTTTCTCCCTCCCTCTCTCTCCCCCCTCTCTCCCTTCCTCTCTCTCTCTCTCTCTCTCTTCCTCCCTCTCTCTCTCTTCCTCTCTCTCTTCCTCCCTCTCTTCTCTTCTCTCTCTCTCTCTCTCTCTCTCTCTCTCTGTCTCCCCCCCATCTCTCTCTGTCACCCCCCCTCCCAACCCCAACCCTAACCTATGGCGCGTTTCTGTCCCACAGCCATCCACACCACCTCCCAGGGCACGCGCGTGCAGGGCAACCTGATGGCCCTCAACATCTGGCCCGGGGCCTACCTGGACCGCGAGGAAGAGTCCAACATCAACTACGACGCTTCCGTGGAGGCCATCGACGCCACCAACCTCGTCCTCAGAGACAACGTCATCGCCGGCAGCGAGCGCGTGGGGTATCACGTGCCGGGCCAGGACTGCGCCGCCACGCCCTCGGCCGACGTCTGGGTCAACAACGAGGCGCACTCCTGCCTGACCGGGGTCGCCATTTTCCCTGACGACGTGGCGGGGGGCGGGACTTGCGTGTTGTGGTCGGGGTTCGTGGTGTGGAGGAACGCGGACTACGGCCTGTACCTCAACAACGGGCCCAGCGTGGAGGTGGCGGACGTGGTGGCCGCCGAGAACGGCGCCAGCGTCATGACCTTCGTCATCGGCCGGCGTCCGTCGGCCACGCCATGGCGGACAAGAGCGTCACCATCAAGGACAGCACTTTTGTGGGCAGGTGGGTCACGCTGAGTATTGTGGGCAGGTGGGTCACGCTGAGTATTGTGGGCAGTTGATCACGCTGAGTATTGTGGGCAGGTGGGTCACGCTGAGTATTGTGGGCAGGTGGGTCACGCTGAGTATTGTGGGCAGGTTGATCACGCTGAGTATTGTGGGCAGGTGGGTCACACTGAGTATTGTGGGCAGGTGGGTCACGCTGAGTATTGTGGGCAGGTGGGTCACGCTGAGTATTGTGGGCAGGTGGGTCACACTGAGTATTTTGGGCAGATGGGTCACGCTGAGTATTGTGGGCAGGTTGATCACGCTGAGTATTGTGGGCAGGTGGGTCACACTGAGTATTGTGGGCAGGTGGGTCACACTGAGTATTGTGGGCAGGTGGGTCACGCTGAGTATTGTGGGCAGGTTGGTCACGCTGAGTATTGTGGGCAGGTGGGTCACGCTGAGTATTGTGGGCAGGTGGGTCACACTGAGTATTGTGGGCAGGTGGGTCCACGCTGAGTATTGTGGGCAGGTGGGTCACACTGAGTATGTGGGCAGGTGGGTCCACGCTGAGTATAGTGGGCAGGTGGGTCACGCTGAGTATTGTGGGCAGGTGGGTCACACTGAGTATTGTGGGCAGGTGGGTCACGCTGAGTATTGTGGGCAGGTGGGTCACGCTGAGTATTGTGGGCAGATGGGTCACACTGAGTATTGTGGGCAGGTGGGTCACGCTGAGTATTGTGGGCAGGTGGGTCACACTGAGTATTGTGGGCAGGTGGGTCACACTGAGTATTGTGGGCAGGTGGGTCACGCTGAGTATTGTTGGCAGGTGGGTCACGCTGAGTATTGTTGGCAGGTGGGTCACACTGAGTATTGTGGGCAGGTGGGTCACGCTGAGTATTGTGGGCAGGTTGGTCACACTGAGTATTGTGGGCAGGTGGGTCACGCTGAGTATTGTGGGCAGGTGGGTCACGCTGAGTATTGTGGGCAGGTGGGTCCACGCTGAGTATTGTGGGCAGGTGGGTCCACGCTGAGTATTGTGCGCTGGTTCAACGTTTACTGCCACAACAACAACTACTGTTGCTACTACTACTAGTACTACTACTACTACAACAACTACTACTACTACTGCTGCTGTTGCTGCTACTACTACTACCACCACTACTGCTACCCCTACAACTTCTACTACCACCACCACCACAACAACAACAACAACAATACTAATACTTCTATTACTACTACTAGTACTGCTACGACAACAACACCACCAACAACTACTACTACTACTACTACTGCTGTTGCTCCTGCTACTACTACTACTACTACTGCTATTACAACTACAGCCAATATATAATGATATGGTAATATGACAAACAACGATAAAAATGGTAATGATACAAACATATCAGGAAGATTTATTCAGGATTTTCCTCATGAACATTATTTCAGCACGATAAATGCACAAACACATCGACAAGATTTGTTCAGGTGTTTCCTACATAAACGTTATTTCTGTACAATGAATATATTCTTGGAAAAGGAGAATAAAAACACAATGCTACTAAGTCAGGGAAGTCTTCATGTCCATTTTCTCCTAATGTACAGGCAACAAAGAGCTAAACGAGCGGATCAGGAAGTCAGATGTATTGCACAATGTGTTTTGAACTCTCACGAAAATGCCTGTGACAAAAATGTTCACATTGATCGCAGACAGAACGCACCGGTTCACAAATTCGCCGCCTGTAAGACCGAAACGTTTGCCGAATATTTACTTATGCACACACATCCATTCACGACCGTACGCTCCCCCCCCCCTCTCTCTCTCCTCTCTCTCTCTCTCTGTCTGTGTCACACACACACACACACACACACACACACACACACACAGAGCCTGACTTCCTGTGCCATGCGAAGTTATGAGCGAACAGGTTTTAGCCGCGCTATACGTCTCCTTTATCTCGAAAAGAAATTCAGTCCTCCAAAGACGAAGTGTGGATGTCTACGCGGCGAGATCATTCTAAACCTCAAACCTTCTGCTGTCTTGTAAACCACGCTCATGGGGGATAGAGACATAGGTCTGTCGGAAGCAAGTGCCAAATGACAACGAGCGGTTAGCTGAGGGCAGCAAAGCCACCCCACCCCCCCCCCCCCCCCCCCCCCCTTTCCCCTTACATGGCAAATCTGATGTGCTTGTATGTGGGCGCCCTTGCGCTCATAGCAGAGCAGTATTCTCATGGAAGTCCTAAATAGAGCGCTTTGCGTTGAATTTCGACTTCTTTTTGTCAATTAAGCACATACATGTGGATTGTAATTAATGCACTCTTCCCCAGTCTCCTTTACCTTGTATTCTATGAGGACAAATAAAAATATCGTGTATCGTGCACTCAGTAAGAATCCAGTGCAAAGGAAGGAAATTTAGAAGGAAAATAAGATTTTTGTAATTAAACACAGCAATGGACTCTCCCTTTACCAATGAATGTATGCATGCCTTAGTATCGTCTGCTTTTCGCTCGTTCAGTGAGAATTGGGTCATTGCTTCAGTCCGCCCTATCACTGGTAAAGTCCATTATCGCAAGATGGGGGCTGCACCTTTGTTGTTGCTTTTCTGTGCTGCTGTTCACGAATTGCCAGTGGAGAGAGAACAGAAAGGACACTGTCGGGGTAGGTACACTCAAATCATCTTTTAGACTGATATCTAATAAGATGCTACATGCTGGCAAGTACGGTAAATAGCGCCTTTCTGTGCGTGGGAATTTTGCTGAAAAAGAGGACTAGCTAAACCTGGCCCTGTGATGGACAACACGTGCCATGCGCGCAGTCGTGGTGGAATGAATTAAGCTACACCCGCCATGGTGTGTGCATTGCTGTTAGCTTACGGCCAGCTGTGAACGTAAGGCGCCCACACTCGTGCGTTGCAGGACCAGCGGCTACGCCTGTAGCGAGGCCACTCTGGACAGCAGTGACGTCAACGTGCAGCTCAGTCCCCAGTCACGGACCTGGCGTCATGGCACGTGCGGCACCACGGCCGTCGTCTTCCCCAACTTCGTCAGCGGGGGCAACGGCACGCCCAAGAAGCCGTGGAAGAACAGCATGTCCTACCAGGCGATCAAGGGAATCCTCACACTGCACAGTAAGCCAACTTCCCCCCCCCCCCAACTACCCCCCCACCCCGAGTCCCCACAACCCTGTCCCGCACGTGATACCCACCCGTAAGGTAAGGTAGTGTTGCTTATAGCCCAGCCGACCGCTAAGGGCCTCGTCAGGGCTGTCACAGCGTTGAAGTCAACTCACAAGTCATTCATTCACACAACCCTTTAAATATACGCCCTCTAAAAAAAAGACACCGGAAATTTTGTTAAAGAAATCTTTCTACTGTAAAATCTCAGATCAGATGAAAAATGTTAATCTCCCACAGAAATTCAAATATCACATCAGGTGGGACATCTCTGAACAAAGTTTTCATGGAGTCTGCTGTAAAGTGTTTATGTCTCACATCATGCAAGTCCCAACACTCTAAAAAAAAAAAAGTTTCATAGTGAGTGGTGCATGACATGGAATGCACCACGGAGTTTCTTCACTCTCTAAAAGGTACGAATAAGTTAAAAACAAATGGCCAGTGTGCAGCCGGCATAAAAACGTTTCTTCTTTGCGACCACCAGAGGTAGCTCAGAGGAACTGTTTCAGGTTTGGTGGATCTGGAAAAGCCAGGCTGACACACTTTACAGAAACGAGAGATTCGGAAGGGGTTTCCCTTTCAGGCATGTCAGACGGGAAAATGCCTGGGCGGGCAAAACACTGCGGCGGTTGAGATGTTGCACTGAGCCTGTCGACTAGTTCGGCTGATGCACGAAACATGATTTATCAGTGCATAAGATTAAATGTGAGATGAATAATTATCATAATCTTTCAAATGTTTCCCTGTACATTTGTGAGGAAAGAGAGAGGAGAGAAAGATTTGTGTGTGTGTGTGTGTGTTGGGGGGGGGGGGGGGGGGGGAGGGGGGGATGTGGAGACGGGGGATGAAGAGATTAGAGATGGTGGTGGTTTCTGTGTATGTGTGTGTGTGTGTGTGTGTGTGTGTGTGTGTGTGTGTGCGTGCGTGCGTGCGTGCGTACGTGCGTGTGTGGTGTGTGTGTGTGTGTGTGTGTGTGTGAGGGAAGGAACGGGGGATGAAGAGATTAGGGATGTGGTGGTTTCTCTCTGTGTGTGTGTGTGTGTGTGTGTGTGTGTGTGTGTGTGTGTGTTTATGCGTGTGTGTGTGTGTGTGTGTGTGTGTGTGTGTGGTGTGTGCGCGCGCACGCGAGTGTGTGTGTGTGTGTGTGTGTGTGTGTGTGTGTGTGTGTGTGTGTGTGTGTGCACGCGTGTCTGCCTCTAATACGCATCTGACCACCTCGTACAGTCCGCGCGTCATTAACTGACACACGAATGGTTCCTCAACAGATGTCGTCTTCGAGCATTTCACTTCTGACGGAACCGGGTCCCGTGACGTCACCATCTCCACCAACCCGGGCGTTGACGACATGCAGCACCCAGTGCACGTCAGCGCGCTGACGTTGAATGACGTCGACAACAGCAGCAAAGTCTTCTACCACGATCCTAACCTGGGGTAAGGACGAAGTTTCGTGCATGGAAGTGTGCATGGTTGCGTTCTTGTTTCGAAGGCTGGTAGTTCTGTTCTGTCCGTAAACAATCTATTGGAAACGTCCATTAACAAAGTAGTTTCTACAATAACGAATCAACACAATGGAAACCGAAATAAACCAAACAGAACGGTAAATCGCTGAAGTATAGTCATAAGTCGACGAAGTGGAACGGCAGAAGACGTGAAGCGGAGCGGTAAATTAATGTAGCAGACTGGCAAATCATGGAAGAATGACAAAATTAACGAATCAGAATGGCGCATGAAGAAAACAGAACGCCAAACTAGCAAAATAATAGAACGGAAAAATCAACAGGTTAAAAATCAGAATGCCAGACTAACAAAGTAATAGAACGGAAAAATCAACGGTTAGAATACGAAATCAGTCAAACAGGAATTGACCTCAGTGAAGCGCAACGGCAAATAATCGAAACAGCTGGTTGTGCGGTACCCATGAACGCATCGGACTAGCTTCCAACTACTGTTTTTGGGGTGTTACTTTAGCGACCACCAATTTCCCCGGACAACCAACAGGTTAGGCCTATTATTTCGAGAACAGAAACAAGGTTCGCTCTCATGACGTCAAATATTCGCATGACGTCAAATATTGTTCTGCGGAAATGCGTTATTTTGACACCCCGGGGCGTGTCGTATGATGGTTTTGTTTAACTAACGATGTCGCGGGTTATGAGATTAATTACGGTTTAACGTCATGCGTGTGTGAAAATAACACGTTTGAAAGAAAGGAAAGATTTATAGTTATTATATCAGCTCTGCACCCCTACCCCCACCATCCACCCCCAGTCGGATTTTGATTGTACATGGCATAACGTTGCATTGTAAGAAACACGTGTGATGTTTCATAAATGTATGTGCTTGTTTCTGTAAACACACACACACACACACATACACACACACACACACACACACACCACCTCTCTCTCTCTCTCACTCACACACACATACACACACACACACACACACACACACACACACACACACAAGCAGTTGTGTGTGTGTGTGTTTGTGTGTGTGTGTGTGTGTGTGTGTGTGTGTGTGTGTGTGTGTGTGCACATGTGTGATTCTGTGTGTGTGTGTGTGTGTGTGTGTGTGTGTGTGTGTGTGTGTTTTGTAATGTTGCCGGACACAGTTTTTTTTAAAAATTCTTATAAAGAATAAGCAGTTTTGACAAGTATTCGAAAAGCTGCAATTCGGTATCCTGCCCATGTACATGTGTGAATAAACATATGAAGTTCTCTGATGAGTGAGGTTGGAATGGATGATGGTGCGGTTGAATGTGGGTTAGGTGGAGCAGCATGCGTTTTGTACATTGCCGTATGATCTGGTTTATTCGTTGTTTGGTTTGATACGTGTATTTATTGATTGTGTACTTCCAGGATATCTGTAAGATTCAGCGTGTTAAGTAATCTTAATGATATAGTGATGATAACAACAACGAAGACGAAGTAACAACAAAAACAACAACAACAATAATGATGATGATGATGATGATAATTAATGATGATAAGAGTAATGATAATGATAACAATAACAAATAAATAAATGAATGAATGAATAAATAAACAAATGAATAAGAAAACAAATAATGAATATAATAGTATTGCTGTTGATGATGATAACAACAACAATAACAACAACAGCAACAGATAACATCGTTGTTCCTGAGACGTTCTGAAATCCTCCATGACAGTGGTCAAGGGCCAGTACTCCATCAGATCCTTGAATTGCTCTCATTCACGTGTGTTTGTGCGCGTGTTCGCGTACAGAAAGATCAACCCGTCCGACTGTGTGGACATGGACTGCGACGCCCTGAAGAAAGCGCTGATCGTGGACACTGATGGGTCTCTGCTGGGATCCCCGGGCTACGTTCTACCCAACGCGGGCTTCGAGTGGGATGGGGACCCCGGAGAGGCATCGGAGACTACAGGATCCCCAAAGTAAGGGTTTGGTTAACGGGTTTTGTTTTTGTTTTTGTTTGTTTGTTTGTTGTTGTTGTTGTTGTTGTTTTTCGTTATTAAAAGAATAATTACTGTACCGCCGAACAAGGAACAAAACTTACCTCAGCAAAGCGGAATCTGCGAGGAGGAGGAAGAGCAAAAAGAAGAAGACACAAGAGCGCTTCTTCAGAGATCCCTTCCAGTTTGCCAGAACACTGTTTGAGCAGCCAAAATCTGGGACCCTAAGTGCGGACAAAGGAGTTCTTGAGCAGCATCTGAGGAAAACATACTCTGACCCACAGAGCAAAGCACCACTCGACATTCAAGGTCTGGTGTGGCCAACCAACCCTGAGGAACAGTTCAATGGCAAGCCTCCAACGTTGGCGGAAATCAAGAAGGTGGTCGACAAAGCCAGAGCCAAATCATCACCAGGGCCAAACGGAATACCTTACCAGCTTTATAAGAAATGTCCCAAGGTGCTGGAGTGGCTCCACAGGCTGCTGCGATCGGCTTGGAGAAACCAGAAGATCAGCGGCCAGTGGATGACGGCAGATGGTGTGTACATCCCCAAAGAGCAAAACTCAAGTGACATTAGCCAGTTCAGGCCAATATCACTACTGAACGTCGAAGGGAAAATCTTCTTCTCTGTCATGGCAGCAAGGCTGACCAAGTACCTGATGGAAAACAAGTACTTGGATGTGTCAGTCCAGAAAGGTGGCATCCCAGGCGTGGCTGGCTGTGTAGAACACGCCACAATGATCTGGGACGCAATTCAAAAAGGAAAAACAGAAAAGAGAGACCTGGACGTAGTGTGGCTTGATCTGGCAAACGCATATGGATCTGTGCCCCATGAGATGATACAGTTGGCTCTTGAGATGTACCATGTGCCAAAGAACATCCGCGACATGCTCAAGAAGTACTTCAATGGCTTCTCAATGCGGTTCTCTACCAAGGAGTACACAACAGACTGGATCAACTTGGAAGTGGGTATTGCAATGGGCTGTGCAATTTCCCCAATACTGTTCGTGCTGGCAATGGAACTCATCTTGAAAGCAGCAACAAACAACGCGAGACAAACAGACCTTGGCGATGGATACAAGATGCCTCCTCTCAAGGCCTTCATGGATGACACTACAGTGATTTCATCCAGAGAAGACGAGACACGTCATGTGCTGGAGAGGCTGGACGACATAGTTGCCTCATCCAGAATGAAGTTCAAGCCAAAGAAATCACGGAGTCTCTCACTGAGGAAAGGAAAAGTGGCCGGATCTGTGGTCTTCAGTGTTGCCAACCAGGCCATTCCAACAGTCACAGAAGAACCAGTCAAGAGCCTTGGAAGATGGTATGATGATACGCTGAAAGACACACAAAGAGCAAAAGAAACCAAGCAGATGGCGGAGGAAGGCTTGGAGACCATTGACCAGTGTGGGCTCCCTGGCAAATACAAGGTCTGGTGTCTGCAGTTCATGCTGATACCAAAGCTGCTATGGCCTCTGATGATATACGACATCAGCACCAGCATAGTGGAGGCAATGGAAGCCAAAATCAACAAGTTCACAGGGAAATGGCTTGGTGTCCCACCCTGTCTGACTGACATAGCGCTGTACTGTCGCCAAGCAAAGCTGAAACTACCCCTGAAATCCATCCTGGAGGAATACAAAGCAGGGAAGATCAGACTTCAAAGCATGCTGGAGGACTCAGGAGACAAGGTGGTAGAAGCAATCAAGCCCCAGCTGAAGACAGGCAGAAAATGGAAAGTTCAAGAGGCGATGGATTCTGCAAAAGAAAGTCTCAAGATCAGAGAAATAACAGGACACACACAGACCAACAGACAAGGACTGGGGGTGACCAAAACTGAATGGTGGTCAAAGGCCAAAGGAAAAGCCAAAAGAGACATGATGATTCAGGAGATGAGAAAAGAAGAAGACCAAAAGAGACTCCAAAAAGCAGTCCAGCAGAGCCAGCAAGGGCAATGGACAACGTGGGAGAATGCACTCCAAAGAAGTCTCACTTGGAATGACATTTGGCACATGGCCCCTCTCAGGATCAGCTTCATTCTCAGATCTGCATATGACCTTCTGCCCTCAAATGCAAACCTGGTGAAGTGGGGGAAAACAGACGATCCTGCATGCCCCCTCTGCCATGAAAAACAAACAGTGGAGCATGTCCTAAGCTCATGTAAAGTAGCCCTGGCTCAAGGAAGGTACACATGGAGGCACAACCAAGTGCTCAAAGAAATTGTACAAGTAGTCTGGGCTAGTACCAACACCACAAAAGGGAAAATCAGGACTCCAAAAGCACCCGCAACATTCTTCACGGCAGGAGGCAGCAAATCATGGCCAAGAACAACAGTGCCACTCGAAACATGCAGGCAGAGTCTGCTGGACGGGGCAGATGACTGGGAGTGCACTGCAGACCTCCCAGAATGGAAGAGTCACCCAGAGATCATCAGCAAGAGTGGCATGAGACCAGACATAGTAGTCCACTCTAAGTCAACCAAGCAGCTGATCATGATCGAGCTCACGGTGCCATATGAGAACAGAATGGAGGCAGCTCAAATCTACAAGACTGAAAAGTATGCTGATCTGGCAAACAGCCTGAGGAGAGAAGGCTATCAGGTCAAAGTCCTCACTGCAGAAATTGGAGCTAGGGGGTTTGTAGGAACGTCTGCATACAGCCTCATGAAACAGCTCTCAGTTGCAGGGAAGGAAAAAACCAGAGCCCTGAAAGCAATGGCAGAAGCGGCAGAGAGGTGTTCAAGCTGGATCTGGTCAAGGAGGAACAAAAGTGAACTTCATAAGGCTTAATTTCCCTACAAATATCAGGTGTCCCTGTGGCTCAGTGGTTAAAGCGCGAGTCATTAAGTGGAAAATGAGCATGTCCAGAGGGTCATGGGTTCGAATCCCAGCCATGGCTCGTCCCAAGATGGGAAAAAAAAGGGGCAGCAGAGGGACATCCGGAGTCATGAACCGGGTGTGGCCCAACCCCCCTAGAGTGTCAGGAGATAAGGGCCGAAACACTTGCTTGAAGGGGGCTTCTCTTCTGAGGACTCTCTGCTGCCACGCTCTCCACGAGTTTCTTTCTACTACAAACCACACACCGCACGTTATGACCTCTTGGGTCTTCTTCCAGCAAGACGAACAACAGTCAAGACAATGAAAACGAAGGACAAACTAAAAAATGATTAACATTATTTATCCGATTTTTTTTTTTTACCATTCAATTCCTGTTTTCTCTCACTGTATCTGAATGCTGTTCAGAGTAAAAGAATCTGAATTTCTTTGTATCTGGTGACCTATCTAATGTTCACATGCGATCTAGTCTTGAACTTGTTTAATGATTTTACATCATCCTTTTTTCCCCCTAGGATTTGAGTGGCCAGAATCCTTTCACAGACCTTTCGTAAGAGTTCATATCGTTAACTGTAATGCAGTGTCTGAGGTCTTGTGATCAACGACATTGTTTTATAAAGTCTGATGTATCAAATTATTGTGACCAGTCAGAATCACCTTTAGTCTTTGCAAAGCCTCAATCATCAAATTAGCGTGACCAATCAGAAATCACCTTTGGTCTTTGCAAAGTCTTAATCATCAAATTAGCGTGACCAATCAGAAATCGCCTTTCCTTTCACTAAAGTGTTCATTGGATTGACCAGGTAATGCTGACCAGTCAGGATGGCAGTCGGATCCCCGCGTCTACAAAATGCCCACACAAAGGTGAGCTGTATAACATGGGGCACGTCACATACGCACAAAGGTGCATAGCTTCTCGTGAGGCAAGGTCTTAGGGACGAACAAGAGAGTTCCCTCATATGAAGCGAAATCACATCTCCACCGTGGAGAGTTATTTTATTCCTGGCACCTAAAAGAAAATGATAAGATAAACATTGATGCAAAAGTGAGTAACTTTGGCTGAGGCAAAACAGCAGGGAGAGGTGTCCTACCCGAGTCACATCTACACAAAAAGGATGTTACTTTATTTTGCATCCACACACAGGTAACTTGTTTGACCAAGGGAAATATCGCATTTAGATAAAGATGAGCCGTTTTGAACTGTTTTATCTAAGGGGAAGGCACACTTCTTATAGGCAAGTCATTTTGCCACACTTTTCCCAGTCCACGTCTGTGCTTTGACACTATGCCCCCCCTCCCCCCTCCTCTTCCTCTCTCTCTCTCTCTCTCTGTCTGTATGATAACACCACTCTTACCTCGTCAATAACACTATTCTTCTCTCTCTCCTCAGCTTGTTGAGATCTGCTCTCCCACCCTTCCTTCCTTCCCTCCTCTCGCTCTCTGTGCCTATGTCTTTCTCTGTCTCTCTCCGTCTTGCTTCTCTCTCTCTCTGTGTCTTTGTCTCTGTGTCTGTCTGTCTGTCTGTCTGTCTGTCTCTCTCTCTCTCTCTGTCTGTCTGTCTGTCTGTCTGTCTGTCTCTGTCTTTGTTTTCTCTCTCTCTCTCTCTCTCTCTTCTCTCTCTCTGTCTCTGTCTCTGTCTTTGTTTCTCTCTGTCTGTCTGTCTGTCTGTCTGTCTGTCTGTCTCTCTGTCTGTCTCTCTCTCTCTCTCTCTCTCTCTGTGTGTGTGTGTGTGTGTGTGTGTGTGTGTGTGTGTGTGTGTGTAGGCCAGCACCTTTTCTCTCTCTACTCCTCCACACGATGACACCACTGTTGGTTCACTGCCAGATGATCAACTAACTGCTCAAAGCCTTGGCCTCACAACCCCGTAAGATCACTTCCCTGAAAATTGGTCACAAACAACTTGGCTCACTTCCACCCTGACGTTTCACTGTTGTTCACTGTTTGACATCATCTGCACAGAATCTTATCTTAGTTATCCTAGACATCAACTGCAGAGAATTTTATCTTAGCTATCCTTGACATCATCTGCACAGAATCTTATCTTAGTTATCCTAGACATCAACTGCAGAGAATTTTATCTTAGCTATCCTTGACATCATCTGCACAGAATCTTATCTGAGTTATCCTAGACATCAACTGCAGAGAATTTTATCTTAGCTATCCTTGACATCATCTGCACAGAATATTATCTTAGTTATCCTAGACATCAACTGCAGAGAATTTTATCTTAGCTATCCTTGACATCATCTGCACAGGACCTTGATATCAACTGCACAGAATCCTATCTTAGCTATTCTAGACATCAACTGCACAGGATCTTATCTTAGCTATCCTAGACATCAACTGCACAGAACCTTATCTCAAGCTATCTTCGACAAGCACTGGCACAGACTTTAGGTAAGCCAACAATGACGATTAGTTGGCATAGAACCCCACCTTTGCTTTTCCACGACGATTAGCTGCTTAACAATCCTATCCCGGCTGTCTCTGATAGTCGTCGTCATAGAATCTTAGCTCAGCTATCCCCCCCCCCCCCACCCCCCTTCTACTTCTTTACCGCCACTGACGATCACTCTCGCTGGGTTGCACGTGCAACGCTGTATGCAGGCATCTACAACACGGGCAACTGCACGTGGGTGGCGGACTGGAACGCCTTCCACTGTGACGACAGCGTGCGCTATGCCATGTTGAGCATCGAGAGCATGGACCATGACACGGAGACCCGGCGCCTGTCCCCCCTGGCCGTTTTCTCTGGCGGTTACGTCGACCTGCTGAACGGCCCGCAGGACCACGGATGGTGCTCGGGTTACACGTGCAGGAAACGCCTGTCCACCTTCCCCGCCCTCGTTCCTCTAGGTGAGATAATGCATGAGGTGCACTATATCATCATCATCGTGTCGTCGTCGTCGTCGTCATCGTCATCGTCATCATCATCATCATCATCTTCATCATCATCATCATTATCATCATCATTATCATCATCATTGTCACCGTCACCTGCAGGAAACGTCTACCACCTCTTCCTCCATAGTTCCTCTAGGTGAGATGATACGTGAGGCACACTTCATCACTATCATATCATCGTCATCGTCATCATCGTCATCCTTCTCATTATCTGTCCTGATATCTCTTCACCCCCCCCCCCCCTCCCCCCCGCCCGACCCCCTCATGGTTATTTGAGCTATAAGCAACGTGAATTTCACCATCATCATCATAATCATCATCGTCATCATCATCATCACCATCATCGTCATCATCATCGTCATCATCATCATCATCCATCATCATCGTCATCATCATCATCATCGTCATCATCATCATCATCATCATCTCATCATCATCATCATCATCATCATCATCATCATCATCGACAGTTCTGCTTGTGTAATGACAGTACAGACAGTTCTACCTCAGGACAAATGAAAGCATCTGACACTACTGTTGTGAAACCTGTAAAAGCACAGACTGGAATTCTCTGTAGCGCAGTGGGAGGGTGATGATATAATAAAGACAAGAGCTCAGAACAAGGTCGTGATAACCACCAGCCGCCGTGGCGAAGTGGTTAGCGTCGCGGACTCCCGGCTGGGAGGTCGTGGGTTCGAATCCCATCAGAGTCATGTGGGTTTTTCTGCCCCGACCGGCTCCTACCCAGAGTTGAATTTGCTGCGGACTCAGTTGGGAAGACTGGGACCAACAGTCGAGTTTCATCCACTTAATGGATGCGTTTCTGAGAGTGTTGCTCAAATTTCCTGACCAACACTGCAAGTGCCTGTATTTCTCGGGCCTGGTTGACGCCGGGATATATTATGAAAGGAAGCGTAGAGTGCAGCCCTGTCATGTAGTCTCAGACCGAAATGGAAATCCGTAGCATCATCTTAATCATCCTCAATCTCATCCATCAGCATAAAAAAAAAAGTCTCAAATTCTGTGGCCCTTCATGCCCTGCTTTCATGGTGACCTCAATTTCGATGTCCTTTCCACGTCTGTGGTCTTGGTTTGGTTCCGTCGGGGTCACCGGTATCGGAGAGTCCATGGGGGCTGTCGTTGGACGGACGTGGTGGCGCCCTCCGGAAGGAGAGCTCATTCACGCCGGCTCCGCGACTAAGCAATTATTGTCGTCAGTAGGGGGCTTAGTAGGTGGTGTCCTGCGTATGTTAGATCATAACAGACGCCACTGAACACCACCGAAGTGACTCGGCAGCAGTGCAGTGTCTCCTCCGGTGGGTTGCCTCTTGACGACTTGACATTGACTTTTGGATTGCCGGGGCCGGGGCCGCGGCGGGGCCGACCGGGCTGTGGCTGTGGACGGGGTGTCGGAATGAGCGGCGTGGGTGCACTGCCTCTGAGGTGGCGCAGAGGTTGGGACAGCAAAAAAAAAAAAAAAAAGAAAAGGTCGTGATAACACGCAACTACACAAAATGGGAGTTTTTGCACGCTTGAGGATAGTGGTTGCTCAGAAACTTCACTAAATGCAAAAAAAAAAAAAAAAAAAAAAAAAAAAAATTGTGACTGCGTTTTGCGCGGGAGTATGTGTGCGGTGTATGGTCTTGTCAAGAGTGCACGCACTATGCACACGCACCGGACGTGGCACATGGTCTGGCGCTGTGTGTTGGCAGACCGCTGGTGGAATGTACAGACAGCACGTGCCAGCCCGCGCTCCTGCTGTGAGGGCGCCCACGGACTCGTGGGCTGTCCATCTGGAAGGCTTACCCACGCGGGACGTCTACGTGGACGCAACTACGTCATGCCTGACGGCTTATGTCCTCGGGCAGGTACAGTCCCGTTGCCTTAGAGACGACGTCTGTGTCGGGTGAATGAACTGTTTGTCCGTGAGCCGGTAGTTAACGGTCTGTGTCATGTGATGGGCGTCAGTGTCTTATCTGTGATAGTAACGGTCTGTGTCAGTGTGATTGACGTCAGTTGTTTATCCTGATAGTTAATGGTCTGTGTCTGTGTGATCGACGTCAGTCTGTTTATCCTGATAGTTAACGGTCTGTGTCAGTGTGATTCGACGTCAGTCTGTTTATCTCTGATAGTTAATCGGTCTGTTTGTGTGTCACGTCAGTCTGTTTATCTCTAATAGTTAATGGTCTGTGTCAGTGTGATCACGTCAGTCTGTTTATCTCTGATAGTTAACGGTCTGTTTGGTGTAGTCAACGTCAGTCTGTTTATCTCTAATAGTTAATGGTCTGTGTCGGTGTGATCAACGTCAGTCTGTTTATCTCTGATAGTTAACGGTCTGTTTGGTGTAGTCAACGTCAGTCTGTTTATCTCTAATAGTTAATGGTCTGTGTCGGTGTGATCAACGTCAGTCTGTTATCTCTGATAGTTAACGGTCTGTGTCGGTGTGATCAACGTCAGTCTGTTTATCTCTGATAGTTAACGGTCTGTGTCGGTGTGATCAACGTCAGTCTGTTTATCTCTGATAGTTAACGGTCTGTGTCGGTGTGATCAACGTCAGTCTGTTTATCTCTGATAGTTAACGGTCTGTGTCGGTGTGATCAACGTCAGTCTCTTTATCTCTGATAGTTAACGGTCTGTGTCGGTGTGATCAACGTCAGTCTCTTTATCTCTGATAGTTAACGGTCTGTGTCAGTATGATTGACGTCAGTCTCTTTATCTCTGAGCCTAGTAGAGTAACGTTCACAGAATCTGCTGTTGGTGTGAAGAGAGCGATATGTTTTCTACTCAGTCCTACATGTTGGTTTTTCAAAGATGTCAGTTTTCACGTGTGATAATGTGTGTCTTTGTTTTTGCCACGTCAGCCAGTGTGAGTGGTCAAAGATATCAGTTTAGTGTGTTATGTTTAGTTTTCCACTCAGCCTAGTTTAAGTGTTCAAAGGTTTTAGTGAGTTGCAAACAGTTTTCCACTCAGACTGGTTTTACTCTTCAAAGGTGTCAATTTTAGTGAGTTACATTAAATTTTTACTCAGCGCGTTATTTTTGGTGTTTGTTCATAAAAGGTGCAGTTTTTTAGGTGATATAATTTTCACTCAGCATTTAGTGTTCTAAGGTGCCAGTTTTAATAATACATTCAATTTCCAGTTTTAATGTTCAAAGATGCCAGCTTTAATGGACCATAGCCAGTCTACCATTGAACCCATCGTTTGAGCACGTCAGTATTACAATGTCAAAGTCAGTCTATTTACCACTCACCCTAAATTTCGTGTTTACAGATCGATCGCGAGTCCATTGACATCGAGCAAACTTTGAAACGCTTCTTTTTTTTTTTCTTTCTTTTTTTTTTTTTTTTTAACTCTTTCTGTGTCTTCATTGTAAATACCCTTCCCTTACTTCACCCCCGTCTTCTGCGCGCAGGTTCTTTATGCGTCCCGAGGATTACCGCGACCAGTACATGCCCTCGTTGGCTAATCAGACCATGGGAGACAATTACCTGAGGTTCTACGAGAACACCTTGTTCTGGGTGCAGTGCGGGCCGGGGGTCATGGAGTTCATCACCTCTGAGGTCCTCATCGTCAGCTTCGGGCTGCCCGCCATGACTAATGAGGAGTTCTACGGGGAGCAGATCGTCAACCACCTGGCTCAGTTCCTCTCCGTGCCCATAGAAAAGGTAACACCGTGCCCTACAGTAACACCGGCTGAAAGGAACACCGTGCCCTAGAAAAGTAACATTGCCATAGAAGGAACACGTGCCCATAGAAAAGGTAACACGGGGCCCATAGAAAAGGTAACCCGTGCCCATAGAAAAGGTAACACGTGCCCATAGAAAAGGTAACACCGTGCCCATAGAAAAGGTAACACCGTGCCCTAGAACAGGTAACACCGTGCTCTTAGAAAAGGTAACACCGTGCCCATAGAAAAGGTAACACGGTGCCCATAGAAAAGGTAACACCGTGCCCATAGAAAAGGTAACACCGTGCCCATAGAAAAGGTAACACCGTGCC
>CM065748.1:7003129-7058129 GCA_033310375.1 Conus canariensis | reverse complement strand
GAGAAAATCCATCCTGGTATTGTTTTTGCCTTTCTGTCCTGCTGCTGCGTGTCATGAGAAATCCATCCGATGGGTATTGTTTTTGCCTTTCTGTCCTGCTGCTGCGTGTCATGAGAAAATCCATCCGTGGGTATTGTTTTTGCCTTTCTGTCTGCTGCTGCGTGTCATGAGAAAATCCATCCATGGTATTGTTTTTGCCTTTCTGTCCTGCTGCTGCGGTGTCATGAGAAAATCCATCCGTGGGTATTGTTTTTGCCTTTCTGTCCTGCTGCTGCGTGTCATGAGAAAATCCATCCAGTGGGTATTGTTTTTGCCTTTCTGTCCTGCTGCTGCGTGTCATGAGAAAATCCATCCATGGGTATTGTTTTTGCCTTTCTGTCCTGCTGCTGCGTGTCATGAGAAAATCCATCCATGGGTATTGTTTTTGCCTTTCTGTCCTGCTGCTGCGTGTCATGAGAAAATCCATCCATGGGTATTGTTTTTGCCTTTCTGTCCTGCTGCTGCGTGTCATGAGAAAATCCATCCATGGGTATTGTTTTTGCCTTTCTGTCCTGCTGCTGCGTGTCATGAGAAAATCCATCCATGGGTATTGTTTTTGCCTTTCTGTCCTGCTGCTGCGTGTCATGAGAAAATCCATCCATGGGTATTGTTTTTGCCTTTCTGTCCTGCTGCTGCGTGTCATGAGAAAATCCATCCATGGGTATTGTTTTTGCCTTTCTGTCCTGCTGCTGCGTGTCATGAGAAAATCCATCCATGGGTATTGTTTTTGCCTTTCTGTCCTGCTGCTGCGTGTCATGAGAAAATCCATCCATGGGTATTGTTTTTGCCTTTCTGTCCTGCTGCTGCGTGTCATGAGAAAATCCATCCATGGGTATTGTTTTTGCCTTTCTGTCCTGCTGCTGCGTGTCATGAGAAAATCCATCCGATGGGATTGTTATTGTTTTTTGCGCTGTCTGTACTTTTTTGCCTTTCTGTCCTGCTGCTGCGTGTCATGAGAAAATCCATCCATGGGTATTGTTTTTGCCTTTCTGTCCTGCTGCTGCGTGTCATGAGAAAATCCATCCTGGGTATTGTTTTTGCCTTTCATGTCCTGCTGCTGCGTGTCATGAGAAAATCCATCCGTGGGTATTGTTTTTGCCTTTCTGTCCTGCTGCTGCGTGTCATGAGAAAATCCATCCGTGGGTATTGTTTTTGCCTTTCTGTCCTGCTGCTGCGTGTCATGAGAAAATCCATCCGTGGGTATTGTTTTTTGCCTTTCTGTCCTGCTGCCTGCGTGTCATGAGAAAATCCATCCGTGGGTATTGTTTTTGCCTTTCTGTCCTGCTGCTGCGTGTCATGAGAAAATCCATCCGTGGGTATTGTTTTTGCCTTTCTGTGTCCTGCTGCTGCGTTCATGAGAAAATCCATCCGTGGGTATTGTTTTTGCCTTTCTGTCCTGCTGCTGCGTGTCATGAGAAAATCCATCCGTGGGTATTGTTTTTGCCTTTCTGTCCTGCTGCTGCGTGTCATGAGAAAATCCATCCGTGGGTATTGTTTTTGCCTTTCTGTCCTGCTGCTGCGTGTCATGAGAAAATCCATCCGTGGGTATTGTTTTTGCCTTTCTGTCCTGCTGCTGCGTGTCATGAGAAAATCCATCCGTGGGTATTGTTTTTGCCTTTCTGTCCTGCTGCTGCGTGTCATGGAAAATCCATCCATGGGTATTGTTTTTGCCTTTCTGTCCTGCTGCTGCGTGTCATGAGAAAATCCATCCATGGGTATTGTTTTTGCCTTTCTGTCCTGCTGCTGCGTGTCATGGGAAAATCCATCCATGGGTATTGTTTTTGCCTTTCTGTCCTGCTGCTGCGTGTCATGGGAAAATCCATCCATGGGTATTGTTTTTGCCTTTCTGTCCTGCTGCTGCGTGTCATGGGAAAATCCATCCATGGGTATTGTTTTTTGCCTTTCTGTCCTGCTGCTGCGTGTCATGGGAAAATCCATCCATGGGTATTGTTTTTGCCTTTCTGTCCTGCTGCTGCGTGTCATGAGGAAAATCCATCCATGGGTATTGTTTTTGCCTTTCTGTCCTGCTGCTGCGTGTCATGGGAAAATCCATCCATGGGTATTGTTTTTGCCTTTCTGTCCTGCTGCTGCGTGTCATGGGAAAATCCATCCATGGGTATTGTTTTTGCCTTTCTGTCCTGCTGCTGCGTGTCATGAGAAAATCCATCCATGGGTATTGTTTTTGCCTTTCTGTCCTGCTGCTGCGTGTCATGAGAAAATCCATCCATAGGTATTGTTTTTGCCTTTCTGTCCTGCTGCTGCGTGTCATGAGAAAATCCATCCATGGGTATTGTTTTTGCCTTTCTGTCCTGCTGCTGCGTGTCATGGGAAAATCCATCCATGGGTATTGTTTTTTGCCTTTCTGTCCTGCTGCTGCGTGTCATGGGAAAATCCATCCATGGGTATTGTTTTTGCCTTTCTGTCCTGCTGCTGCGTGTCATGGGAAAATCCATCCATGGGGTTTGTTTTTTGCCTTTCTGTCCTGCTGCTGCGTGTCATGGGAAAATCCATCCATGGGTATTGTTTTTGCCTTTCTGTCCTGCTGCTGCGTGTCATGGGAAAATCCATCCATGGGTATTGTTTTTGCCTTTCTGTCCTGCTGCTGCGTGTTCATGGGAAAATCCATCCATGGGTATTGTTTTTGCTTTTTCTGCTGCTCTGTTGGACATCAGGGTATTTTGCCTTTCTGTCTGCTGCTGCGTGTCATGGGAAAATCCATCCATGGGTATGTTTTTTGTTTTTGCCTTTCTGTCCTGCTGCTGCGTGTCATGGGAAAATCCATCCATGGGTATTGTTTTTGCCTTTCTGTCCTGCTGCTGCGTGTCATGGGAAAATCCATGCATGGGTATTGTTTTTGCCTTTCTGTCCTGCTGCTGCGTGTCATGGGAAAATCCATGCATAGGGTTTGTTTTTGCCTTTCTGTCCTGCTGCTGCGTGTCATGGGAAAATCCATGCATGGGTATTGTTTTTGCCTTTCTGTCCTGCTGCTGCGTGTCATGGGAAAATCCATCCATGGGTATTGTTTTTGCCTTTCTGTCCTGCTGCTGCGTGTCATGAGAAAATCCATCCATAGGTATTGTTTTTGCCTTTCTGTCCTGCTGCTGCGTGTCATGAGAAAATCCATCCATAGGTATTGGTTTTTGCCTTTCTGTCCTGCTGCTGCGTGTCATGAGAAAATCCATCCATAGGTATTGGTTTTGCCTTTCTGTCCTGCTGCTGCGTGTCATGAGAAAATCCATCCATAGGTATTGTTTTGCCTTTCTGTCCTGCTGCTGCGTGTCATGAGAAAATCCATCCATAGGTATTGTTTTTGCCTTTCTGTCCTGCTGCTGCCATGTGTCCATGAGAAAATCCATCCATAGGTATTGTTTTTGCCTTTCTGTCCTGCTGCTGCGTGTCATGAGAAAATCCATCCATAGGTCTTGTTTGCCTTTCTGTCCTGCTGCTGTCTATCATGAGAAAATCCATCCATAGTTATTGTTTGCCTTTCTGTCCTGCTGCTGCGTGTCATGAGAAAATCCATCCATAGGTATTGTTTTTGCCTTTCTGTCCTGCTGCTGTCTATCATGAGAAAATCCATCCATAGTTATTGTTTGCCTTTCTGTCCTGCTGCTGCGTGTCATGAGAAAATCCATCCATAGTTATTGTTTGCCTTTCTGTCCTGCTGCTGTCTATCATGAGAAAATCCATCCATAGTTATTGAACAGCATCATAACAGGAGCCGAATGTATTCAAACGTATTCAATGTTGATTCTGAAAAAGAAAAAGGCACCTCGGAAGGGGGTGGCAAAGGTTACCGTGTAAAGCTTACAACATGTCTTGTAAGTTTGTTACAAGTACCGTGTAAAGCTTACAACATGTCTTGTAAGTTTGTTACAAGTACCGTGTAAAGATTACAAAATGTCATATGAGACAAAATGTTATATAAGTTTGTTACCAGTGCCATGTAAAGCTTACAAAATCAATGTTCCATGAGACAAAATGTCATATAAGTTTGTTACTAGTGCCATGTAAAGCTTACAAAATGTCATATGAGACAAAATGTTATATAAGTTTGTTACCAGTGCCATGTAAAGCTTACAAAATCAATGTTCCATGAGACAAAATGTCATATAAGTTTGTGACTAGTGCCGTGTAAAGCTTACAAAATCAATGTTCCATGAGACAAAATGTCATTTAAGTTTGTGACTAATGCCGTGTAAAGCTTACAAAATGTCATATGAGACAAAATGTTGTATACGTTTGATCCTAGTGCCGTGTAAAGCTTACAAAATGGCATATGAGACAAACTGTTACATGAGTGTGTTACTAGTGGCAAAAGAAACCGGATGTCTATCGTGAGGAGCAGAGTGCTAGAGCGAAGTTGTAGGTGTGTGGGGCTCAGCGAAAGTGTTGAAAATGTTGATTGCTTCTGTTGGTAAGGTTTGGTCGAATAATTGATTTAACTGCTGGTGATAACGTTGGGAACAAATGTGTCATTGTTATCAACGTCACTTCCCGTCTCTCCTTCCCCCCCCCCCCCCCCCCCCTCCTTCCTTCCCTTACACTGCAATCCTGTCCAAGAATGCAGTGTATGTGCGTGCGTGCGTGAGTGTGCGTGTGTGCATTCGCGTGCGTGCGTGCGTGCGTGCGTGTGCGTGCGTGCGTGAGTGTGCGTGCGTGCGTGCGTGCGTGAGTGTGCGTGCGTGTATGTGTGTGAGAGAGAGAGAGAGAGAGAGAGAGAGAGAGAGAGAGGAGAGAAGAGAGAGATTATCTGTGTCCTTAGCTCTCAGTTGTAGAAAGTGTGTGTTTGTGTATGAATGTTTGTGTGTGTGTGTGTGTGTGTGAAAACTTGAAACTTGAAACTTGAAACTTTTTTTATTGTCACTAAACACCATCAAAGGATTTATGGACACAAGATGGCGATGATTAAACAACTCATCGTCCAAAGAAATAATGATTTGTTCATTTTACACAAAAAGTCATTATGTAAAGCAGTCATATACATATTTCGCAATTTCAACCTGAAGGTCATCATTAGACATCAAAGTACTTATTTTCAATGAGGTAGCGTCGTATATATCCATTTTGTTTATGATACGTTTTTTAAACGTATTCCTGATTTTATCGTAACGTTTACAAGAGTCTAAAAAATGTACCTCGTCTTCTATTATATTGCAAGTTGTACATTTCCTGTCTTCACGCTTAATATGGGAATATCTACCTCTTCTATTGCGAGGTCATGTGCGCTAATTCTTAATTTACAAAGTTCTTTCCTGTAATGTTTATTTGTGCATTTGATGAGGTACGGTTCAAGCCTATATTTATTATTGATGTCATTATAAAATTTTAACCTTGGTGCTCTTTCCTTTTCTTTTTCCCAAAAGTGTATATATTCACTTTGTAACTTTCTCTCTATTGCATAACGCAATTTTTTAGGGTTAAGTGTACTTTGGTTATTCCATACATGTGTCATTCCAATATTACTTAAGATCTTCTTTACAGAAGATTTCCATGAAGATGATGGGTCAAGATCTTCGTACGCTTCTCTTAGATATGAGTCTTCCTTTGATTCCATTATATGGATCCAAAACATGACTACTTGACTCATTATTTCTTGACACAAGGGAAATCTTCCAAGTTCAGCTAGTACTGGCAATTTCATTGCTTTTCTGTGTACGCCTAATATATGTCTGCAAAATTTTACATGTACGTTCTCGATCGGATTATTGGATAATAAGTATTTGTGATAAATGTCGAACATTGTAGTCTGCTTTTCAACATGTCCTATCTTTTCTGTAAATGGAAACCAAACTTCTGCGCCATAAAGCATAACTGGTGAAATCAAAGCATCAAAGAGTTTTGCTATTGATGATACATTGACATGTTCTCCCTTTACTTTACGTAGTAAGGAGTGTACAGCTTTGTTACCTTGTTTTGCTAGATGATCTTGTGCTTTATGTAACTCTCCACTTTTATGAAGAATTATTCCTAAATATTTGAATTCATTTACTGTCTCAAGAGAATCGTTTCCACATGTAAATGCGGTTGAAAATTTTGAGTCAGTTTTAGTGAATATGACAACTTTTGTTTTATCTTTATTTAGTTTCATGCCCCATTCTGTACAATAATTATGAAGTCGGTTAAGTTTGGTTTGTAATCCTGATTTTGTGTTTGACAACATAACTATGTCGTCAGCATATAATAAATGCGATATTCGTGTTTCTTTCAGCTTGTTTATAACAGGAGAATCATTGTTATCAATATAGTTTGAGATATCATTTATGAAGATATTAAACAGCGTCGGGCTAAGCGAACTGCCTTGAAGAAGTCCTTGTTTGACCGGGACTGATCTTGTAAATCCATTATTTGATTTTCCACAAACCATCGCGTTTGTGTACATATCTTTTATAACCCGATAACAATAGCCATTGATTCCTATATTGTATAGTTTCAGAAGTAAAGCGTCATGCCATATGCTGTCAAATGCTTTTCTAAAGTCTACAAAACAACAGTATAGTCTGCCATTCTTTTTTCTTATTTCACTATCAATGATCTTTTTTAAAATGAATATCTGGTCTGTTGTTCTGTAGGATTTTCGAAATCCTGCCTGTTCTTTTATAAATAAATCTCTGCTTTCTATGTAATTTGTTATCCTGTTGTTTAATATTTGACAGAAAGCATTACTCAGGCAGCAGTTTAAAGTAATTCCACGATAATTGTTAGGATTTGTAGGATCGCCGCTTTTATAAATGGGCACACAAATGCCATGTTTCCACAGAGTGGGATACTGACCATATCTTAGTACCCAGTTAAATATGTTCTTAAGAGGTAT
This sequence comes from Conus canariensis, assembly GCA_033310375.1. NCBI lineage: Eukaryota > Metazoa > Mollusca > Gastropoda > Neogastropoda > Conidae > Conus > Conus canariensis. Next base: position 7,051,276 of record CM065748.1, on the reverse strand, counting down.
AATTATATTAGGCAAACTGGCTTTGATTATTTCATTTGAGATTCCGTCCTTTCCCGTGGCTTTTTTATTTTTTAAATTTCGAAATGTCTTATGGATTTCTGATATACTAATTGGTTCATCAACGTTTGGATTATATATAACATTTCTTGCTTCAGACAATTTGTGCTCAATCAGTTTTTTTCTCTGTTCTGTTATTTCAATATTCCTGCTAACTAATTTTTCTAAGTGAGATATCCATTTGTCTTCATGGATTTCCTTCCTTTTATTTTGATTCGTATTTTGCATGTTTGTTAATTCGTTTAGTGTTCTCCATACTTGATTTGGATCCTTTTCAAATGCTTCATTTAGTTCTCTAACAAGTTTGTCTCTGTATATATTTTTTGTCTTTCTTAAAGTACTTTTGTATGCCTTCACTGTTGAAAAGTATTTTGCCTGTAGGTATCGATTGAAAGGGTGTCTGTTCAGTGCATTTAAAAGTGATCTTACTTCTTCCTTAGAAAAAAACATTTTTCATCAAACCATTTTTTGTGTTTCGGATTTTTTTTTCTTTTGCGCATTTGTCTTTGTTTGAGTGATAAGGATGCTGCGTCTTTTATTGCTTGGGTCAGATCATTAATCATGTTGTTAATGAAGACCGAGGTCTCCGTATCATGATCTTGTGTCTTCTCCATACGTTTTTCTATTTCTTCTATACGACTCTTCATGATAGGGTTATTTAAAGCAATGTTCAGCTTTACTGCAGATTCGTCATCCCAAATAAATGACGTAATGGTTGTGTTAACTTTTGTGTCATTTCTGTTTGACGTGTTATTACGTAAGGGAGCACTGTCAGCATGCGCATTTGTTTTCATATTAGGTCTATCATTGCTAACAGTAGGAAGTAAAATTGACAGTTCAATAGGACAATGATCAGAATATACAGTGAGTTTATGAACTTTGCATGCAATAACATCTTTCATTAGCTCTTGTGATATAATGAAATAATCTACAACGCTACTTCCTTTTGTGTTGAAACAAGTAAAATTTCCTTGAAGATCGCCAAGTGAGCGACCATTAAGAATATACATATTATTTTCCAAACAAATATCTACTAATTTTCTTCCATTTTTTTGTATAACGTTGTCTTGAGAGCATCGTTTGTGAATAACGTTATAAAGATTGTCATTAGGATATGCATACAAGTTGTTTTCACCGTCCGTGTCAGTATAATCTATTAATTGTCCAGTTCTTGCGTTAAAATCCCCACACAATATAACATTCCCTTTGGTAGAGAAATGTTCTGTTTGTCTTTCCCTTTGGTAGAGAAATGTTCTGTTTGTCTTTCCAACTCTTCCCAAATGTGTGTGTGTTCTGTTTGTCTTTCCCTTTGGTAGAGAAATGTTCTGTTTGTCTTTCCAACTCTTCCCAAATGTGTGTGTGTGTGTGTGTGTGTGTGTGTGTGTGTGTGTGTGTGTGTGTGTGTGTGTGTGTGTGTCCTTAGCTGTCAGTTGTTGAAGGTGTGTGTGTGTGTGTGTGTGGTGTGTGTGTGTGTGTGTGTGTGTGTGTGTTGTGGTCGGTATGTGAGTGTGTGTTTTGTATTTTGTTATTGTGTGTGTGTGTGTGCGCGCGCGCGTGCGTGTGTGTGTGTGTGTGTGTGTGTGTGTGTGTGTGTGTGTGTGTGTGTGTGTGTGTGTGTGTGCGCGCGCGCTCATGAGCGCGCACACAGTGGTTACAAGGTCCCGATGATATGTCCAGGTGTTGGGACGAGGTGTGCGGGCGGAAGGGGAAGTGCTGTCCGGCAGTCGCATCATCAACACTCCTCTGCAGCTGTCCTTCCGATTGGTGGACACGGACACTGGCGATAACATCACCGACATCCAGTGGCGAGTGAGCGACCCTCCTTCTCCTTCCTTCCCCCTCCCCCTACCCCCCCCCCCCCCTTCCCCCCTTTCTGCCCGCTGCGTAACATCACATGTGAAAATCTTAGAAATGTCTTTTATTCATGCCGGATCGTCATAATTATTGTCAGAGCTATGTCGCACATGATAGGAATTCTATTCACTGTCGCCATTGCCTTTTTCTTTTTTTTTTTTTTTTTTTTTTTTTTTTTTTTGCGGGACAACGCGTCGACTTGAATTTCACACCAAAAATGTGTTTTCCATGTAGAGAGTTATTCATCAGAGGTGAGAGAATCACCAGACAAAACACGGCGCGTTTCGACCTCTTAGGTCTTCTTCTGGCAAAATAAACAGCCACTCGGGACAACGTCCATCTTGCGCTGAATTCGTCAAAGAAACGTGAGTGCTCGTTCTTCATTTTCGTTGTCCTGAGTGCTGTTTGTCTTGCCTGAAGAAGACCTAAGAGGTCGAAACGCGTCGTGTTTTTGTCTTGTGGTTTGTTTGTCCACGTTATTCGGTTGGAGTCATAATAATTACTTTTTAAAACTTACAAAAATCACACGTTAACGATCAAGGAGTATACAGCACCACCATCCTATGATCATGGCACGTGACACCCGCTGTGCTCTCCAGGGACACACGTGGACGGTGACGGCCTCCATCAGTGACCCGGACGTGTACCAGGGCTCGCTGGCAGGCACCACTTCCGTCGCCTTCGACCCGGTGACGGGCATGGCCGACTTCCTGGACCTGCAGCTCAGCCGTACCGGCGTGTGTCCCGTGCTGTTCACGATTCAGTCCTCGCCCGGCGACTACACGCTGACCGCGGAGATCGAGATCGACGTCATGACGGTGGCGCAGCGGGACCTGGTGGTGGAGGAGACGTCCACGGTGGAGCTGAAGTTCCCGGTGGCCTACAACGACACCGCCGCCGCCTACCACGCCGTCATTGTGCGCAACTACTACAGCGACCTGGCCGACATTGTCATCCTGTCGCACAGCTACAGACGGGGTGAGCAAATTGGTCTTTTTGTTTTTCAGACCGGTTGTTTTTTTTTCTCTCTCTCTTTCTGTGTCTGTGTTTGTCCGTCTGTCTGAATGTCTGTCTCCTCTCTCTCTCTCCCTCCCCCCCCCCCTCTCTCTCTCTTTTGTTCTGTGATCCTGTTCTACAATTTTTAAGAAACAGTCTTCTTTGTGGTGCAAATGTGTAAAATTGCAGGATTATGCGTGGATTCTCTCATCTGAGTCATTTAGTCATTTATCCATCAGCTTTAAATCATGCGCAGCGTGGTCTCAAAACTTAGCGGATGTGGTGTAGCGTTTATGGACTAGTCCGCACGCAGTGACACCTCCTTGATGAAACTGAAACTCAGTGTGTGTGTGTGTGTGTGTGTGTGTGTGTGTGTGTGTGTGTGTGTGTGTGTGTGTGTGGTGTGTGTGTGTGTGTGTGTGTGTGTGTGTGTGTGCACGCGCTTGCATGTGTTGCAGGCAGTCTGATCGTGAGCCTAGTGGTGCAGGGCAGCAGCTCCGGTGTGAACAGCACGGTGTACGCCCTGTGCGACAACATCAGCAACGGCACCAGTTTCACCTTCAGCGGCGTCACCGTCGCCATGTCGCCCTACATGACCGTCAACGGACAGAGCTTCTATGGCGTGTCCTGCGGCCCCATTGTAGGTTCACTGACTGCCTGCCTGTCTGTCTGTCTGTGTGTGTGTCTGTCTGTGTGTTTGTCTGTGTATGTGTCTATATGTCTGTCTGTCTGTGTGTGGTGTGTGTCTCTCTCTCTCTCTCTCTCTCTCTCTCTCTCTCTCTCTCTCTCTCTCTCTCTCTCTCTCTCTCTCCCTCACGGAGTGCCACTACGTACAGTACAGCATTGCTTCATAACAACAGCGCAAACAATAAGAATAATGATAATAGTAGTACTAATGATGATGATAACCTCAACACCGGCAAGAATGATGTTGATAATGATGTCGACAACAACAACGACGACGACGACGACGACGTCGATGATGTGCTGCTGCTGCTGCTGCTGCTGCTGCTGCTGCTGCTGCTGATGATGATAACGATGATAGAAATGGGCTATTTCTTTTGTCCTGTGATGATAATAATAATGATGAAGAAGATGCTGATGATATATGTTTCTGTTCTGCTTTCCGACTTCTCAAGATGCTTTGCAACATACACTGAATACACATACACCCACAGACACTGAATCGCACTCCCTCTCCATCTCGACCTCCTTCTTTCCTCCCCCTTCCTCCCTCCCCTTTCCTCCCCCTCCCCCCCCCCTCCCCTCCCCAGCCCTTTCCGATGCCCACCCTGGCCCGCCATCACCTTCCGCCCCTCATACATACGCACAAACACACGGAGATCAACGCGTTCGCCTTTAACATTACTCACCCCGCCATTCTCTGTCTGTCTGTCGGTCGGTCTGTCTGTCGGTCTGTCTGTCTGACTGTCTGTCTGTCTGTCTGTCTGTCTCTGTCTGTCTGTCTGTCTCTCTGTCTCTCTCTCTCTCTTTCACCACCACACACACACACACACACACACACACACACACACACCACACACACACACACACACATACACACTCACACACAGAAACACACACACACACACACGCGCGCGCGCGCGCGTGTGCTTATGCACACGTACGCACACACGTACGCACGCACGCACGCACACACACACACACACACACAAATGCACACACACTCGCGCACGCACGCGCGCGCAAGTACACGCGCATGGACGCAGACTGTCTGTCGGTCTGTCTGCCTGTCTGTCTGACTGTCTGTCTGTCTGTCTGTCTGTCTCTCTCTCTCTCTCTCTCTCTCTCTCTCACTCCACACACACACACACACACACACACACACACACACAGCACATATATATATATATATATACACACACACACACACACACACACACACACACACACACACACACACGCACGTGCGCGCGCGCATATGTATACACACTTGTAACTACATGCATCCATCTATCAGTCAATTCATCCATCCTTCCATATCTACCTACCTACCCACCTACCTATCTATCTATCTACATACATACATACATACATATATGCATACATACATACATACATACATACATACATACATACATACATACATGTACACACGTATTCATACATAAACACGTAAGTGCATACCTACCTACACACCTACCCACCCACCTACCAACCTACCTAGCCACCTACCTACCTACCTTCTACGCACACAAAACTCATTAACGACAAAAACAACGGGTTCGAAAAAAAACAACCAACCAACCAACAACCAACCAACCAAAAACAAACAAACAAAAGAACCCTTAAACTGTGGTGGATTTTGTGCAAGTGCTGGAAAAAAGATAACTTTCCATGGAAGAACTTCTTTCAAACGATGAGAATGATCAGACCAGGACGGACATAAAGAAGAGGCGGGCAGTTTTAATGGCCGACATCAGAAGCGTGGCCATAACAACGGCAGGTGTTGATGTGGACAGTGGCTGTGTGTTGTGGCTGCAGGTGGAGGAGGAGGAGGAGGACGACGGGCTCCACCCCGGCATCATCGCCACGCTGGTGGTCGTGGCAGTGGCGCTGGTGGTGATAGCCACTGTGATAGTACTGTGGTACTTCAAGGTCTATCCCAAGACCAAGACCAGTGGTGAGAGAGAGAGAGAGAGAGAGAGAGAGAGAGAAGAGAGAAGAGAGAGAAGGGGAGGAGGAGAAAGACGGGGGTGGGGGGGGTAGAGGGAGAGGGGGAGGGAGGGAGAGACAGAGGGAGAGGGGGGGAGAGACAGAGAGAGAGAAAGGGAGGGGAGAGAGAGAGGGGGGGGGAGAAAGAGGGAGAGGGGAGGAGGGAGAGACAGAGAGAGTGAGGGAGAGAGAAAGAGAGAGACAAAGAGAGGAAGGGAGAGAGAGAGGGAGGGAGGGAGAGAGACTACGGTGTGTGTGTGTAGGTGTGTGTGTGTGTGTGTGTTGTGGTGTGTGTGTGTGTGTTGTGTGTGTGTGTGTGTGTGTGTGTGTGTGTGTGTGCGGCGTATGTGTGTGCGTATGTGTGTGTATGTGTGTGTGTGTGTGTGTGTGTGTGTGTGTGTGTGTGGTATGGGTGAGTGTTGATGTCAAATGTGTGCGACATATGATGGACGAGAAAGATGTTAAATGGAAATCATATATATTATGTGCTTACCACTGATGATTGACACAGCATACCCACACAGCAACATCCCATGATCTCATTACATGTTGTACAATGCCCATGACGTCCTTTATCATCTCATGACATCCTTATATTCATCCTCATGACGTGCTGTATCATGCCATGACGTCCTTTATCATCTCATGACGTCCTTTATCATCTCATGACGTGTTGTACCATCCCATGACGTCCTTTATAATCTCATGACGTCTTTATCATCCATGACGTCCTTTATCAACTCATGACGTGCTTTGCCATGCCATGACGTCTTTATCATCTCATGACGTCCTTTTATCATCTCATGACGTGCTGTTATCAACCCATGACGTCATTTATCATCTCATGACTGCTGTACCATGCCATGACGTCCTTAATCATCTCATGACGTCCTTTATCATCTCATGACGTGTTGTACCATGCCATGACGTCCTTTATCATCTCATGACGTCTTACAAATTCATGTCGTCTTTATCATCTCATGACATGCTGTACTATGCCATGACGTCCTTTACCATCTCATGACGTCCTTTATCATCTCATGACGTGTTGTACCAACCCATGACTCCTTTATCATCTCATGACGTGCTGTACCATGCCATGACGTCCTTTATCATGCCATGACGTCCTTTATCATCTCATGACGTGCCGTACCATGCTATGACGTCCTTTATCATCTCATGACGTGCTGTACCATACCATGACGTCCTTTATCATCTCATGACGTGCTGTACCATGCCATGACGTCCTTTATCATGCCATGACGTCCTTTATCATCTCATGACGTGCCGTACCATGCTATGACGTCCTTTATCATCTCATGACGTGCTGTACCATACCATGACGTCCTTTATCATCTCATGACCGTGCTGTACCATGCTATGACGTCCTTTATCATCTCATGACGTGCCGTACCATACCATGACGTCCTTTATCATCTCATGACGTCCTTACCAACCCATGACGTGCTTTATCATCTCATGACGTGTTGTACCAACCCATGAAGTTCTTTATCATTTCGTGACCTGCCGTACCGTGCCATGACGTCTTTTATCATCTCATGACGTGCTGTACCATGTCATGACGTCTTTTATCATCTCATGACGTCCTTTATCATCTCATGACGTGCTGTACCAACCCATGACGTCCTTTATCATCTCATGACGTCCTTTATCATTGACGTGCTGTACCATGCCATGACGTCCTTTATCATCTCATGACGTCCTTTATCATCTCATGACGTGCTGTACCAACCCACGACGTCCTTTATCATCTCAAGACGTCCTTTATCATCTCATGACGTGCTGTACTATGCCATGACGTCCTTTATCATCTCATGACGTCCTTACCATCCATCACGTCATTACCTCATACGTCTACATCTGATTCGTTCTTACAATCCCATGACGTTCTTTCCCATGCCTTTCTTTACCATCCCATGACGTCATACGCATACTCAAGTCAGATGGGAGTCTTAGAGGTGATGTTAGCTGTGCATACTCTGAAGTCAGATGGGAGTCTTGGTGATGATGTTACATACAGATATTCTGGAATCAAACGGGAGTCTTAGTGGTGACGTTACCAGCGCAGTTTGCAGTCTTAGTAATGGTGTTACCTGTATCTACTCAGTAATATAATCAGATGGGAGATTTAGTGATGATGTTACATCATCTGAAGTGAATTTGCAGTCTTTCTAATGGTGTTACCTGTCCATACTCAGAAATCAGATGGGTGTCTTAATGATGACGTTACCTGTGTATGCTCCGACGACAATGGGGGGTCTCAGTAATGTTGTTACCTGAGTATCTCTAATGATGGGAAGTCTCAGTGGTGCTGTCACCTGTGTCTCACACAGACACCCAGCAGGTGCGCGCCCAGTACCTGGGGCAGCGCAACGACCCCGTGGAGGACGTGCTCTTCCGGGAGGACACCTTCATGAGCATCAAGTCCCGCCAGGCGCCCACCCCGATGCCGCCCGTCACCACCACCCTGGGTATCCTCACCGACCACCTGCCGCCCGTGCCCGGCACCCCGGAGCCTCCCCGCTCCATGGCCGCCAGCTCCGCCTCCACCAAGTCCCTCCTCCTCACCCCCTCGCCCCCGCCCCTGACCCCGCAGCCGGCCAGAGCGGAGGAAGTGCCGACGTTGGGCTGGAAACCAGGGATGAGGCCCAACCCGACCAAGCCGCTGCCAATATGGAAGTAAATCATGGGGGAGGGTGTGCGGAAAGATGGCCTTGGCCGTTCCTCCTCTTTTTTTTTCCCTTGGGCGCGGTTCCCCCCCCCCCCCCCTTTTTTTTTTTTTTCGAGAGTACGACACTTGCTTGCGGATTGATTTGCTCAAATCGCTATCCGTCATTATTTTGTGTGCCCGCATGGCGGGGAATGCTGGGGAGGATTTTTTTTTTTTAGTTTTAGATGGCTCCCCCCCCCCCCCCCCCCCCCCCCCCCAGCTTTCTGGAAGTTCTGTGCTGATAATCTCCTCTTTTCTTTCACTCTATCTTTAATTCTTTTTGTTTGCTGGCTTTCTTTTTTTTTTTATTTAAGCCTCGTGCACTGTTTTTCTTTATTTATGGATCATTCTTCTGTCTTTGTTCTCAAAATTGTTTATAAAAAAATTTCTAATCACAAATGCTGACAAGCCAGCGTTTTGGGTTGGGTTTTTTTTTTTTCGATCTGACAACTAGCGAGTGAAAATTGTATGCATTGTCATTGTCCATAGTGGACACAGCTTGCCCGTTCGGCAGTGCCTGTATGTCGCTCTATGTCCCATTTTCACCATTTTCTGACAGGATTTTCTCTGCGGTCTTTAATTAACCTTGCTGAAGTTTGAAAACCAGTTGTTAATTTCATGTGATTCATGATCATGATGTGATATGATTTTTATGGTCTACAGACACTTTTCCTCACTGATCGAAATAGATATGTCAGTATTCAGTTTGTTATCGAAGTTTCTGTTTGTTTCTTTCGTTTGTTTTTGGTATGGTATGGATTTTATACAGTCTGCAACAGTTGACATGTGGATCTACACGCTGTGAACCCTCCGTTTGTTCTTTTCTTTCTTTTCTGATCTCTGTTTTCCATGTTTAAACCGTTTCTGATCAGAAGTTACTTTTGATCACTTTCTGCCACAGACTTTTTTTTTTTTCCAAACTTTTTTCGTCAGTATAACGTGTATGTGGGATCCCGATCCACAACTATGATATTCTCGAACTGTAATTTTCTTAAAACGTCCGTCCACAACGATGCTATTCTCGAAGTGTGAATTTTCCTTACAACTCCGTCCACAACGATGCTATTCTCGAACTGTGATTTTCTTGAAACGTCCGCCACAACGATGCTATTCTCGAACTGTGATTTTCTTGAAACGTCCGTCCACAACGATGCTATTCTCGAACTGTGATTTTCTTGAAACGTGCACTTGACTGTGATACTCCCAGAAATTCTCCGTCCACTGTTCTAGTTGCTGTCGACAAGTCGGCTGTTCTGGTAGCTATTGTTTCTCATGCTATTGTCAGGGACTAGGTATAAAATCAGTATGTCTATATGTAACCTTCACTGACATTTTTATCACACAATAGTTTTTGCTTTGTTTCTTTTTCGATCGTGCACCGACTGTATGTCCATGATAAGACATTGACTGATTGAGACTTTTCCCTTGCAAAGTACCATTTCCAGGGCAAAGTGTTTATCTTTTAGTTTTTTTTTTGCAAAATTGTGTGTGTCCAATGCTCCTTTATGCTCAATGTTTACTATGATGTGTTACAGTCGAGTTAAAAAAAAAAAAAATTAAGCTGCTTTCTTTCCATAAGCATTTTGATGTTTGACCATCCTATTTCTAGAATTAAATATGGACATTGAAATATCTGTTTTATATGTGTGACCTGTTTTCAAAACTTAAAACACCCTTATCATCTACATCCTCACATTTCGCGACTATACAGAACAAGAGTTATGATTCATTAGAGAGAGAGAGAGTGTGTGTGTGTGTGTGTGTGTTCTACTTCTAAACACACATTTCCAACTGTTTTCTCTAAATATAGTCAAAGTCACTCACCATTGACTTAATGCATTCAAACATAGATATAGCGAAAACTAACTGGAGATTTTAACTCAAGACACGAACCCGACAGGAAAACAAGTCGAATCAAACAGTCGCCAAAAATACCACTTCTGCTATGAATCGCTGGGAGGTGACAACTCAAACGGCACTAGTGTTAATAGAGTTTAAATACACGCTAATCTATTCTATGTAGGCAGCTGCATTTCTTCATGAATACTCAGTAGCTTTAACCTCCCCAACGATACCTTTATTCCTTTTTCCAATCGGTGGTGATAGGAAGTTGTCCGAACCTAATAGTGTTGTTTAATTTTATCGATACTGCTTTTTAAACCTTGATGATAAAAACCTGTCCAAAGATGATGCTTTTCAATCCTTGATGACCAAGATCTTTCCAAATCTTTTGAACCCTTGAACCCAGACGTCCACATACATTGACAAGTCCCAGCAGTGAAAACACTGTGGATATTTAAGAACACTAATCTCTTGTGAGAGGTCAGAGACATGCATTTTACAAATTCAACAAAAAGTTGTTAACTGGGCTATCACACAAATTTGTCTTTAAATCTTCAAGAGGTACATTCGTGAGGACGAGAATCACAGCTATATTAACATCAATACAATATTTCAGACTATTAGACCACAGAGAGTCAGTTAAACACTGGATCCACGAGTACGTACGCACTCGAAGAGAGTACGTGCATACCATGACTAAGTGTGCTGGGAAAGTATGCAGGAGTTCAGGAGCTAGAATGAAATGGAAACTTTTCACACGCATGCACGCACACACACTCTCTCTCTCTCTTTCATGTTCAGTCATGTGCACACACACGCACAGTAAACACACACACACACACACACACACACACACACACAGTGACCTGCACTGAAGTAAAGTTGAGCAGGTAACACCTAGTTCCAAGCGGGATGTCCTTTGTAGTTCTTCTGGCCAGTCTCTTTGCTTCATGTTGTACCCTTCCTTCAGAACATTTCTCTGGAGCAGTGCCAGGAACCCTAACCCATAATCGGTTACAGTCAAATCTGTGATCCTTTTGTGGATAACTATATCAAATACTTGTCAGCAAAAACATACAGATGACTATGTTTCTTCACCCTTGGTTGCACCGACTATTATTTCCACATCAATACCTTCTGTAGATAACTATATCAACTACTTGTCAGCAACAACATGTAGATAACTATGCTTCTTCATCCTCGGTTGCACCGACTGTTATTTCCTATCAAACTGCTTGATGACACACGTGTATAGTCTCAGACTCCACTTTCACAGTAACGGCTCAATTGGACTTCTGTTGGTCCACAGAAAATGCACATTACTACTATATAACCTGTGGTTAGAAATCATATCTTTGAATGAACCATGACGTTATTAGGAAGTGTGTGTGCATGCGAGTGTGTGTGCATGTGTGTGCATGTGTCTGTGTGAGTGTGTGTGCGTGTGTATGTATATGTGCGTGCAGGCGCGTGAATGCATGTCTATGAATGTGTGATCAACGACAAGGGAAAATGTGATTTCTAAGGTTTCATCAGTTGACTCATATATATATATATATATATATATATATATATATACCAGTTTTTAAAAAATTTTAAAATGAGAAAATTAAAACCAACAAAGTTGTTTCGAGCTGAATGCTCTCATCAGGGTATACAATTTGGGCACGCCACCGGTTTTATATGGTGTGGTGTGTGGGCGCGTGAGCTCTGCGCGTGTGGCACCTGGCCTGTAGATTTTTTTATCTTTTTTGGGGCACGTTCAGGGGGGATGTGCTAAGGAATGGTGCATTGACAAGGATTTCCATTTATGCCTGCAATTGTTTATCATTTCTACTTTAGAGTTCAGAGATGCTAGATGGGGTTTACATAATATCAGCCACTTTTCTGTAGTACACAAGTTGCATTTTTTAGAAATGTTGTTGTATGGTGTTGCTCTTTTTATAATTTTCCATATGTTGTAATCTAATCTATTTTCTTGTCTTTAAGCTTCCAAATGTATTTACTTAGTTCTGTTTGGTTTTTATATTTTTCATTTTTGAAGGACTGTTTATGGTTTGCATACCTGGTTTTAAAATGGTTTGCCGTGATCCCTAAGTATGTTTCTTTATCACCGTCTGTTGTTACCGTAGCTTGGTACACGATATTGTTGTAGAGACATTGGTTATTCAGAGGGCACTGGTCTTTTTTTGTGCAATTACAAGATATCCTTTCGTCACCCTCTTTGGTTGTATTTTTGGTTTTATTGGAAGAATCAGTTATATTTTTAAGGTTGAGCATACACGAGTATGATAGCTTGATGGTGTTTTTATTAAATATTTTAGATAGTACATGTTCTTTTGGGAATGATGTTTTAAGGATTCTGAGGAATTCTTTTCCTACGTTAGTTTTTGTTCTTCCATCATATGGGGGGTTATACCATATAATTTTTCTTTTCCTGTTTTTCTTACTGCTGTTCATGTTATTATCTGGATTATATTGTAATTTGTAGTTGTAGCCACTTTTTTTCAGCGCCTCTTGGTATTCGGCTGCTGCACTGTTAAATTCTTTCTCATTGCATGACAGTTTAGATAATCTTTTGTTTATACCATTAGGTATGGTTTTTAAAATGGAGGGTGGATGGTTACTTTTGATGTCTACGGAGACAGGTGTATCATTAGGTTTTTTGTATGGTTTGTATGTATGATCCTTAAGGTCTAATGTTATGTCTAAATAATTTACTATTTTTTTGTTCGCTTCTACTGTGATTTTTAGGTTGTGGCTTTGGAAAATTTTACAAAGTTCTTTTTTCTTGTTTTCAATGATTTTTGGTTTATTGTTTAACATGGCAAGGCCATCATCTCTGTATAAGCCAACCTGTTTACCAAGTATTTTCTGTATATGAGACAACATGAAAAGTCCAACTAATTCACAAGTTTCAGCTCCATCATAAAATCCCATCGTGACATCGAATGTGGAGTTTCTGCTGGTTTTTTTAATCCAAGTTTCATTGTTGCTATGAAGAAGGGATTTTTTAGTGTGGAAAATGATTTCCATCTCAGAATCTGTTATATTTGTATATTTGTTGGCGAATCTTAGTGCTTTAGCAAGTAACTCCTCATCGATAGAAGGATAGAAGTCCACTATGTCAAAAGTAATGAACACTGTGTTTTTCTGTTTGTTCAATTCTTTAAACCATTGGATGACTTCATAACTATTTTTCCAGAGATTGTATTCGGTGTTTGTTTTTATGTCCGCTATTGCTTTTTCCAGGATTTTTTTTTTTGACTAATTTTGCCTAATTCGGATTTTGATGGGTTTATTAGTCTACAAGTGGGGTTGCTGTGAAGGTTAGGTTTGTGGTCTTTAAGGGTTATAAAAGCTTCTTTTATTGCTGTTGCTTCTATCCTATCACTTAAATCCATCTGGTGCACAAGTTCTTTTTCTTTTTTGCAAATGTTGTCATATGTAGTCTTATCAGCTTTTTTTAAAAATAATTTTTCTGAATATTTTTGTTGAGGAGTTGAGAGTACTCATTAGGTTCCATTTTATAGAAATTGCTTGTCTTGTCAGCCTTTATGAATATTTTTTTGTCATTTTGGATTTCTTTTATGTTATTATTCAATCTTGTTTGGAAGTTATTATATGATTTTCTAAATTCAATATTAGCTATTAGCTTTTTCATGCTTTCTTCCTCACATTGAGCACTGTGGCCTAGCAGAATCTAAATTTAAAATGGAGAAAATTAACTTTGGGCAGTCCACCAAAAAATATACCTTTTTCTAATCCGCAACTCTACATTAAAAAATTCATAGAGCAGACTGAAACATTTGTGCGCAATATGAGATGGAAAGGGTTTTTCTTTTTGAATCCAAATGCTAAAAAGGAAGATAAAAAAAACTTATGGTTTCAAGTCATGGAGATCGCCACCTGTAATAGAAGAAATGAAACCTTTTGAAGAAAGTATGAAAAAACTAATAGCTAATATTGAATTTAGAAAATCACATAATAACTTCCAAACAAGATTGAATAATAACATAAAAGAAATCCAAAATGACAAAAAAATATTCATAAAGGCTGACAAGACAAGCAATTTCTATAAAATGGAACCTAATGAGTACTCTCAACTCCTCAACAAAAATATTAGAAAAATTATTTTTAAAAAAGCTGATAAGACTACATATGACAACATTTGCAAAAAAGAAAAAGAACTTGTGCACCAGATGGATTTAGGTGATAGGATAGAAGCAACAGCAATAAAAGAAGCTTTTTTATAACCCTTAAAGACCACAAACCTAACTTTCACAACAACCCCACTTGTAGACTAATAAACCCATCAAAATCCGAATTAGGCAAAATTAGTAAAAAAAATCCTGGAAAAAGCAATAGCGGACATAAAAACAAACACCGAATACAATCTCTGGAAAAATAGTTATGAAGTCATCCAATGGTTTAAAGAATTGAACAAACAGAAAAACACAGTGTTCATTACTTTTGACATAATGAACTTCTATCCTTCTATCGATGAGGAGTTACTTGCTAAAGCACTAAGATTCGCCAACAAATATACAAATATAACAGATTCTGAGATGGAAATCATTTTCCACACTAAAAAATCCCCTTCTTCATAGCAACAATGAAACTTGGATTAAAAAAACCAGCAGAAACTCCACATTCGATGTCACGATGGGATTTTATGATGGAGCTGAAACTTGTGAATTAGTTGGACTTTTCATGTTGTCTCATATACAGAAAATACTTGGTAAACAGGTTGGCTTATACAGAGATGACGGCCTTGCCACGTTAAACAATAAACCAAAAATCATTGAAAACAAGAAAAAAGAACTTTGTAAAATTTTCCAAAGCCACAACCTAAAAATCATAGTAGAAGCGAACAAAAAAAGTTAATTATTTAGGCATAACATTAGACCTTAAGGATCATACATACAAACCATACAAAAACCTAATGATACACCTGTCTCCGTAGACATCAAAAGTAACCATCCACCCTCCATTTTAAAAACCATACCTAATGGTATAAACAAAAGATTATCTAAACTGTCATGCAATGAGAAAGAATTTAACAGTGCAGCAGCCGAATACCAAGAGGCGCTGAAAAAAAGTGGCTACAACTACAAATTACAATATAATCCAGATAACATGAACAGCAGTAAGAAAAACAGGAAAAGAAAAATTATATGGTATAACCCCCCATATGATGGAAGAACAAAAACTAACGTAGGAAAAGAATTCCTCAGAATCCTTAAAACATCATTCCCAAAAGAACATGTACTATCTAAAATTTTAATAAAAACACCATCAAGCTATCATACCTGGTATGCCCAACCTTAAAAATATAACTGATTCTTCCAATAAAACCAAAAATAATACAACCAAAGAGGGTGACGAAAGGATATCTTGTAATTGCACAAAAAAGACCAGTGCCCTCTGAATAACCAATGTCTCTACAACAACATCGTGTACCAAGCTACGGTAACAACAGACAGTGATAAAGAAACATACTTAGGGATCACGGCAAACCATTTTAAAACCAGGTATGCAAACCATAAACAGTCCTTCAAAAATGAAAAATATAAAAACCAAACAGAACTAAGTAAATATATTTGGAAGCTTAAAGACAAGAAAATAGATTACAACATATCATGGAAAATTATAAAAAGAGCAACACCATACAACAACATTTCTAAAAAATGCAACTTGTGTACTACAGAAAAGTGGCTGATATTATGTAAACCCCATCTAGCATCTCTGAACTCTAAAGTAGAAATGATAAACAATTGCAGGCATAAATGGAAATCCTTGTCAATGCACCATTCCTTAGCACGTCCCCCCTGAACGTGCCCCAAAAAAGATAAAAAAATCTACAGGCCACGTGCCACACGCGCAGAGCTCACGCGCCCACACACCACACCATATAAAACCGGTGGCGTGCCCAAATTGTATACCCTGACGAGAGCATTCAGCTTGAAACAACTTTGTTGGTTTTAATTTTCTCATTTTAAAATCTTATTTTAAACTGGTATGTCGCTCCCTTTTTGGTTGAGCATTTTTAGTATTCTGAGTGGCGTTTTAGCTCTGATATATATATATATATATATATATATATATATATCTCAACATAAACAAGTACAAATAAAGTCTTTTGTGATTTATTTCCAAAAGAGTATGATGCATTCAGATACTGAAGGGTGTGTGTAACGCACTGCCATTCACACTTCACAAGCAGCACTGCCACATCACAGACTGTTTGTTCATGTTCTTGTACTCCAAATCCCAGCCAATCACAATGGTCATTTTCACCAGCCCAGCCAATCACAATGGTCATTTTCACCAGCCCAGCCAATCACAATGGTCATTTTCAACAGCCAAGCCAATCACAATGGTCATTTTCACCAGCCCAGCCAATCACAATGGTCATTTTCACCAGCCCAGCCAATCACAATGGTCATTTTCACCAGCCCAGCCAATCACAATGGCCATTTTCACCCGCCCCCAGCCAATCACTGTGGTTATTTTCAACAGCCCAGCCAATAACAATGGTCATTTTCAACAGCCCAGCCAATCACTACGGTCATTTTCAACAGCCCAGCGAATCACAATGGTTATTTTCAACAGCCCAGCCAATTAAGATAGCCATACAACAGCCCAGCCAATCATAATGGTCATACAACAGCTCAGCCAATCATAATCGCCATACAACAGCCCAGCCAATCACAATGGTCACTCAACAGCCCAGCCAATCACAATGGTCATTTTCACCAGCCCAGCCAATTATAATGGTCACACAACAGCCCAGCCAATCACAATGGTCATACAACAGCCCAGCCAATCACAATGGTCAAACAACAGCCCAGCCAATCATGATGGGCATACAACAACCCAGCCAATCCCAATGGTCATTTTCACCAGCCCAGCCAATCATGATGGCCATTCAACAACCCAGCCAATCACAATGGCCATTGCTGCGGCTGTCAGAAGAAGATGAGAACCACTTATCAATTATCTTTTGACTTTTGCACCAGGGACTTCAACACCCCAATTCTTCCAAATGACATATTCTCCTTAATCAAAAATCCACAGGAGGAGAGGGGGGGTGGGGGGGGGGTGAAAGGGAAAGGACTCTACACATGTATGAAAACACCACCCGGAAAAAAAAAGAAAAGAAAAACGAGCCCCAAAGAAGGCGCCGTTTCGCTGTCTGCAATCTGCGACAGACCAGATCAATAGATAAGTGGATCAAGACCATGACACAATGTATGCAGTGCTGCTACACTGGAAAATAATACAATCTTTTGACCAAAAAAAAAAAAGAAAGAAAGAAAGAAAAAAAAGCATATACAAATACCCTAAAAGGTGAAACATGAGCATGGCCAAAAAATAAAAATAAAAAAAGAACAGCAATGTTACTACACTCAAAGGTAGCACAGTGTTCTAACAAGAGTACAAGTGTCCTAAAAACAACAACATCATCATCAAAGCCATCACCACTGCAAAATTAAAACATATTTCAAGTCTAGACTCATGAACAAAAGTCAAAACAACACCTCCCCCCCTCCCTCCCTAAAAAGAAAATGGTCATAAACTGCAGAGATTTAATAGGGAGGACATGACAGACAATAAATGGACCAACGAGACAACCACAGAAATTAGGAAATGACCGAAGCAGCATTTCCAGATGGCAGGGTGAAAATAAATACTATGTACAATCATAAACAGGCCCACAACCATCCAAATGTGCAGCAATGATCTTCTCCCTACACACCAAGTTTCTGAGTCCATGAACATCATTCACAGTGCTGTGAGCAAAACTGAGGTACCCAGAGACCCATAGCTTTTTTTTTTTTTCAAACAAAGAGAAAAGTTCCACTACCATAATTGTGAGCAGTGAGGCAGTTCCCGTACCCCCCCCCCCCCCCCCCCCCCCCCTTTCAGCCACCGCCTCTCTCCACACATGCAGCTGCATATTTACATATTTTTTAAAAACCAAAATCAAGAACTTAGAAACAAATTGAACTACTTTCTTTGTTTCTCTATCACATCACTGATGTCAGACTTGAACAAGAATACTATCAGCTATTCAATCGCAGATTCACTTCTTAACTAATGAAACACTCAAAATCAGCTTTACAAGTTAATTTCGAACTTCTTTAATGAAGTCAATCTCCAAACCTCTTTTTAATGCATAAACATAGTTTAGTTCTATGTGAAAGTCACAATAAATCACCTTTAGAACTTCATCAGTAACTGACAGAGATTTTCAGCTCAATCAAATCAACTTTACAGTCAATCTCCAAACTTTTCAATGCAAAAATATTGTTTAGTTCTATGCGAAAGTCACCATAAATCACCTTTAGAACATCATCAGTAACTGACAGAGATTTTCAACTCAATTGAATTAGCATTATGAAGTCAATCTCCAAACTTTCTTAATGCAAAAAGATAGTCTACTTCTAAGCAAAAGTCACGACAAATCACATCTAGAACTTCATCAGTATTTATATTTCAAAGTAACCTGCTGTTTTTAGCGAAAGCTGTGCCGATACTGCTGCTATCAACTCCTCCACAAAACCTCAGTGTTTTTTTTTTCAGTTTTTCAGCATTCAAAATATTCTGAGCTCACAGATTTTTTGACTGAAGGAGTTTGGAGGTGCTGGCAGATGCCCTGGCAAACTGAACTGAAATAAAATAATGGATAGGATAGTGAACTTGAAACCTCATGGTCTGGATAGGATAGTGAACTTGAAACCTCATGGTCTTGATTAACATATAACTGAACAAGTAATGGATAGGATAGTGAACTTTTAAACTGATGATCTTAATTAACACATCTCCCCAAATTTTCTCAGTAGATTTTTGCACATCTCAAGAATGGCCCTGGACACTTCTAAAAACCCCGAACTTGAAAAAGTCTCATGTTTGAGAAGAACACATCGGCATCCACTATATAATAAAATGATGGAGTCCATTGAGGCACAGATAACATGTGAGTCATCATAAAAGTCTGCTGACCACGGTGCGAACAAGAAAACTGAAGTGGTATGGACATGTGACAAGATCAAGCAAGTTCTCCAAGAACATATTCCACAGCAGAGCGCATGGGAAGAGACAGAGCAAACAGAGGAAGAAGTGGACGGACAACAGACAACAGGGCTGGGTGCACAGAGCACCAACAGCAGACACACAACGTGAACACAGCAATTTTCTCCTCAGATCGTAGCCAGCAAGAGGATCTTGAAAAGAGGCATGGCACTACCCCATCGGTGCCAGCAACCATCAGGAGTTGAAATGGCAGCCATTTGGGGAGGCCTCTTTAAGCATATTCAACGTCTGTTCTTTGGGACATCTAAAAGAGACTTTTTTATTGAAAATTTGTTTGTTCGTTTCGTTTTATGTGCTAAGACTGATGGTCTAACGGAGAGGACTCGAAGTGTGAACAGTTAAAGAGTGACTTCGCTTGCTGCTTTCTGTGTCTCCTACTTCGACAACTAGTAGATTTCATTTTGCACGCCCTCTGTAGACTGTTCAATCAAGATGTACAAAAATCATGAAGGACTACAAATAGTGAATCAGTAACAGGAGTAAAACGGATTATGTGGACTTTTATTCTTGCAAGACATAGTACTTTAGATGCCTATATACAGAGATGGCACATATGACACACTCCTGCCAAAAGACAGAACCAGGTGAGCAGACGCTGCCTCTTGTTCAACTGACAGTCCAGAACTGAGCTGATTCATGTTGGAACAAACGCTGAGGCTGGTGCACAGTTGTTGTGAGCTTGTCCTTCAATCATCACTAGGTGAGCACAGTGGGATTTTAGTGTTGTTTAGGTCAGGATTATGACTAAACTATTTTGTGTGTGTGTGTGTGTGTGTGTCTGTGTGTGTGGATACTACTTGTGTTCACCACAGACTTTGTGTGAGGGATGGACTGTATTTTGTAGTATTTGCCCGATTAACTTTTTTTTTTTTTTTTAACCACACAGTATTTGCCTGGTTTGACTGTGTGTATGTGTGTTCATGCGTGCGTGTGTGTGTGTGTGTGTGTGTGTGTGTGTGTGTGTTTATACAGTATTTGTCTGGAATCCTTTTCATGTACACCAGACCACTCAAAATTATTTTATGTAACTTTCTTATCCCATCCCTCCCCTACAATATCCACTGGGAAACAAAGAAAAGGTTCCAACTACTGGTGTGTTTTGGGGTGAATGAGCCCTCTGCACTATTACTACACCTTGCAATGGTTAGGGTCAAGGCACAAGGTTGATAAACACTCCCCATGATTCTGCTTCATGTGTATTAAATAAGAGTTATTTTGCCACTTGTTTTGTGCGTTTAATTGTATTCTGCATTGAAATATGTATGGTTCGAAGTCTCAGCAGACCCACATAAAAGCTCTCTGAAACGAGCCGACGACAGTCACAGGGAAGGAACTTATGATAAACCATTGCAAGACAGATTAATTACCCTTCAACTCATTAAAAACACTGAAAACAAAAACCAGAACAATTGTGTCCGTTTGTGTGACAAACTCTCTCAACAGTTGTGTCTGACATGACCAGTTGAGTTAAAAGGCACTTTAATGTAGTAGTTTATGTGTACATGGTGTCTTCCCATACTACATGTGTATGGACTGTGTCCTTCCACAATACACTACTTTGTGTCTTTCCGTTACACATTAGTCTGTGTCCTATTATACATTAGTCTGTGTCTTTCCATTATACATTAGTCTGTGTCTCTTTGTAATACATCATTATCTAAATCTACCAACATCACTATTTTTATCTTTACATCACCTCAACATTGTTTACTCCCGTAAGAAAATGATCACAAGTAACTTCTATCCAGTTCATGGAGACAGTCACATAAATAATGTTTTCACTGCATTAGAAGGTATAACCATATGCTATCTTCAATATCAGCCATGCTCCACTTATTAACTATGAGACACAGTCCTTGCCTAAGCCAGGGTATTAAAAAAATAACTCAATCCATATGCATATGGCACTACCTCATTCACAACTCCAGTCATTATAGGATAAACTCCTGCAATAAGTTTGATTTCTGTATCATATATATATATATATAGAGAGAGAGAGAGAGAGAGAGACAGATTTATCTATATCAAGATATTTAGATAGACAGACAGAGATAAAGACAGAGATATAGACTGAATCATGATTGCCATTGGCTTGCTCACAATCTACTGAAGGTAAAAGAGAACGACCCAATAATCCCTATCAGCATTGTAACAGGTCGACCAAAGAAATAGGACAGCCCATCACGGCCACAGGTGAATCAAAGGTACAAAAGAACAACCCAAGGACTCTCATAATCACAATTACTGGTGGATCAAAGATACAGAAGAACAACCCAATCATTCCTATCACTATGGTCTTAGGTCAAAGGTACAAAAGAAACACCCAATGACCCCTATCATCACGACCACTTGTCTTCCAAAGATACAGAAGAACTAACCCAGAAATGTCATTAAAAAAAAAAAGAAAGAAACAAACATTTAAAAAAAAAAAAAAACAGTCTACATATCTTCTCCTAAATAATGTATTGAAACACAAAAAGAAATGCAAAAATGTTAATATCATTTCTTCACCGAAAAATATTAATTTTCATTTTCACTACAACTAGCATAAAAATGAAGTTTTATACAACACACTCCTTACAGTAACTGAAGGATCAGAACACGTTCGGATCTCAATTGTATTGAAAATGAAAATGAAAATATCTAATGAAAAACCAGCGTCCTCATGTTTGCATTTCTTTAAGTATCTCAGTATATTTTGGCAAGCGTGCACACACAGTGACAACAGCAGAAAATCATGTCAACACACATCAGCATAAAGTTTCATTTAATAATGCACCGTTTCCTGTACCACATTCTTTTAGAGGAAATTTTCAAACGCATCACCATCCAACAGTTTTCATCAAAGCAGTGGGAAAAGTTGACAGATTCATTCTATCATTCTCTTCATTCTGTCTGAAATGACATGGGCGGGGGGGGGGGGGGGGGGGGGGGAATGGAGGAAAAGAGAGAGAGAGAAAAATAACAACCTCTCTGAAACCAGTCCAGTTCGTTCAGGGTTGTTTGGCAGCTGTGCTCAGCTAGGTGTCAAGCAACACATGATTAATCACTGGGGACACAAAATGATCGAAGAATAAAAACCAAGCGTCAACATCAATACTTTCATGTCAGGCAATGCCATGAAATGACTTCTCTCCCTTGCTGACAGACAACTTTTTTGTTTTTCAATTTTACACCTCTTAATAAACACGTAAAATCCTGTCGTCATATAACAATGGAAAGAGTTAAAACAAATGCACTTTTTTGCTCTGAGAATACTTTGATTACCTTTTAGCTCATAACAAACCACTGTTCTGATGAGAAAAAAAAAGAGAACTTTTTGACAGCTTGACACGAAAATGTCTGACATTCCTTGTTCAAAGCTCTCTGAATCAAAAATATTCTCTTTGTAAATAAAATAATAACAACTTTCTTAATCAGCAACCATCCAATAATAAATAGATGTGACTGCATCCATAATTGAATCTGACAGAATGAAAAACAGATATTTTTATGAGACTACCAATACATGTCATGGCCATATGGAGCAGCTCCCTTTCTGTCATCTACATGAGGCATGAAGCCAAAAGTTAAAATCAGACATCTACACATGGCATGAAGCTAAAAGTTAAAAAGCAGACAAGACAGATAGTGAAAGGAAGCTTACTGCTAACCTGCTTCAATACAACAGACAAAAAGGAACACGTGCGCACACACACACACACACACACACACGCACACACACACACACACACTACAAATGAGCACTGTGAAGAAAGCGCAGATACATTGTCAACAACAACTAAAACTGTTACGCCAGCTGAAAATGTAAAGGGGCAGAGAATCATGTCAACTGGTAAATTTTCTTAGTAAAAATGACCACAGCCACTACAATCATTTTTCCATTCTCTCTTCCTCGGAAGTGAAAACGGAAATGTGAGTGGAGTGACACTCAAGAATTCATGTATCCACTCCTTTAAAAACTGCCCCTGCTGACTGACCATCTTCATACACACTGTCCTGACAAAAATCATTCAAAGACTGAATTTCAATTTGGATGTTAAACAATCCGAAGTGAACCAAAACTTGAGTTGGCATACACATAAAACTGATAAATGTTTTAAGACTATGTAAAAGTAAAATAAAAAAATAAAAAAAAGATAAATGACTGCGAAGCAACAGTCTGAAATACATGATGACAATTGCCGACTTTGTTATCACCAATCTAAATATGCAGATCTCCGTAAACAAACAGCAACAATTAATAGCATGATGGCACAACTTTCCTCAACCTCTCCTAAACCAGCAGCACACAGAAATCTTATATGTTACAGCTACATCTGACGTTCACTGAAAATTTCATGATACAAAGGAATGTAGAACAAATAAACTTGACCATGAAATGTAGCAGCAATATGTCTTGGTCGAAAATATTTCACAGGGGTGCAAAACTGTCTTTCAAATAAGTCAGCCAATTAAATGTAGAGTAAGATGTAGCAGAAGCAAACAGTCCTCCATGGTACGTGTCTTCATGAAGACACAGTCCTCCATGGTACATGTCAATATAAAGACACAGTCCTCCATGGTAATGTCTTTATGAAGACACAGTCCTTCATGGTACACGTCTTTACAGACACAGTCCTCCATGGTACATGTCATTATAAAGACACAGTCCTTCATGGTACATGTCTTTATGAAGACAGTCCTTCATGGTACATGTCTTTATGAAGACACAGTCCATGGTACATGTCTTTATGAAGACAGTCCTTCATGGTACATGTCATTATAAAGACACAGTCCTTCATGGTACATGTCATTATAAAGACACAGTCCTCCATGGTACATGTCATTATAAAGACACAGTCCTCCATGGTACATGTCATTACAAAGACACAGTCCGCCATGGTACATGTCATTATAAAGACACAGTCCTTCATGGTACATGTCATTATAAAGACACAGTCCATGGTACATGTCTTTATGAAGACGCAGTCCTTCATGGTACATGTCTTTATGAAGACACAGTCCTTCATGGTACGTCTTTATGAAGACACAGTCCATGGTACATGTCTTTATGAAGACACAGTCCTTCATGGTACATGTCTTTATGAAGACACAGTCCTTCATGGTACATGTCTTTATGAAGACACAGTCCATGGTACATGTCTTTATGAAGACACAGTCCTTCATGGTACATGTCTTTATGAAGACACAGTCCATGGTACATGTCTTTGTGAAGACACAGTCCTTCATGGTACATGTCTTTATGAAGACACAGTCCTTCATGGTACATGTCTTTATGAAGACACAGTCTGTGGTACATGTCTTTATGAAGACACAGTCCTTCATCGTACATGTCATTATAAAGACACAGTCCTTCATAGTACATGTCATTATAAAGACACAGTCCTTCATGGTACATGTCTTTGTGAAGACACAGTCCTTCATGGTACATGTCTTTGTGAAGACACAGTCCATGGTGCATGTCTGCGTGAAGACACAGTCCATGGTACATGTCTTTGTGAAGACACAGTTCATGGTACATATCTTTGTGAAGACACAGTCCATGGCACACGTCTTTATGAAACCAGTGCTCCATGAATGTCTATCAGAAAGCACTGTCCTTACATGGTGATATCATTATGAAGTCACAGTCCTCCATGTATTTAGGGAGAGACAGTCCTTCATGGTACACATTTCAATCAAGACAAAGCGCAAAAACTGGCGAAAATGACCGAAAGATATAACGGTAACACTGCTAACATGGGAAGAAAGTGAAGCGAGCACAGTTTCAGTGCCAGGGAGGGTTGACAACCACTTCATGCTTACCTGAGTGATAGGTTTTATCTGGACGATAATCAGGACAGAAAAAAAACAACAACTGAGAAACGAGTGATGCTGCGCAAAGAAACTTGACTCATCCTGCACAAAGGAAAAAAACAAAAGACAATCAAACAAACAAACAAATCTGATGGATGATAATACATTCATAGAAAAAACAATTCACTATTCCCATTTCAGTCACTTGCTAATGAGCACCGGGGACAAATGAGAAAGCTGACAAAACCACAAGCTGACAAAATGTAAACACACAAATCTTACACTGCCGTAGCAGATGCATGTCAGTCACTGTCACTGTGAATAACACAAACATCCTGAATAAAACAGATATCACTTTGGTGACAACAGGCAGACAGGCCCACGTCATGAGATGTGCTTAAAATCATAGCGAGAGAAAAAGTGGGCGGCACTCAACACAACAGTGTAAAATATAATTTATTTCTCCTGTAAATAAAGACAGAACGTACGTAGCCATTCCTTAAGCAGTCCATATAAAGGAGTATGCAAAAAAAAGCTCTAACGCTCTCCACTCTGGACATTCTGGAGCTAATGTTCTCACAGAATTGGGTTACGAAGCTTTACTGATCATAAAGACAGGGCACGAATGTATGTCATAGTATTTATCCAAAGTGTAGGTAAGCATGTTTAGATTTTGAATTAATGGAAAGAAATACACAAAATCTAACTACAGAAAATGTTTGTAACTGCTAACACAGTGACAATGGAAAAATGCTGAGAGTGTGGCTTCAAATATTGACATTGGATGACCAAGATAGTAAACTAGTAAGAGTCAATGGGACTGCCATTATATCAACTGCATAAAAAAAACATAGCAAATAAAAAACGAGGCAAAAACCATGCAAAAAAAAAGAGAAATCTAAGCATACTCTCAACTATCATGAATTTAAAGTCAAAGGTGATTTTTTTTTTAATATGTGCATATGCGAGTGTGTGTGTGTGTGTGTGTGTGTGTGTGTGTGTGTGTATGTGTGTTTGTGTGTGTGTGTGTGTGTGTGTATGTGTGTTTGTGTGTGTGTGTGTGTGTGTGTGTATGTGTTTGTGTACATGTGTGTGTGTGTGTGTGTGCATATGTGTGTGTGTGTCTCTGTGCGTGTGTGAGTGTGTGTGTGTGTGTGTGTGTGTGTGTGTGTGTGTGTGTGTGTGTGTGTGCACGCGTGTGTGTGTGTGTGTGTGTGTGTGTGTGTGTGTGTGTGTGTGTGTGTGTGTGTGTGCATGTGTGTGTGTGTGTGTGCGCGTGTATGTGTACATACTGATACGTGCTCATATGGGTTCAGTGTTGTCTAAAGGTAAAGAGGCAGTATCCATTGAAAATTGCATTAACAAGAGCGTTAATATTGATGTGCACAAAAACAGATAGATCTTCTGAGCCGCCTTTATAATCAAATGAAGCCCTTCCTCAAAAAAGAAGAAAATAGGCACAGACAACTTTGACGGTCTATCATGGTGATATTCACATTCAAAACATCTCAATTAAAAAAAAAAAAAATTTAAATCAAAACAAACTGACAAGTTGACCAATGCATCACAGTTCATATTTAAATCAAATTCTCTTCAATAAAAAATAAATTGATGCCAATGATCTGACAGCTCTGCTACTGCTACTTACTCAACATCACTGGCAGTTTACAATTTCATGCATGAAAAATTGCGTCTTCCGACCACTATTCTCACAATCTTCATTTATTTTACCTCATGATCTCTAAAATGTAATGTATGTGTGCCTCACCCATGTCAGATGAATGGTAAAATAATCAACACCATGAATTTTTGTATTTTAAAATTGCAAAAAAAAAAACTAAAAAAAAAAAACCTTCATGATTAAAGATGAGAAATACAGTAGTGAAAGACTCCCCATCCACACTTCCTCCATCTCCTACTCCCTCCACCTCTCCTGTACAAATCTACTAGAACCCAGAAGACACAAGCAGTTTTTGGCAGTTTTATATGGTGGACGATCAGAAGACAGGAATCCTGTCTCGTCGCTGAGCGTACAAATCGTCATCCAGCGTCAACAGAATCTGCAAAAGAACCCCCCCAAAAAAAATAAATAAATAAATAAACTCATGAAACAAAAACTAAATGAATAAAAAAAGCTAACTGACATTAAATTAGCAATCTGAATATCAATTCTTAGATTAAAATAACAAAATCTAAATGAAAAAGCAAAAGTTAAATGACACTGAATTAGCAATCAGAATATCAATTCTTAGATTAAAAGGACAAAATCTAAATGAATAAACCAAAGCTAAATCAGTAAATGACATTAAATTAGCAACTGAAACATTAATGCCACCCCTCCCCCTCCTTCCCCATACTCATCCTTTCTTACCCTCTACGACCCATCCCCCCCCCCCCTCCCCCCGACACATTCGCCCACAGGCTGCCATCCCCCTGCCCTGCAATCATGTACACATATACCTACACACCAGAGCACACATACACATACACATCAACACAGACACAGATAGACACACACACACACACACACACACACACACACACACACAAAGACATCAAAACAGACACAGAGACAGACAGACAGACACACACACACACACACACACACACGCATCAACACAGACACAGAGACAGACAGACACACACACACAGACATCAACACAGACACAGAGACAGACAGACAGACAGACACACACACACAGACATCAACACAGACACAGAGACAGACAGAGAGACAGACACACACACACACACACACATCAACACAGACACTGAGACAGACAGACACACACACACAGACATCAACACAGACACAGAGACAGACAGACAGACAGACACACACACACAGACATCAACACAGACACAGAGACAGACAGAGAGACAGACACACACACACACACACACATCAACACAGACACTGAGACAGACAGACAAACACACACCCCACACACACACACACACACACACACACACACACACACAGACATCAACACAGACACAGAGACAGACAAACACACACACAGAGAGACATCAACACAGACACAGAGACAGACAGACAGACACACACACACACACACACATCAACACAGACACAGAGACAGACAGACAAATACATACACACACACACACACATCAACACAGACACAGAGACAGACACACACACACACACAGACATCAACACAGACACAGAGGCAGACAGACAGACAGACAGACAGACACACACACACACATCAACAGACACACACACACACACACACACACACAGACATCAACACAGACACAGAGACAGACAGACAAACACACACACACACACACACACACACACACACATCAACACAGACACAGAGACAGACAGACAAACACACACACACACAGAGACATCAACACAGACACAGAGACAGACAGACAGACACACACACACACACACACAGACATCAACACAGACACAGAGACAGACAGACAAACACACATACACACACAGAGACATCAACACAGACACAGAGACAGACAGACAAACACACTGACCAGAAAAGAGAAGAACATGCTGATGGAGGAGAGGAAGTGCCACACATCATGGGCGTCATAAAAATCCATCAGGATACACGCCCTGTTCCCCTGTCGAGACTGCGCCGGACTTAACTGCACAAACAAACATCATGTCTGCATCTCAACTGGGCAGTGTGTACAGCATATCCTAGTCAGTGCGGTCTGTATATATATCACTGACAGTGCAGTTTGTATATCACCGTCAGTGCAGTTTGCATAACATATCATAGTCAGTACCTGATCTGTTCGACTCCGCATCTAGTCTGTGCCTAAAGTATATAATAATTTATCCCCGTCAATGATTAAATCGTGCAATGACACAATCTAGTCATTACCAGCACGGTACAACAACACACTTCTGAACCAAGCATTTACCAAAACGATGACTTGTGGCTATTGCTATACGACACAATTCTGTCTCTCTTTCTCTCCTGAAGCATACAGACAGCTGTGGTGAGTGTCTTTCTTTTTTGTCTTTTGTATCAGGAACTTATAATCAAATTATACTAGTAACTTTAAAAATCATCTGCAATTAGTTTTCAAACAAGACATAATGCAAGAGGATATATATGATAAAAATTGAACAAAATCCTGAAATGAATTTTACTTTTCCTGAATTTGATGTTTTACTCTACTTTTAATTAGTTTCTTTTTTTTTCTCTTTGATATCAGCATTACTAGCTTTGTGTGCGATAGTTTTTACAATGTCCGAAATGATACACAGAGCAGTTTCTATTTTTAACATGCCTGTTTCAAGGTACCTTCCATTTCGAAGTCTTTGGAGTGACTGACACTCATCCTGGCTCAAGTCACAAATTACTGTTTGCACTGGGACAGCTGAAATCGGCACCTGTGCCGCGGCTAACACCTAAATTTCCATATGCTAATCACTGTTTACACCAAGGTGACAGCCAGTCAAACTGAACTCCTATCTGTACATGTTACATGTTTTGCAAGCGTTAGCATATGCGTGTATGTGCATGCCCATTCGCGGGTTTGTGAGCAAACATTAGCAGGAGAGTTACATAGTAATGGCTGCTGTTGGTTCCGGTACTCACATGCCAGGAAGTGAGATGCTGGAAGAAGAAGTAGAGGGCAAATCCCCAGCTGATGCTGGCTGCTCCGATGCAAAGAATAGCTAGGCCATTGATTCGTTCCTTGCTCAACAGCTGGGGGACACACACAGACAGACAGACACACAAACACACACACAACACATGCACACGCACACACACACGCACAGCCATCAGTAAATCCATCAACAAAGCCTGATCTTTCTGAACTAACACTCTGTCAGCTCCCTCTGCACTGCTAAACTTACAGCCTTCGTTCTGGCATGCAGACAGTCTGCAAGTCTCCACAGAACGCTCTCTCTCTCCGTGTCTGCTTTGGAAGCCACAACCTTGACAACCATGAAGTTTTCAACTTTTTGGAATCCGTACACCTCTCTGAAATCTGACATTTACAACATTGCTCTCCCTTGGCTGCCAGGTCCTATTGCGGTTTGAAACAATGAGGCGACCCAATCATCTTGCCAAGAATTCCACAAGAAAAGAGTTGTCCACATCATTTATCTTCTTTCTTCTTCTTCCGTGTTCATAGCCATGATCTGGTGTTGTGGGCGAAATCTGCTGTCAGCCTCAGTGACATCCCAACAGCGTCTTCCCAAGGTCCACTGCACTGGACCATGTGTCCTGTCGTTGGAAGTGCAAGGTGAGACAGGACTGAGGAAATGAGCTGGCACCTGTGGACCTGTGCCCCATGGGCACTCCACCCCTGTGCCCCATGGGCACTCCATCCCTGTGCCCCATGGGCACTCCATCCCTGTGAAAGAGATCCTCAGCCTGAAGAGATGTGACAGGTGCTGACAGTGTCCTGTTCGCAGTCTGAAGAGGTTCAACAGGTGCTGACAATGTTCTCAGTCTGAAGTCCAACTTTTGGAAGAGAAGGCCAGTTTGGCCGCTGGTATGGATGACACGTTACACATAGCATGCACCTTCCCGAAGTTGGCTGCCTTAATGGCGGGATAAAAAAGTCATTCACACACAATCCCACTCCCTTTGTTAGACAGATGGGATTAATCCTTGCCTGTCTATACAGGAAGTGTATACACGAGTATCAGCCTGTGTACAAGGAAAAAAAAAAGGAAAAAAAAACCCCTCTGGTGTCCTGGAGGACCTGGTCTGTCTGTCTGGACTGAAGACTCTGGCTTGGCAGTCAGAAAGGAAGGCTGTGTGAGATGACAGTCAACTATCCCCTGTCGACATCTGACACACAAAGTTCACAGCTAAGCCAAAGAATTTCGGCAAGAGGACTGAAAAACTCAAATGGATGATAAAATCTTCAAGATCTGTCCAGACCTAAATTTCTACAAACTGCTAAACAAATGGATAATAAAGTCTTCAAGATCTGTCCAGACCTGAACTTCTACCATCTGCTAAACAAATGGATAATAAAGTCTTCAAGATCTGTCCAGACCTGAACTTCTACCATCTGCTAAACAAATGGATAATAAAGTCTTCAAGATCTGTCCAGACCTGAACTTCTACCATCTGCTAAACAAATGGATAATAAAGTCTTCAAGATCTGTCCAGACCTGAACTTCTACCATCTGCTAAACAAATGGATAATAAAGTCTTCAAGATCTGTCCAGACCTGAACTTCTACCATCTGCTAAACAAATGGATAATAAAGTCTTCAAGATCTGTCCAGACCTGAACTTCTACCATCTGCTAAACAAATGGATAATAAAGTCTTCAAGATCTGTCCAGACCTGAACTTCTACCATTTGCTAAACAAATGGATAATAAAGTCTTCAAGATCTGTCCAGACCTGAACTTCTACCATCTGCTAAACAAATGGATAATAAAGTCTTCAAGATCTTACAACCATCAATCACCACACAAAAGAGGAGGATCAATTTGTGAGAAGCAAAGGGGAGGCTAAAGAGAGGTAAGTGTGGGGATGCTTTGGGTTATGAAGGCAAACAACAGATTCAAACATGTGCACACATGCGCGCGCACACACACACACACACACACACACACACACACACAAAATCAGAAACACACACATGCACATGGACTCACACACACAAACAGATCTCACACATACACCTATACACACACACTCACACAACTGATACTACATATGCGTGCATTTACAAATGTACGCATGCACATTCCAATCACACACACACACACAGACACACACACACACACACATACACACATACACATGCCATGTGTACACTACCTTCATGATGATGTAGAACAGGAGGTACAGCAGCAGATTTCCAATGAAAATAGCCAGTAAAAAACTGGCAAAATCAGAGGGATGCTCAATAGCTCCATATAGCGCACTGCCCAAATAACAACACACACATTTCCATCATCACCCACTATACAACTTAGGTCTTCACATCCCAACACACACATTTCCTCATGCTCACTTTCATAATATATTCCGGCGCCGACCAGGCCCAAGAGACACCTGCAGTTTTGGTCAGGAAATTTGAGCAACACTTTCAACACTAAACATCCATTTAGTGGTCTCTGTCTTCCCAACTGAGCACGTTGCAAACTCAACTCTGGGTAGGAGCCAATCAGGGCAGAAAAATCCCAAAAGGCTCTGATGGGAATCGAACCCATGACCTCCCAGCTGGCAGTCTGTGACACTAGCCACTTCACCACAGCCACAGGTCAAGCTAGTCAGTACTTGTAAGACTACTCTACAATCACCAGTGCAGCACGAACTCACCAGTGTTTGTCAAGCCATTCTATAATCTGCTAGAGCAGAGCGCAAACCAGCCAGTGTCTGTCAAACAATGCTTAAACTGCTAGAGCAGGACATGAACTAACAAATGGTTGTGAAACCATTCCATAATTACTAGAGCAGAACGCAAACCAGCCAGTGTTGGTCAAACCATGCTTAAACTGCTAGAGCAGGACATGAACTAACACATGGTTGTGAAACCATTCCATAATTACTAGAGCAGAACGCAAACCAGCCAGTGTTGGTTGAACTACGCTTAAACTGCTAGAGCAGAGCATGAACTAACACATGGTAGTCAAACCATTCCATAATTACTAGAACAAGACGCAAACTTCCCAGTGATTCAAAATGGAGTGACTGACGGCGGAGAACGAAGCAAAATTTAGAAAGAGAGGGTGTTAGTTACCGCCAATGACATTGACAAACAAAGCACATGACAAGACACGATGCATTTCAACCACTTGGGTCTTCTTCAGGCGAAAAAATAAATCACATTTAACATTTAAGACAGTACAAACAAAGAACGAAAATGACTCATCTGTTGTTAGTCCATGTGGTGGGGAGAATAGCCGCTAGGCGGAAATGACAAGGGGATTTTCTGCCCCTTGTCATTTCCGCCTAGCGGCTATTCTCCCCACCACATGGACTAACAACAGATGAGTCATTTTCGTTCTTTGTTTGTACTGTCTTAAATGTTAAATGTGATTTATTTTTTCGCCTGAAGAAGACCCAAGTGGTTGAAATGCATCGTGTCTTGTCATGTGCTTTGTTTGTCAATGTCATTGGCGGTAACTAACACCCTCTCTTTCTAAATTTTCCCAGTGATTGTCAAACAATTCTATAATTACTAAAGCAGGGCACAAACTAGCCAGTGATTGTCAAACCATTCTATAATTACTACAGCAGGACACAAACCAGCCAATGATTGTCAAACCACTCTACACTTACACAGCAGACACAAACCAGCCAGTGATTGTCAAACCATTCTATAATTACTAAAGCAGACACAAACCAGCCAGTGATTGTCAAACCATTCTATAATTACAACAGCAGACATAAACCAGCCAGTAATTGTCAAACAATTCTATAATTACTACAGCAGAGCAAATCAGCCAGTGTTTAACTTACCATTCTCTAATTACTAGAAAAGAGCATAAATCAGCCAGAGTTTGTACCTTGCTCTAATAACTTGAAAAGAGTGTATACATCAGTTTGTCGTACCATTCCGTAATTACAAGAGAACAGCATAAATCAGCCAGTGTTTATCAAACCATTCTCTAATAGCCAGAACAGAGCATAAATCAGCCAGTGTTTTGTCAAACCATTCCACAATTACAAGAGAACCACATACAACGGAAGGAAGTTGGACCTGGCATACACTACAGTCTTCGTTGCTTCCGCAAGGCAAATATCTCAGTATCTTCAAACAGGCTGACTATGGCCGAGATAAACATATCATGAAAAGCACGCTGGCTAACGCCTTGTCTGTGGGCATTGTTGGCCACCGACAAGGGACACACAAAGCCAATGGACAGGCTGTGGTCGGCTATCGTGAGACAGGGCATTGTGAGGTAAGGCACAGAGTAAGGAGACAATGACAATGACAGAAGGGGCTAGAGGGAAAGGGGGGATGGAATGGGAGCTACAGAGAGAAGGAGGCAAAGGGGGGATGGAATGGGGAGCTACAGAGAGAAGGGAGGGAAAGGGGGATGGATGGGAGTACAGAGAGAAGGGAGGAAGGGGATGGAATGGAGCTACAGAGAGAAGGGAGGAAAGGGGGGATGGAAGGGGAGCTACAGAGAGAAGGGAGGGAAAGGGGGGATGGAATGGGAGCTACAGAGAGAAGGGAGGGAAAGGGGGGATGGAATGGGGAGCTACAGAGAGAAGGGAGGGAAAGGGGGGATGGAATGGGGAGCTACAGAGAGAAGGGAGGGAAAGGGGGGATGGAATGGGGAGCTACAGAGAGAAGGGAGGGAAAGGGGGGATGGAATGGGAGCTACAGAGAGAAGGGAGGGAAAGGGGGGATGGAATGGGGAGCTACAGAGAGAAGGGAGGGAAAGGGGGGATGGAATGGGGAGCTACAGAGAGAAGGGAGGGAAAGGGGGGATGGAATGGGAGCTACAGAGAGAAGGGAGGAAAGGGGGGATGGAATGGGAGCTACAGAGAGAAGGGAGGGAAAGGGGGGATGGAATGGGAGCTACAGAGAGAAGGGAGGGAAAGGGGGGATGGAATGGGGAGCTACAGAGAGAAGGGAGGAAAGGGGGGATGGAATGGGGAGCTACAGAGAGAAGGGAGGAAAAGGGGGGATGGAATGGGGAGCTACAGAGAGAAGGGAGGCAAAGGGGGGATGGAATGGGGAGCTACAGAGAGAAGGGAGGCAAAGGGGGATGGAATGGGAGCTACAGAGAGAAGGGAGCAAAGGGAGATGGAATGGGAGCTACAGAGAGAAGGGAGGCAAAGGGGGGGATGGAATGGGGAGCTACAGAGAGAAGGGAGGCAAAGGGGAGATGGAATGGGGAGCTGAAGGAGAGAGTGGAAAGGGAAGGGGCAAAGGGGGGATGGAATGGGGAGCTACAGAGAGAAGGGAGGAAAGGGGGGATGGAATGGGGAGCTACAGAGAGAAGGGGAGGCAAAGGGAGGAGATGGAATGGGGAGCTACAGAGAGAAGGGAGGCGAAAGGGGGGGAGATGGAATGGGGAGCTACAGAGAGAAGGGAGGCAAAGGGGAGATGGAATGGGGAGCTACAGAGAGAAGGGAGGCAAAGGGGGAGGATGGAAGGGAGCTACAGAGAGAAGGGAGGCAAAGGGGGATGGAATGGGAGCTACAGAGAGAAGGAGGCAAGGGGGATGGAATGGGGAGCTACAGAGAGAAGGGAGGCAAAGGGGAGAGGGATGGAATGGGGGAGGGGCATACAGAGAGAAGGGAGGAAAGGGGAGATGGAAATGGGGAGCTACAGAGAGAAGGGAGGCAAAGGGGGGGATGGAATGGGGAGCTACAGAGAGAAGGGAGGCAAAGGGGGGATGGAATGGGGAGCTACAGAGAGAAGGGAGGCAAAGGGGGGATGGAATGGGGAGCTACAGAGAGAAGGGAGGCAAAGGGGGGATGGAATGGGGAGCTACAGAGAGAAGGGAGGCAAAGGGGGGATGGAATGGGGAGCTACAGAGAGAAGGGAGGCAAAGGGGGGGATGGAATGGGGAGCTACAGAGAGAAGGGAGGCAAAGGGGGGATGGAATGGGGAGCTACAGAGAGAAGGGAGGCAAAGGGGGGGATGGAATGGGGAGCTACAGAGAGAAGGGAGGCAAAGGGGGTGATGGGACTGGGGAAATGGGGGAGGAGCTACAGAGAGAAGGGAGGCAAAGGGGGGGATGGAATGGGGAGCTACAGAGAGAAGGGAGGCAAAGGGGGGGGGGGGATGATGGGGAGCTACAGAGAGAAGGGAGGCAAAGGGGGGGGGGATGGAATGGGGAGCTACAGAGAGAAGGGAGGCAAAGGGGGGGGGATGGAATGGGGAGCTACAGAGAGAAGGGAGGCAAAGGGGGGGATGGAATGGGGAGCTACAGAGAGAAGGGAGGCAAAGGGGGGGGATGGAATGGGGAGCTACAGAGAGAAGGGAGGCAAAGGGGGGGATGGAATGGGGAGCTACAGAGAGAAGGGAGGCAAAGGGGGGAGATGGAATGGGGAGCTACAGAGAGAAGGGAGGCAAAGGGGGGGATGGAATGGGGAGCTACAGAGAGAAGGGGGCAAAGGGGGGATGGAATGGGGAGCTACAGAGAGAAGGGAGGCAAAGGGGGAGATGGAATGGGGAGCTACAGAGAGAAGGGAGGCAAAGGGGGGATGGAATGGGGAGCTACAGAGAGAAGGGAGGCAAAGGGGGGGGATGGAATGGGGAGCTACAGAGAGAAGGGAGGCAAAGGGGGGGATGGAATGGGGAGCTACAGAGAGAAGGGAGGCAAAGGGGGAGATGGAATGGGGAGCTACAGAGAGAAGGGAGGCAAAGGGGGGATGGAATGGGGAGCTACAGAGAGAAGGGAGGCAAAGGGGGGATGGAATGGGGAGCTACAGAGAGAAGGGAGGCAAAGGGGGGGAAATGGGAGCTACAGAGAGAAGGGAGGCAAAGGGGGGGATGGAATGGGGAGCTACAGAGAGAAGGGAGGCAAAGGGGATGGAATGGGGAGCTACAGAGAGAAGGGAGGCAAAGGGGGGGATGGAAGGGAGCTACAGAGAGAAGGGAGGCAAGGGGGATGGAATGGGAGCTACAGAGAGAAGGGAGGCAAAGGGGGGATGGATGGGGAGCTACAGAGAGAGGAGGCAAAGGGGGGGATGGAATGGGGAGCTACAGAGAGAGGGAGGCAAAGGGGGGATGGAATGGGGAGCTACAGAGAGAAGGGAGGCAAAGGGGGGGGGTGGAATGGGAGCTACAGAGAGAAGGGAGGCAAAGGGGGGGGATGGAATGGGAGCTACAGAGAGAAGGGAGGCAAAGGGGGGGGGATGGAATGGGGAGCTACAGAGAGAAGGGAGGCAAAGGGGGGGATGGAATGGGGAGGGAGGCAAAGGGGGGGATGGAATGGGGAGCTACAGAGAGAAGGGAGGCAAAGGGGGGGGGGGGGATGGAATGGGGAGCTACAGAGAGAAGGGAGGCAAAGGGGGGATGGAATGGGGAGCTACAGAGAGAAGGGAGGCAAAGGGAGGGGGGATGGAATGGGGAGCTCAGAGAGAAGGGAGGCAAAGGGGGGGGATGGAATGGGGAGTACAGAGAGAAGGGAGGCAAAGGGGGGGGGGATGGAATGGGGAGCTACAGAGAGAAGGGAGGCAAAGGGGGGGATGGAATGGGGAGCTACAGAGAGAAGGGAGGCAAAGGGGGGGGATGGAATGGGGAGCTACAGAGAGAAGGGAGGCAAAGGGGGGATGGAATGGGGAGCTACAGAGAGAAGGGAGGCAAAGGGGGGGGGGATGGAATGGGGAGCTACAGAGAGAAGGGAGGCAAAGGGGGGTGGAATGGGGAGCTACAGAGAGAAGGGAGGCAAAGGGGGGCTGGAGGAAAGAGAGCAGAAGCAATGTCTTTAATGTTAAAATGGGAAAGACACCAGGTCATGCAGGTGCACATAATCAATTATTGTCTTTTTCCACTGTCCTAAATTCACCAGCTGGCCAGGCTGTATGAAAGCAGTATGCGCTTCCCATTTTTTTAATTCGAAAAGATGAAAATGGCCGATTCTTAAACTTAATTTGCTAGCAATTCTTTTTTTCTATATCTTCCAGTCTGCAGAGGTACCAACCCGCCATTAAGGCAGCCATACTCCATCTTCGGGGAACAGACCCAGACTGAATCATAAGTGCATGCTGACTTTGTGCATTATATTGTTATTGATATGACTCTTGCCCTCTAGAACTGTTATCATGTTGTTCAGCACAGCCCCAGTAGAAGTTGTACAGAACCCTTGAAAATATAAGTATGTAAGTTTTCATATACACTTTGGCTTGCCTCATGCTCTCTCTCTCTCTCTCTGTCAGTCAGTTCCATCTTAACCTGTGTCTTCAAAATGTAACTTTGAGCTATAGGTATAATCGAAGTGTTGTTTATGTTCCTCTCGATTATTTTTATCCTTATCTTTATCCATTTACCTTGTCATAAAGACGCTTTCTTTGGGGGGAAAAAAAAGAAAAACAGAAAAGAAAAAGCTTCATCCGACCTCTGGACATCTTGTCCTTTCTTTGGTAACTGGTCACAAAACGCACATGGTAACTGGTCACAAAACGCACATGGTAACTGGTCACAAAACGCACATAGTAACTGGTCACAAAACGCACTTGGTAACTGGTCACAAAACGCATATGACTGGCTGAGAGCTGAACTGGTTTCTGAGGCTATGGTAAGCTGATGGTGCAAGTAAATCGTGCAAGTCATCAGCAATGCTTACTGTGACTCCG
The DNA here is from genome assembly GCA_033310375.1 of Conus canariensis. Taxonomy (NCBI): domain Eukaryota; kingdom Metazoa; phylum Mollusca; class Gastropoda; order Neogastropoda; family Conidae; genus Conus; species Conus canariensis. The sequence continues at coordinate 7,012,974 of CM065748.1, read as the reverse complement.
TGGACGTACACTAAACAATCTTCGCTGAAAACTAAACTGAACGATTGTACACAAGGTTGAAGTTCCTTTGAGTGGAGAACAATACGTCAAAACCCTGAGGGTTGGCATTTCTGAGTTTGTAGAATCTGATGTCCTTTGTCATCCACCAACAAAGTGGAGATAAACACACTGGAACTTTCCACCCACTTTTCACAGCTTGACCATTTGGGTAACACGTTTCTAAATTATGAATACAGTTGCTGTGGAATGTTACTATCACATGTTCAACTCCTGGTACAAAATACAATCAAATTCAAAATGAAAACAAAGAAAAAGGAGGTGGTGGGTATATTCATTTTATCTTTGTCATCCACATCAGAAATGTGCGTCAACATTCACTTGAACAGAGATTAACAGCTTGAAAGAATGAATGAGAAGTGACTCACAAAGCCCAGTTGATCAGATTCCCCACCAGCAGCATGACGAATCGATTCTGTCAATACACACACAGCATACACAAATATGGGCTCAGTCAACAGAAACACCCCAAATATACACAACACTAGGTTCCGTCAGCAAACACACAATATACACAAGAATCAACTTAGTAAACAACACACATCATACACAAAAACCAGGTCAGTAAACAAACAATATGTAAAAACACTGCTTTTGTCAACAAGCACACAACATGCAACATACTGAAGAATCAGTTCTGTTGATAAACTCGCAACTCATAAGAATCAGATCTGTTAACACATGTACAACTTAGACAAGAATCAGTTTAGTCAAGAAACATAACATGTGAAGGACATGGTTCTGTCAAACACACACACACAACATGCATAGAAACTTGCTCTGCCAACAAGCACAACTCACAACATATAAAAGAATTTGGCATGACATACGACACACAAGAACTGGTCCTAAAAAAAAAAAAGCATAACACATAACATGCAAAAGAACTGATCATAAACAAACACAAACCATACACAAGAACTGCTTCTGTCTACAAACAAATAAACTGATTCTGTCAAAATGCACAATAAACAACAAACCTGAAAATTTGTTCTGCCTACAAACATACAACGTACACAAGAATTGGTTCTGTAAAAAAAAAAAAATAAAACATTGGTTTAGTCAACAAACACACATAATACATACAAGTGGATTCTGTCAAACACGCAAGATATACAAGAATGGATTCTGTCAACAAAAATACAACTTATACATGAATTGGTTCTGTCAACAAACATACAGCATACACAGGAAATTGATTCTGTCAACAAACATACAGCATACACAAGAATCAATTCTGTCAATCAACACTTAACATCTATAAGAATCGATCCTGTCAACAAGCACACAGCGTAGGCAAGTATTGAGTCAATAAATAAAACGTACTCTTGAATCAATTCCATTAAAAACACACACACACACACACGCATTTATCTGCTTCTGTCTATTTTTGTCAAGTTTTAGCTTTCAGTTGTTCTTGGAAGGCCTGTGACCCCATTTGACCTGTGACCTTATTCACCATATCACATCATTTTGTGAAAAGATGTAAAATGAAAGTACTACTACTACTTCTATTCTGTCAACAAATACAATTGGCATGTGGTATAGTGGCTACTATAGACATATGTTTTCGTTTGAAAGAAATCTAATATCATAAATGATCAAAAAGTCAACAGAAAAAAAAACAATAATCAATTTTCAAAATATCTACATATGCTTTGCTTTTAGATACAGTTTACTCATACTTGGATGTGAAATAATGTATGTATGGGTGTTATACTACAACATAGGTGTTTGTGTGTGTGTGTGTGTGTGTGTGTGTGTGTGTGTGTGTGTGTGTGTGTGTGTGAGTGTGCATGAGCCTGTGTGAGTGTGCATGAGCCTGTGTGTGTGTGCACACGCATGTGTGTGTGTGTGTGTGTGTGTGTGTGGGGAGTGTGTATGTGTGTGTGTGTGTGTGCACACGCATGTGTGTGTGTGTGTGTGTGTGTGTGTGGGTGTGGGTGTGTGCGTGCACACGCATGTGTGTGTGTGTGTGTGTATGTGTGTGCATGCATGTGCGTGTGCGTATGCATGTGTGTGTGTGAACATACTGAAATACACATAAGTTAGACAGAAAAGTAATACTTACCACATACATGGGTTTCACACATCTGAAGCATTCAGTCCTGATGATGTTAAACAAACGCTTGAACACGTAGCGATCTGAAACCCAACGACATTTCACTCAGCAACAACACCACAGTCTGTAACAACGACCTGAACCCCATGATATCTCACTCACTACTAACAACAAGAAAACAATCTGCCACAGCAATCCTTAAACTCGATGACATGTCACTAAGTTACAACCAGACAACACACATGCGCAACAGCCATCTGAATGACACTCACTCACTTACTCACACAAATATACACACCTGCATACAACATTCACTCACTCACTCACACACACGCACTTCCACACACGTACGTACACACAAAACACACACACGTACACGCATACAACACACACACACACATACACAGTCACATACAGCACACACACACACACACACACACACACACACACACACACACACACACACAAACAACACACACATAAACAACACACACACACACAACACATACACACACACAAACAACACACACACAAACACACACACACAAACAACACACACACACACACACACACACACACACACAAACACACACACACAAACAACACACACACTCATATACAGCACACACACTCATATACAGCACACACACAAACAACACACACACACACACACACACAACACACACACACACACAAACAACACACACACACACCACAGAGGCACTGACCCGCTTTGATACGGCCGACATAGTAGATTTGCGCACTCAGCACTAGTGTACTCAGCATGTGCACCAGAGCGTAGAAGATCCAGAATATGTTGGATCCATACACCTACACACACCATTATCAGAACCATCATTATCATCACTGTCCATACACACATACAAACCACATGCCACAGGATTTCGCACTAAAACACTAAATAATCCATGTAAGCGTTTTGAGGCCTACCCTAAATTTGAGCCAGCATATTTTCCATTCAACGCCTACCTTGCGCTGAAGTGATTGAAGATAAGTGATTGCCTGTTCATTTTCGTTGTCCTAATTGTTTTGTATCTTGCCTCAAGAAGACCTAAGAGGTGGAAACGTGTTGTTTTGTCTTGTGATTTGTTTGTCCACTTTTTTTTTGGCAGTTCTCTAACATTTATTTAAGATTTGCTGAACAATTGCTGAACAATTGTTCAGCATTTATTTAAGATTTGTTTAGATTTCCGCCTGCAGTCGTCTCACTTTGCAACTAGATCCAGCATGTAATGTTAAAGATACAACTGATCAAAAGAACAACTCCTCACTAATTATTTCCCTTGTTTTGGGGATTCTCATTGACGAAATCACAAACAATCTTCAAATACATGACCTTCCCCTTAGTTGACGTCACATTTCAGGCCTTTGCACTCACCAGTGACCCTATCTTTGCGCCAGCCTGAAGCACCAAAATAGTCCCATTCCTTTGATTTTAATCTGGCTGCTTGGAACCACTTGGCTTGTACCTTGAGGGCTATATGAAAGGAAATGAGGAGGATCAACTTTCAGACACAATGAAAATTCCCAAAACTATCTGATTGTGCTAGTCTATAAATACTCAGCTCCTTAAGCAAGGCCTTGGCACATTAATTTCTGGTTTGCAGCCACAAAATGATATCAGCAGGGATGTGAGTGGGGTCTGGGTGAAAAAGCTTCATATGTCAGGAATTCAGGTGCCTAGCCTTTGACAAAACACAGCATGACCACGTTGGTCAAAGCTAGCTGCCTGCCCAGAAAGAAACTTACAAAAACCAGGCAAAGGAGTGCACTCAGTGTGAACTGCTATCTGTTCATGCCCTTTGATGTGGCGGTCAATGCAAAGCAGTGAAACATATTCTGTTAGAGGGTTGGGACTTGACAAACATTTTACAGCGGAGTCCATGAAAACCTTGTTCAGAGATGTCCCACCTGATGTGATCTTTGAATTTCTGAAAAGAGATCAATATTTTTCATGTGATCTAAGATTTTACAGGAGAAAGATTTTTAACAAACTTTCCGACATGTTTTTAGGAGTATTTTTAAAGGATTTTGTGAATTTTTTTTTTCTTTTTTTGTTTTAATGACTTGCGAGCTGACTTCAATGTGGTGACAGCCCTGATATGGCCCTTTACTGTCGGCTGGGCTATAAGCAACATTACCTTACCTTACCTAATGCAAAGCAGAAACTTTTTTTTTTTTTTTTGCTGTCCCAACCTCTGCGCCACCTCAGAGGCAGTGCACCCACACCGCTCATTCCGACACCCTGCCCACAGCCACAGCCCGGTCGGCCCCGCCGCAGCCCCAGCACCTGCAATCCACAGGGAGCAGTCAATGTCAAGTCATCAGGAGGCAACCCACCAGAGGAGACACTGCACTGCTGCCGAGTCACTTCGGTGGTGTTCAGTAGCGCCTGTTCTGATCTAACATACGCAGGACACCACCTACTAAGCCCCCTACTGACGACAATAATTGCTTAGTTGCGGAGCCGGCGCGAGTGAGCTCTCCCTCCGGAGGGCGCCACCACGTCCGTCCAACGACAGCCCCCATGGACTCACCGATACTGGTGACCCCGACGGAACCAAACCAAGGCCACAGACATGGAGAGGACATCGAAACTGAGGTCACCATGAGAGCAGGGCATGAAGGGCCACAGAATTTGAGACATTTTTTTTTTATGCTGATCAATGTGAATGAGGAGAGATTAAGATGATGCTACGGAATTCCATTTCGGTCTGAGACTACATGATAGGGCTGTACTCTACGCTTCCTTTCATAATATATCCTGGCGTCAACCAGGCCCGAGAGATACAGGCACCTGCAGTGTTGGTCAGGAAATTTGAGCACCACTCTCAGAAACGCATCCATTAAGTGGATGAAACTCGACTGTGTAGTCCCAGTCTTCCCAACTGAGTCCGCAGCAAACTCAACTCTGGGTAGGAGCCGGTCGGGGCAGAAAAAGCCACATGACTCTGATGGGATTTGAACCCACGACCTCCCAGCCGGGAGTCCGCAACGCTAACCACTTCGCCACGGCGGCTGGTGCAAAGCAGAAACTTTGTTGTTGTTGTTGTTGTTTTAAATTAAAAAGTACATTTCTGCCAAGTTTTCACATCCCTGCAACAGACAAAAGGCGGGTACCACTCACATGGTTCATACAGATTTCATTACACAAAAAAAATCAAGGACTGTTTAAGGACTTTTCAAGCACTTAAAAAAGAAATGTATTGAAGGACTTTCTCCAAGGAAGATTTTAGAAAAACAGTCATGAAATTCTTGCACCAATTAAATTTTCCACTGTCTAGGACTTCTTTGCGTATGCGACAAAATGCCTTGTTTTTGTCTCCATCCGGGTCTGTCTGTCTGCGACCATTCATTGTACTCTTCTTTTTCCAGCCAAACGATGTCAAACGGACATTTGCCCAGCATGTTCTCTTCTCAATATCAAGACTGCAGATCATTCTATCTCGTACGCAGGCTTCATGAAGGCCAGCAACTCCGGGGTTTTGACCTGTAGCAGACGACTTATCAGCAAGATCGTCGGTCAACTTCGACTCGGACTTCCTATACTTTTACTTCCTTCTGAATTCAATTTCAGATTTTTTCTCAATACACTCATGATTTTGCACAGACTTTATTCAAAAGTCATTGGCAGTGACAAAATTTAAGCACTTTTGAAGGATCTATGGGTAAAAAGCTGATTTTTAAGGACTTTCAGGGCCTAGAGAAGAGGACCCCCAATTTAAGGACTTTTAAGGACTCTTAAAGACTTTTAAGGACTCTCAAGGGCTTTTAAGGACTCTTAAGGACTGCTAAGGGTTGGACTCTTATGGACTTTTAAGCACTCTTGAGGACTTTTAAGGACTTAAGGACATTTAAGAGTTTTTAAGGCCTCTTTTATTATTATTATTATCATATTGGGTATTTATATAGCGCCTATCCTCGGTCACAGACCAAGCTCTAAGCCCTTTACAATAAACCCACTACCTCACTCACTCAACGGGCTGCCTACCCAGGTAGAGCCGGCCAAAGAGCAGCCTGCTGGCGCTCATTCAGTCGTTTCCCGTACCTTTCAAATATCAGTCACTCATTTTCATTTATCTCATTTATTCCTCCATTTTCTCACATAGGATGCATGCGATGTTTATATGTGTCCTCCATTTCCACTGGTACACGATGGCACACGATAACGGTAAGTGACAATTTTTGTGGCTTGGTAAGAAATACCAGGCGGCTATCTTCAATTTACATCAATTTTGCCAGGGCATCGGGGAACCCCCTGCTCTTTCTTTAATGTGTGCAGGGGGCCAGGAAGGCACACGGGTCTGACTCGCTTATAATCCCCATCCGATGGACTTGACATTCAGTTCGATTTGTCATTCAAACTGGGAAAGAAAGGGCGAGAAAGGCAGGGCTCGAACCCACGCAGTTCTCACACGTTGGATTGGCAGGCAAACGTCTTAACCACTCTGCCACCTTTCTTCCTCTTAAGGACTTTTAAGCACTCTAAAGGCCTCTTAAGGACTTTTAAGCACTCTAAAGGCCTCTCAAGGACTTTTAAGCACTCTTAAGGCCTCTTAAGGACTTTTAAGCACTCTTAAGGCCTCTTAAGGACTTTTAAGCACTCTTAAGGCCTCTTAAGGACTTTTAAGCACTCTAAAGGCCTGTGCAAACCCTGCACTCACCACGCCCAGCACAGCGATGAAGATGACCAGGGCCATGGAGAAGTAGGACTGGTACGCCTTGGCCTGCACATCAGGGTGACGCGTCTCGTAGATCTTCAGCATGCACAGGCATGCAATGATGTACATAAACGACGTGTCTGAAAAAAGAAAAGGACATTACAACTACTGTACATGTCATGGAAATACACTCCAATATAAGACAAGAAACACAGGAAAAAAAACATGCAACGCAAGGGAACATAGAGGTGAGTGATCAGAGCAGGGTGGGGTTCCACGCTGGCTCAATGGGTAGCGCTCCATGTATGCAGTCTAATGTAGCAAGTTCAAATCATGCTGACACCCACCATAAAGCGTTACTGAAGTTAACGTTCTTCAATTCTGACTTTGATGGTGGGATTCTAGGCTTCGATCTGGAACGACCTTGAAGGAGCGGGAGTTCAAAGGGCACGGAAGATGACAGGAATCAACATTCCATTTTTCATCAACACAAAACGCCTGCATACTGACAAGCCTTCCCGCCCAGACTGTGTGGTGTATTCCAGCAGAGAAGCCCCACCAGACCCAATATGTCTGCCAGGAATGAACAGCAGCACTCTGCCCGTATCCCCGCTTTCAGAGATACCATGGCTTGCTCAGCTTCAAGGTCGATTGCGGTCCGGAGCTCTACCAACAATGACTGTCAGTGACAGTACAAATTTTTGTTTATTACTAATACCACTTTCCTTTTTTCAACAGTAAAACATGCGTGCGAAATTCAATTCATCATTTCAAAATAACCTCCATTCATTTTTTTTGTTTGTTTGTCTTTCACAAATCATACACATACATATATTCTATGGAATAAGTTACACTGATATACATATTACATAAACAAAGTTACATGTACATACATACTACATGAATAAAGTTACATTTACATACATACTATATGAATAAATCTTAAATAAATGTTAGCAAACCGCCAAGAGAAACGTGGACAAACAAGTCACAAGACAAAACATGAAGTGTTACCACCTCTTAGGTCTTCTTCAGGCAAGACACAAAACAAATATGACAATGAAAATGAATGAATTTGTCACTTAGCTTGGATCTCTTCAGCGCAAGGTAGGCATTGAATGAAAACGGTTCTCACTGTCTGCCCTATCACCATGGTGATCACTGTCTGCCCTGTCACCATGGTGATCACTGTCTGCCCTGTCACCATGGTTATAGTCACCATGGTTATCACTGTCTGCCCATCACCAGGGTCATCACTGTCTGCCTATCACCATGGTCATCACTGTCTGCCCTGTCACCATGGTTATCACTGTCTGGCCTATCACCATGGTTATCTCTGTCTGCCCATCACCATGGTTATCACTGTCTGCCCTATCACCATGGTTATCACTGTCTGCCCTATCACCATGGTCATCACTGTCTGCCCTATCACCATGGTTATCACTGTCTGCCCTATCACCATGTAGGTGGACGTCGACGCAAGACCTGAATGTAACCTACGGAACAAGGCACACGCACACACACACACACACACACACACACACACACACACATGCACATGAACACACACACACATAAGTGCATAACATAACACACACATGGGTGGGAGTGAGAAATGTTTGTAATACTGAGAAGTTAGTGGCATATATCCATCAAAGTGCAAAACGGGGGATAAAAAAATTGCCAAACAAAAATCCACATAATACAGAACTACTCCCACCCATGCAAACACACATACACACATGACCCATGCACACACACATGACCAGCCCACCAAACTGGAAGTTGGAGTAGTTGGGGCAGACGTGGTAGCAGGCACTCATGACCCCCTCCATGATCAGGGCCAGGCCCATGGCGTACAGCAGACCGTAGTGCTGGGGGATCCCGTACTGCCGCTCCAGCTGAGGGTTCTCACGCACCAGCTTACGGTGCAGCAGGTCTCTGAAGCACAGCGACGTACAGCGATCATCACACCAGCTGCAAGTCTCTGAGACCGTCACACACTGCATTTGCAACACTCAATCACACACACAGCATGTTTACTCCATATGCGTACATCTACTCCATTCACTGAAAGGACAGACTGGGGAAACAAGAATTCTCTTATCTTTAGCTTCCTTTACCATAACTGTCAACACAACAAAGAATTTTACAACACACACATTAAATAGCTTTTTTGTTTGTATGCGTACTCAAAACTTTTTAATTCACTACATTAGTAGCTGTGTAACACCATACAGGCAACTCAGTTTCTTTCATTTTTACAAAAATCACATACAGATGTTAAACTTCTTGCTCTTTATTCAAATACTATATTTCTTGTCGTTCCTGCTTTCACATATAAAGAAGTTGCAAAAAAGTTTTTTTTTGTAAAAAAAAATTCCCCCAACGGGAATTAATTTTCCAGGAGGAAGGAACCTGTCACGAAGGATTGGACACTGAGGTTTTCCACAGGGAATTAATATTCTAACCAACAGAATCCTTAGCAGACTTCTGTCTGCCCTACATCAAAATCGACCACTCCCTGGCCGCAAGGAAAACCAGGTTTTCCTTCTACAACCCCCAAGGTTGAAAACAAACTATCAACTCGGCCCAAGCCAAGCACCTTTCCTCCTGTTTGGCAACTCCTGGGCTGCCCTACATATCAGGAACACACCTGTCCTACATAACAGTGAGCTTCTCTCACCAGTCAAGTGCCTCAGCGTCCAATCAATGAGAAGAAAAGGATAGGGATTCCCACACTGTTTACTTACGGTGTTGTCTTTGCATCAAAAGTCCAAAACATCATCCGCACTTATACACTGTCCTGACAGACAGACAGCAATGTACAGCGATCATTATGCAAGCAGCAGGTCTCCGAGACACAGGGACGTACAGCGATCATTGTCAACAATTGTGCCCAGGTTCCTGGTGGTTTTGTATGTTTATTTGTTACAGGATTGTGTTGACAGAAAACATGGATTGCTTGTGCAGGCTATCGAAAAAAAAAAAAAGAAAAAAAGAAAAGAAAACTGGGAAGGATTTTAGAGTTTTTCACCTGCGCT
>CM065748.1:6973129-6998129 GCA_033310375.1 Conus canariensis | reverse complement strand
AGGCAGATTATTACAACTACTGTTGATGCTACTGCTGCTGATGCAGTACTGCTTTCGCTATGTGCTTCTACAGTTCCTCTCACTTCCATGTTTGATGATGAAGTTTCACCAGCTTCTGTCGGAAATAAAACTTCTAGGGATCAAAGGTCATTGACTTTTCATTGCAGATTTGAGAACATGTAGAGTTCTCTCTCTTTCTTTCCGTCGTTTCGCCGAGTCGTTAACCATTAATACCATGCATATCTCAAGTGGAACACAAATGAAAACAATACCTACACGCCATGGAGAGAGAGTCACATGTTACAAGCAGAACACATGCACAAAAATAACCCCCGCTCATGATTAAAAGACAGTTCTTCAATGCAAATCTAAATACTCCTTTACAGACACAGTTTACTTTTTTAGGAATTATCACTATTATCAATGACTGATGGAGATAATCTTCACAGCTCTTTCAAGAAATAGGGGAATGGAGTGGAAGTTACTGAATTTTTTACTGCTACTAACAATTCAATCCATAAGAAAATCACATCATATGACCAGGAACGCGAAAGAAAGTAAGAAAAGAATAATCACATCTGAGTCCGTAAGAGCCAACTGTTCATCAAGCAAAACTACACCTCTACGTTGTCACAATTGGTCAGCGAGTCGATTATACACACATGGAGCATGGGGAGTAATTCACTGTCTATGCATACTGATACACCCATGTCAATTGAAGTCGGTGATAGTAAGGTAAGGTAATGTTGCTTACAGCCTAGCTAACCGCCAAGGGCCATATCGTGGCTGTCATCACATTGAAGACCAACTCACAAGTCATTTATTCACACAACCCTTTAAAATACACCTAAAAACACACCGGAAATTTTGTTAAAAATCTTTCCTCTGTAAAAATCTGAGATCCGATGAAAAATGTTGATCTCCCTCAGAAATTCAAAGATCACATCAGGTGGGACATCTCTGAACAAGGTTTTCATGGAGTCTGCTGTAAAATGTTTATGTCTCACGTCATGCAAGTCGCAACACTCTGAAAGAATACGTTTCACTGTGAATGGTACAATGTCAAGGAATGCACCATGGAAGTTTGTGATGCATCTCAGTGTATAAAGATCCTGGTTCTACTGAGACAGCTCACAGGCTATGTCACAACCACCTTGTCACATGCAGGTGGTTGTTTGTCACTCTTCTCTTTCATGCAGACCAACAGCGTTAACACGCGGACATACACTGCACAGCACAACCACCAAAAACGTCACTACTTTAAAGTGCACACCTGCATGTACATCAGACCTAGCAGTCCTGTCTATTGCCAATGAAACTGCACCAGCAGAGGGCACCTTGTGGGTGACCTCATATCACCTTACCCTAACTACCTTCCTGTGGTTTGCTAGAACGACTAACGGCCAATAGTACATCAGCACATGGATTAAATGACATGCGGACTGACCAGTGGTAGATTTTGAAAGTCTTGGACAGCTTCTTGTGCGACTTCCGGGCCAGATCGCTGACAAACAGCATGGTCTGCACAGTCACCAAGAAACAAACATCCTGTCACATCTTTATGGGCATGGAGGGTGAACAGTGACATCTACACAATCACCTCGACAACCAAACATCCTCTCACATCTTTATGGCTAAAGAGCATGAACAGTTACAACATCTGTAGAATGAAACATCCTTTGACCTTTTTTATCAGCACAGAGGGTTAAGAGTAACAACATGTGCATGATAATAACTGTCATTATTAATTTCAAAATGGAGTCTTATATTAAGAGTACTTATCCTCTGCTAGAAACCAAGCTGGAAGCATTTTACAATCCATGCTCTCAGTCACACAATGGGCTGCCTATCTGCATAAGCCAACTTGAAGAGCTGCCTGCCAGCGCTTCATTCAGTCGTTTGCCAAGTCATTCAGTCAATATCGTTCACTCAGTTTTCATCTTTCATTCTTCCTACTTTTAATGCAGGGTGCACATGTCATCCATACCAATGGCCAAACAGGCTTTCTCTTCTAAAAGTTGGTTATGGGATTTTATGTGTGCGCAAGGTGCTGTGTGTACTCTCACACATGGAACCTCCATTTACAGTCTCATTCAAAGGACTACTAACCAAGAAGAGGACACCCTGTGACCTCTTTATTGGCACGAAGGTTTAACAGTGACAACAGCCAGTAACAACAACAAAGCAAACATGACACTTTTGAGGCTAATCTCCAATAACTTAATAAAGTAACAGACAAACAACTATTAATCCATGATAGGTCTAAAAGCAAATGTTATTCTGCAAACGGTTTGGTAAAGACCTCCAGGCAGATACCCTGGCCCTCGGCTTTAATGATCCAAAGGATACATACCAGGCCCTCAGCTTTAATGAGCCAAAGGATACATACCAGGCCTTCAGCTTTAATGAGCCAAAGGATACATACCAGGCCCTCAGCTTTAATGAGCCAAAGGATACATACCAGGCCTTCAGCTTTAATGAGCCAAAGGATACATACCAGGCCCTCAGCTTTAATGAGCCAAAGGATACATACCAGGCCCTCAGCTTTAATGATCCAAAGGACAGAAGACAATTAAGGCCATATTTGGGCCACCCCGAGGCCAGCCTACCTTGGTCCTGACGATGTCTTTCTCCACTTCAGCATCAGGCAGGAAGTCAACATCCGAGGTGTCCAGGTCAAGGTCACTGCTCTGTCGGCTGAGGTCGCTATGCGTTGAAGCGCCCATGTTCTGGAGATGTGCATCTCTTCTGCCTGTGACCAACACAATCATGCTATTTGATCTGCTTAACCATGCATCACTGTGCTCTCTGTTGAAATATTTAAAATCTCTCAGACATAAAACAACATCAGTGAGGGATAACATGGTAATATGATGTTCCTTCTAGCCCTGGCGAATGCAGGCCATATCAGGGCTGTCACCGTGTTGAAAAAAAAACAAAAAAAACGCATTCACACCACCCTTTAACAGACACCTTCTAAAAACACACTGGAAATTCTGTTAAGAATCTTTAAAAAACGAACAGGAAATTTGGTTAAAAATCTTCCTTCTGATCAGATGAAAAATGTTGATCTCTATCAGAAATTCAAAGATCACATGAGGTGGACCACCTCTGAACAAGGTTTTCATGGAGTCTGCTGTAAAATGTTTATGTCTCACATCATGCAAGTCCCAACACTCTAAAAGAATATGTTTCAAAGTGAGTGGAACATGACATGGAATGCACCACGGAGCTTCTTCATACTTTAAAAGAAACGAATGAGTTATCTAGAGTGTTGATTTTAACATGGTGACAGCCCTGATATGGTCCTTTGCGATCGGCTGGGCTATAAGCAACATTACCTTACCTTACCTTATCTATGACGGATGATTTTTAGTCTGGTAAGATGACTATTTTAAGCATAAACAATGTCTATACTTGTACCCTCTGCATAGCTTTTTTTTTTTTTTTTTTTCAACTGAAAATAATTTTTATTTTTCAATGCACTTCAGGATTGATCAACGCACTGTGTGCAAGATTGGCGTCATGGTTTTTCTCAAACTCCTATTTGAATATCATCAACCAGAACATGAATGTGAACAAATTTTAGTTAGCGTGAACTGACTGACTGGACCATGTTCATGGAGCTTTATTTCTAGTGTTTACCACAAAGCAAAATGTTTTTTATTATGTATAAACCTGCCTCAGTCAGTTAATATGTGCACGTCTACAATACTGGAAACGCCCAGTAAAAATAATGGGGTGCTCCATTGCAGCTTCAGTTATAGCTCCCTTTGCGTATGTTGGGGGATTTTTTATTTCAGTGAGTTTGGTGACATATTTGTTCAACAAATTAAAGCATTTTTTTATCATCAGTTGCGTTTGCCTGATTTTAAAATAATTTTATTTTGTCTGTGGTTGTGGCAAAAATGGTGCCAAAAAGTTGGACATGGCTTGGGTTGAAACTTGTTCAACAATCTAACTTAATCAGAACAAGCAGCAGAAGACTGAATTAAGTGTGTCCTGCAAGTAAATAAAACAGTAATCCCACAGACAGCAAACCGTTGCAAAACTTAATGCAACAAGATACTTTTGATGCATCCAAAAATACAGCGGTCGTGCGTTTCATTCATCTCCACTGGTATCACCTGCACTGCGTTGTGCCCTCACAACACGGTGGTGCTTCAACTGAATTAAAAATACTCCAGAATGTATCTTAGGGGATTGTTCTTCCTGCTCACGATTCAGTTCATGGAAATTCGAAGCCAAATGCAAGTTTTGCTGAAGTTGTTTCAAGCACGGTACATTTTGCCTCCACGTGTAGCGCACACAACACATCCTCCTAACTCAGCGATAAAGCCACGCAGCTGTGTACTGCACTCCGAACCGAAAGTGTGTGGGAACTCGGACAACGTGTACGTGACAAAAAGCACGATGCCCATACAGGCTCAAACAAGTGCCAGACATTGGCCAGATGGTCTCCATCCCACGCTTTGAAACGCACATCACATCCGCCCGAGTTTTCCATGTGTGTCTGCATCCCGAGCTTGGTGTGTGCGTGTGGCAAGAAAACCAAGGTAAGGATACAATGTTCTTTTTATTGTTTATTATAATAGATATGATCTACCGGACAAAAACTCGGTAAAATAATTAATCACTGGTCCATGGAATGTGTGTCACCTCAAAGGTGTCCAGAGAGCAAGACAAGAGCAGAGAATGGTGAGTGGATATCATCATCATCACCATCATCATCTTCATCACCATCAAACATGTACATTCTTGTACATCAGAATATTATGCCATTTATGTCAAATGTATCTTTGAACACAATTTGAATTACCACCTGGACTTTAACTTAAAAACTGCAAAACAATAACAACAACAAAATGAAATAGTGAAGTTGTTTGACTTATAAATTGAATACTTGTAGACTTGTTTGTTCCGTGTTTTCTTCAAATATAGATTTATATTGAACAGGACAATGTGCACATCTCTGCCGTCCACTATCCTGGTCAAGCAGCTGAGCCTGATGTTTCTGTTGATCCTGCACCACCTGCTGATCAATCTGTTCTTGGTCATTGTGGTGACAACCTGCTGCTTCCCTCGCCACCTTCTGCTCCCCATCAGCAGAACACCATTCATGGGTCACCCGCTTTACCTGGCAGTCTTAATGATGATGTGATTTCGACATCAAGTTTTGAGGATGATCCGCCAGTGGAAGAGGTATTTAGCTTCTTTGTATTTATTTAATTGTTCTGTGTTGTCACATCTTTCAATGCAAATTGTTTCAACAGTTTTCAAAAATGTACAACTGTAGATCGGTATTTATAGTCATGGCATCATAAATTGTCACTGAATATATGGGTGTTGTTTAACTGCTATTTCTTTCACTTCTCAGCTGCCACAGCTGTCTTCAGCAAACCTGATGGGCCCACTTCCTGGAGACGGTCATGCTTCTACCTTTGATGATGACACAAACAGTGCTTCTGGAAATGCAGGCAATGATGACAGGTGTGCAATATTTTTGTCTAATCTACATCAACATGAAACTTAATAATTATTTAAAAATGGCAAGCCTACACAAACATTCAATATGGTTTTCTTGCACAGAGTTATCGTTTTTTAAGTTTAACTTGCAGGACATGTTAAGTTTTACTGATATGATCTTGTGATTACAGGATCCAGTATGGCAGTTGGGTGAAGGTGAAATTTCAGGCAGGCGGAGGTAGACATCAAGTCAAATTCTACAATGGAATGGTAAGGATACATTGCTTTGAAGGGAGCACTACTGTCATCATTTTGTCCATTAGAAAATTAAGTTTTAAAAATCCCACCTGCTTCAGGCTTTAAAAATGTACATAGGCATCTTGACTAAATGATTGGTGGAATGTGACAATCAGATTTTATCAATACTATGGCACCTACAGTTTTTAACATTGAAACTTTTTCTTCCTTTTATCACATAATACAATAATCAGAACATTTATTCAGAAGTGTGTGTGTGTGTGTGTGTGTGTGTGTGTGTGTGTGTGTGTGTGTGTGTGTGTGTGTGTGTTTTTGCAGGTTCTGCAGTCAGAAGGTCGTGAGACTCTGGTGCAATTTCTGCGAGACAGAGGTGGATACTTCTGCTTTCCAGATACAGATGACATTGCCTGGGTGGCCGACGACAACCTGAGTCTCCTGAAGCCACCAACCATCAACCAACGCGGGCACCATATTTTCACTGTTTAGAACTACAAGCCAAGGATTAAATCTCAACATGAATTGATGAACTGGTTGGGGTTTTTTCACTTATGACTTCCAGCAATGCAAGAATTAACTGATTGAAAGGATGAATTAGATAAATTAGTGCACTACAACTTGTATATATGTCACTGTGAAATCCAAAATTGTATTGCCACTGGAATCCAAGACATTTTAAAGTCCAGCCAACTTGAATAAACTGTTTAAAATCAGCAGACGTAGCTATTGCTAACAGCAGAATTTTAAGTCCTACAGACTAAAATTAACAGTGTTTTAAAACAACTGTCAGTGAAGACTCTTAGAAATCTAATGAATCTCATGAATCAAGAGCATCTAAGTGTCAAAACAGTGGTTTAATCCAATGTTGCTTGATGGAATCCCAGATCATTCAACATTTGGATTCCACGTAATGTACGCAACATTTCTCATTTATATAAATATAACTATGCCAAAATGTTAATTATTGTCATGAAAAGAAAGCTATTAATATCTGAACTAAAATAACTCCAGAGATGTCCATGGTGCAAAATTGTTCAACCACAATGTTGCGTGCATTACGGTTTCCACCCACACATAAGCATATATTCAGAACATGAATAACTTTTTCTTTTCAAGTCTACTATAGGATACATCACCTTGAGTGTTGATGGCAACAGCCAACATCCTTTGCATGAGGCCTTGTTATTTTATTAAAAACCAGTGCTAAGTGGAAACCATGTAATGCACATCACGCCAGCCACCTTGGTCTACATTTCGCTGATTTTAAGTGAAGTCTGTTTAAAATCTCTGTTCATTTTTGAATTTTTTTATTAAAGGAATGTCTGAACTCTTCAAAAAATGTGTTTTGCTTGTTGTTTTTTTAACACTTTTAATTTCTCACCCTCCTGTCCCGGGTCATTCCAGTGTTGTAGATGTACACATGTGTATTGTAGGTTTTTATTATCTATGATGCTTATTAAGCCAATTATTTTGCGATGCAGATTTGTACATGTATAATGGTCATTACTTCCATACGAATGCACACGCACTCACACGAAAGCACACACACACACAACGCGCGCACACACACACACACACATACCTGAAGGCACACATGCGCACATGCCTTCATGCACACCACACACACACACACACACACACACACACACACACAAGCGTGTGCACACACACACACACACAAACACACACAGACAAGCGCATGTATGCACAGACACACACCCACACATGCACACGCACACACCTGTTGTAGTAGTCAAAGCTCCGTAGCTGGAAGGCCCAGAACTTCTCAACAAGGAACCTTCACTGTCTGCACCAACACACACATCAACACATAGATCAACATCAACACACAGATCAACTTCAACATCAACACACATCAACACACAGATCAACATCAACATCAACACACAGATCAATATCTGCATCAACACACAGATCAACACACATCAACACACACATCAATGTATACATCAACAGAAACAACAACATATATATTATATGTCTGCATCAACACATCTATGAACATACACATCATTATATATACAACATCTGCATCAACACAGATCCATATCGACATCAAAGAAATTATCAACACATGTCAATGTTAACATCATTCATAAACATATCAATACATATTTCAATACACACACCAACACATACATCAATGTAAATATCAGCACATACACTAACACTTGTATCAACGCACACATGACAACACACACATCAATGCAGAAACACACATACTACAGACTTCAACACTTACATCAAAACTTACGCGTGTGCATGTGTGCGCACACACACACACACACACACACACACACACACACACACACACACACACATTCTGACTGAAACCATTCTCTGCCTTAAAAACCTTTGATTGTACTCACTTCACAAAACAGTGATAAATTGTCAATATATTTTTCATTAAAAAAATCGTTTCACACACACACACACACATGCACACACACACACACACACACACACACACGCACATACACACACACACACTCAAAAATTAACATTCAACACACAAACACACACACACACTCAAAAAAATCAACATCTGCACAATTGTCCCTAAAATAAAAAAAATAATGACAATCTGAGGCCTTTTCAACGTGCACCATAACAACATCCCCAAAGCTTGATCTTTTCACGTCCACTTGTTGGCAGCCAAACCAATAACAAAGGTTGCATCAGAGATAAAAGCACATTCCCATAGAAATGCAGAAAACACCAATTGAACTTCGAAATGAATTCTTAGGTCTGGCAGGGAACAGTCAAAAACAAACAAGCAGGGCAACTCTTGATCCTATGATGAAATAATTGCAGGCCCATAACTCTACGTGAATGCTGCTTACAAGCAATACCACACTAAACTGCCTGATTGAAATGACTACACAGAGCACACAGAACAAACAAGGGGATGTCTTCTTCTTTGTTCCAAGCTCTTTTTGCTGTCGTTTCTGCTCGGTGATTTGGTGTCGCAAACAGCATTCTTTTGGAGTTATAGGCCTGCAATTACTTCATCATGGGAGCAAGAGTTACCCTACTTGTTTGTTATCAATAGTACTAGGTGTTTTTTTTCCCCACAAACTCAAAGATATCCTGTAGCATACTTGGGCATCACTTCAGCGAAGACTAAACGCACACCCAGAAAACACAAGCAGAATACAAACAGCATTTCTCAAGCTGAAGAAATCTAACGGATTTATCGCAGAGCCAGCAGAGGGAGCATACTCATCAGGAGGGCGCCACCGCATGTTTCCTGCAAGCGTTCCTGCGAACTTACCAACAGTAAGAAACCTTGACGTGACGGCACCATGGTATCAGGGCGGTGAGCAAGGAAATCAAAACGGCCTTCACCACAAACACAAGGCCTGAACAGCTACATCCTACTGAACTGTCCTTATCACCATGGGTCAGCATGGCAGTGGTAAGATGTTGCCATGGAGGTCAGAGGTCTGAGACTATCACTGTGTAACAGGGCTATATTTTGTTTGAAAAAAACTTACAGATCACAGTTAACTTACTTGCGAAAATACACAAGTATTTTCACATATACCTAGCGCTTTTGCATATATTTCTACTCACAGGGGTGGATTTGCATCATGGTTCCGTTATCCCCCCCCCCCCGTCCTTTCCCTGTCTTTAACAAAATCTGTAGTACAGCTTGTCCCCCATCCCCACCTCCCCCCCCCCCCACTCCCAAGCCGACCGCAAAGGGCCATATTACAAATACACACACACGCCCACATATACAAATAAAATGCAATAGACAGATAGACAGATAAACAAATCAATAGACAGACAGATTGATAGACAGATAGATAGATAGATAGACAGATAGACTGACAGATAAAGCGTGTGTGTGTGTGTGTGTGTGTGTGTGTGTGTGTGTGTGTGTGTGAGCCTGTTTGGGTGTGCATGTGCGAAAGTGTGTTTAAATATGTGTGTGCTTGGCTGTGTTTGAACACAAACATGTACACTAACGTGTAAGCAGATTTGTGTGTGTATCATGACATACTTTGTCCATTTAATTTTTATCAGTAAATTTTACGCAAGGAATCAAAAGCAGTCTCTCATTGCTTTTCGATGACTATCTCTGATTTACAGTATGGGTACATAGTGTTTCCGCCTGCTCCCAACTGCACACTTTATCTCTGTCAAATGGACATGTATGAATGTGCATTTAGTTGTTAGAGCCAAGGGAGCTCATATGTGAGAATTTTTAACCACACAGGAAGGGAAGAAAGGGGTAAAATGTTTCAATCACAGGATATCAAACCACAAGTTGGGAGAAGTGTGGAGAGGAGGGCAAGGTGGTCTGAACTGGGATGTGTGGGAAGGGGAGGGCAGTGGGAAGGTGATGGTGGGGGAGGGCGCAGGGATGGGGATTTGTGGGTGGAAGAGTGGGGGAGGTGGGGGATAAGAGAGACAGGCATGTGGGTGTGTGATGGACATGTGAGGGTACTGCGGGGAAGAGGGGTGTGGGGGTCGGAGGGATGGGGACTGGGGATGAGTGAGATTTTTTTTATGACTTGATGGCTCGATACCTGGCTTAAAACCTGGCTCCAGTGTCGTCAGTACAGTCCCCTGATGATCGCCTGAGGAAGGGCAAATGTTGAAAATATTTGATGAGCACCCCCCCCCCCCCCCCCCCAATTTTCTGCGCATGTCTATCTATTCATCTACCTTTTTTCCTACCTATTTATATAGTGCAAGACTGCATAAGAAATGGTATTCCTTTAGTGATATCAGTTATCATCAATCAAATATTCAATGTTTAACTCGTTTGTGTTTGTGTTTACGGGACAGTGGGTAGGGTGTTATGTGTGAATAAGTTCAATGGCCAGTGAGACCATCTTTTTCTTGTTTATTCACATTGAATATTTGTGTCAGAATGATTAATGAGATAATCTTTTTCTTGTTTATTCACACTGAATAATTGCATCAAAATGATTACATTTAATTAGAGACTGAAAAGATGAAACATCTTACAGGTAGACTGTTTTGTAGCAGGTACTCTGTTCACTTTTGCACAGTTTGCTGTGCTTTACAGTTAGGACTGTAATAATCAAAACTGTAATAATAAACCAGCAGCATGAAATAATCACACACACACACACACGCACACACACACACACAAGCACACCCACAAACACAAACAAACATACACACACACACGAACACACACTGAAATAATGTACAACTACTGTGTTATTTCTTGGATCAGGTCGTCATTATTTTTCATTGCACAGCATGACTGTCGCCATCTCAGTCTCAACCACACCCACATTGCCCATACATTATTTCCAATCATTTCTTCCATACACCTTGACTCTAGGTCAATAGTGATGATGTTAATTCTGGTTAATTGCTGCTAGGGTAATAATCAAAGCATGCATTTACAATCAGTTCGAAAGAAAGAGACATGCAGTTAAACCACAGGACTACGGTTACAAACGAACGCAGGATCAAAACAGTACATAAACTTTGTCCCCCAAACAATGTGTACTTCTTCCATATCAACACAGGAAACAAAAAAAAATAGCAACCAAAAATCAAAACACCATGCCATGGCCAGATGATTTCTTCACATTAGTCTGAGAAAAATCTGTGGAGCGTTCCATGCCTTGCGATACACCGTTCAAGATTCCAGCACAGGAGAGCCCACAGACACGCAGTGATTGGTCAAATATAAACAGCCAGTGACTGAGGAATAACATGCAGACATGGACAGTGGAACAGACCACGCCTACTTCAAATGAAAACATTCACTGATCAGATGGAAGAACTGGGCCTGAAATAAAGCATTTACACTGAATGTGACAGAAGACAGTCGGTAACAGCCAACACGCTGCTAAAATCTGTTTGAAAAAAGATGTCCAGTCTATGGTGCAATTTCTTCAAGCTTTTCCCTAGGTACCGCCTCCAGAAGAGCTCCTGCATCATTCTTCATTCACTGTGCATCATCCTTCATTCACTGTGCATCATCCTTCATTCACTGTGCATCATCCTTCATTCACTATGCATCATCCTTCATTCACTGTGCATCATCCTTCATTCACTCTGCATCATCCTTCATTCACATCATCCTTCATTCACATCATCCTTCATTCACTGTGCATCATCCTTCATTCGCTGTGCATCATCCTTCATTCACATCATCCTTCATTCACTGTGCATCATCATCACTGTGCATCATCTTCATCCATCACCTTCTTCACTGTGCATCATCCTTCATTCACTCTGATCATCTTCTTCACTGTGCATCATCCTTCATTCACTGTGCATATCCTTCATTCACTTGCATCATCCTTCATTCACTGTGCATCTCCTTCATTCACTGTGCATCATCCTTCATTCACACATCCTTCATTCACTGTGCTCATCCTTATTCACATCATCCTTCATTCACTGTGCATCATCTCTTCACTGTCATCATCCTTCATTCAGTGCATCATCCTTCATTCACTGTGCATCATCCTCATTCTCATCCTTCATTCACTGTGCATCATCCTTCATTCTGTGCATCATCCTTCATTCACTGTGTCACTTCATTCACATCTCCTTATCACTGTGCATCATCCTTCATTCATCATCCTTCATTCACTGTGCATCATCCTTCATTCACTGTGCATCATCCTTCATTCACTGTGCATCATCCTTCATTCACATCATCCTTCATTCACTGTGCATCATCCTTCTCACATATCCTCATCACTGTGCATCTCTCATACATCATCCTTCATTCACATCATCCTTCATTCACTGTGCATCATCCTTCATTCACATCTCCTCATCAATCATCCTTCATTCACTGTGCATCATCCTTCATTCACTGTGCATCATCCTTCATTCACTGTGCATCATCTCTTCAATATCTTCATTCCATCATCCATTCACTGTGCATCATCCTTCATTCACATCATCTTCATTCACTGTGCATCATCCTTCATTCACTCTGCATCATCCTTCATTCACTGTGTATCATCTCATTACTGTTCTCTTCATTCATTGCATCATCCTCATCAGCAGTTCTTATTCACTATGATCGATCCTCATTCATGTAGCATCATCCTTCATCAATATCCTTCATTCACTGTGATATCCTTCATTCATGTGCAATCATCCTTCATCATGTGCAATCATCCTCATTCACTGTGCATCATCCTTCGTGCATATCCTTCATCACTGTGCATCATCTCATTCATGTGCACACTTCATCACATCATCTTCATTCTCATTCTTCATTCACTGGCACATCCTCATTCACTGTGCATCCTTCATTCACTGTGTATCTTCATCACATCTACCTTCATTCATGTGCATCATCCTTCAGACTGTGCATATCTTATTCACTGTGATCACTCATTCGCGTGCAATCCTTCTTCACTCATCCTTCATCATGCATCATCTTCTTCTGTGCATCTATCCTTCATTCACTGTGCATCATCTTCATTCATATCTTCATACATATCGTTCATTCGTGGCATCATCTTCATTCAGATCCTTCATTCACTTCGTTCCTTCATTCACATATCCTTCATTCAATATCCTTCATTCACTGTGCTCATCCTTCATCACTCACCTCATTCACTGTGCATCATCCTTCATTCACTGTGCATCATCCTTCATTCATCATCCTCATCACTGTGCATCATCCTTCATCACTTGCATCATCACTGTGCATCATCCTCATCCGTGGCATCATCTTCATCATGTGCATCATCCTTCATTCGCTGTGCATACCTCATCACACATCTTCATTCACTGTGCATCACCTTCATTCACTCTGATATCCTCATTCAACTGTGCATCATCCTTCATTCAATCATCCTTTATCACTGGTGCAAAACCTTCATTCACTGTGCATCATCCTTCATATCACATCATCCTCATTACTCATCTTACAAAATCCTGTGCATCATCCTCATTCACATATCCTTCATTCACTGTGATCATCTTCATGTGCATATCCTTCAGTCCTGTGCATCATCCTTTGTGTGCATCATCCTGTCATTCACTGTGCATCATCCAATCGAGTAGCACAGTGTTAGCACAGTAACATACAAAGATTTGTTGTAATCTGAAATACACAGCAGAACTGATCTTATGATCTAAACTACACAGCAGAACTGATCTATCGACGAAATTACACAGCTAGAACTGATTATCGATCTGGAAAACACAGAAACATGATCTTATCGATCCAACAATGCTGATGATAAACTCTGTCAGAGTTCTAACACAGAAAGAAATTAGCAAATTGCTAAACATATCACAAAAGCGACAGTTATGCAACAACGAACAGGGCAAGTAAGTACGACTCTACTGATATACATAGGGAAGGAGTTAATACTACCTGCATTAAAAGCACAGCATCGTTACTTCACACTCAAAATGTTCCCTGAAAAGCAAACTGAACAGAAAAAAGGGAACGGGAAACCTCCACAACACGGAACATGCAGGAAATGATTTCCCCACACTGAGAAATTAAAATAAAAAAAAGAACAACAATAACAACATGAAAAAAAGAAATTCCAATACCAACACTTCACGAAAAAGAAAAGGTGTAGAAAAAAGCTCCACCTGAATATAAAACAGGAACATTCATTCTACAACAATGCCACTTGCCATGCCGTGCATACAGAATATACAAAGGACCCATGGGCCTTGCAGACTATGACAGGAAGACACCACAGAGCAAAGCCATCTAGTTCCGGAACACCGAGTCCATGCCCTGTTATCACCTGTGGACAGCGTGCTGCGCTCAGCCCAACTCCGGTCCTGACCTTGACTCTGAGGTCGGCTCTGACCCCCATAGTTAAAGCAAAGCAGCTTGTCTGTGTCAAGAACAATGGCAACGATCAGGACACTGCTATCACTCCACAGCTAAAGCAGCAGGTAAGGTAAGGTAAGGTAATGTTGCTTATGGCCCAGCTGACCACAAAGGGCCATATCAGGGCAGACACCATGTTGTCTGTATCATCAATGACGGTTGGCAGTTGGGTGGGAAGGGAGAGGAAGGGGGTGCACAGTAATCAAACAGTTCGAAGGTTTGCTCATGGAGATATGTAAAGAAAGGTTATGTTGCTTACAGCCTTGCCCAATGTCCATATTAATCAATAACAGAACTGTTGAAAATTATCTTCTTTAGGGCTTGTGTAAAATTAAAAAAAAAAACTTTTATGTCCTAGGCTTCTTTCCATAGCCACTGTTATGATAAGTTCTGTTTGAGACATGCCCACCTATGCCACCCACACCATGTCTTCTTCCAAATATGAAACAATAGAAGGCAAAAACAGAAACAAACAAAAAATTCCTGAACAAAATCAATGTCATTTTAGTTAGTACTGCTTTAAAGAAAAAGCGGCTGAAATATTCTGAAATCAAGTTACTGGCTGGACTGTAGTCAGAACACACCAGCTGATTCATCCCCCCGCCGTAATCCCTCTTTTGTGTCCGCAAACATACACACAGACCGAACAACACACGAAGCCAACATGTGCTTCCTGAATCAGAATAGATCAGACTGGCTTCACAGGCTGTCAATGCTATGTCAATTTTTTCGCAACTGACTCATCGTTTCCACAACCGACAGTTAACTCCTCTTCACAGTCATTGTATCCTCGCCAAATTTTCTGGTTTACTTAAAAAAGTCCTTCCAAATGTGAACAGGAATCTTACTACTGTAGGTAGTTTCATTAAATACGTACCTTTCTAAAGAAATCCTTTATCCCTACTTGCCTACTTGGCATGAAAAATTGCCATATCATGAGGATAAAAACAGACAACAAAAAAAAAGAAAACTGGGAGACCAGGGAGCTAACCTCAACTCAAGTTCTATCAAGTCAGCCAGAGTGAGCACCCTTCGTGACCTCACAACATCACACCCTGATTGAATGAGAACCGTTTTCACACCTTTTCTGACTGAGCGGTGAGGTGGTAGGGCGCACTAGCATCTGGACGTGTAAGTTGTTACATAAAACTGATTTCAGTAGTAAAATTCCTTTTCTTTATGCTTAGCTGTCCAAACAAAAGCATGAAGATCGAAAAGGATGGAGGGGTCAAGCTCACCTGCGAAGCTGTCCTTCTTTGCATTAACTCACATGAGAATGATTCTGCACAGTTCTCCAGCCAAGAGTCTGGCGCCAGAATATCCAAATGGCCCTTACAGGAATCTTTAAAAAAATGAAGTACTGTATCCACCGGATATGAACAAACGAATCACAAGACAAAAGAACAATGCATTTTGGCCTCTTAGGTCTTCTTCAGGCACAATACAAAACACTCTGGGCAACTCCTTGTTGTCCTGAATGTTGTCTATCTTGCCTGAAGAAGACCGTTAAGGTCAAAGTGCGTCATGCTTTTGTCTTGCTATTTGTTTGTTGTCCTGACTGTTGTTTATCTTGCCTGAAGAAGACCTAAGAGGTCGAAACACCTTGTGTTTTGTCTTGTGA
This sequence comes from Conus canariensis, assembly GCA_033310375.1. Classification (NCBI taxonomy): domain Eukaryota; kingdom Metazoa; phylum Mollusca; class Gastropoda; order Neogastropoda; family Conidae; genus Conus; species Conus canariensis. The sequence goes on along the minus strand of CM065748.1, from coordinate 6,981,939 downwards.
TTCGTTTGTTCATGTTTGGCGGATACAGTACTTAATTCTTTTACAGATTTGTTTAGATTTCCACCTGCAGTTGCTTCACTTTGCAACTGGCCCTCAATGGCCATCTTTTTCTTCAACCCTGATCGATCTGCTCTGCTTGCCACAGCTATCATTCCAGGACTTTTCTTCAACTTCTGCTCAGCTCTGTCTCCTCCATAGTCACTTAACAGACTTATGTGCACATGCACCATGTGCAAGTAACAACTTCCTGTCTGCCCCTCAAGTTAGTCCACCTGTTAAAAAACGTACACCCCTTTGTTTTCGATTCTGTTTTTCTGTTTCCTTGTTTTTGATTGTTTTTGTCTGTGGTTTTTTTTTTTTTTTTTCCAGTAGCGCACCATCTGTAGGCATAATGTCTGGAACGGTCATTGATTTTTCACATTTTTCCGAAGTAAATAACGGCTATATTGAAACAGTTGGCATGTGTGATACATGAGGAACAGCACTGCAGATGATCCCACTGTTCTAGGTCCAACATGTAGCAAGACTGACACTTACTACATACTGTCACATCAAGCTGTCACCTCTGCACCACCTCCACTAATACAACAGCATTGCCTTCACAAGACTTGGAACTATAATAATAATAATAATTATTATTTACAGTGCTTAATCTTACATCATAAGCCCTAAGCGCTTACAAATACAGAAGAGGTTAAAGAAAACATAAATGAAACCAATAAGATGAAATTGCGGTAAGTACCATACATCTATAAACAAATGTGCATATTCACACACACAGACACACACAGACACACACACACACACATTCAACACACGATCCCACACACTGTCTCACAACACCGGACACAACAGCACCCATGCACACGCACACACACACACACACACACACACACACACACACACACAAAAGACAATAACACCTGTTGTTGCCTGCATACACTTGACGTCACTTGGAATAACGCTTGTATTTGTATCTGTTGATCTCTTGCAGTAACACATGTGGTTGATTGCGTATGCTATACATCATTTGGAATAAGTCAGCTGTACATCATTTGGAATAACTCAGCAGCTTTATAAACGTCTTTTGCACCACTTGAAATGATAATGCTGCCTACATGACTTGCAATTAATAGTAGTTAATATACCCTCTCCACAATTTTGAATAACACCTGCTGTCCCTTACACACCCTTCACACAATATTGAGTAACATATGCAGTCACTTACACAGCCCCTCCACAACTTGGAATAACATCAATAACATGTACAGGACCTGACATGATTTGAAATAAACACTGTAGTTGCTTACAAACCCTTTCCATGACTTTTTAATAACATGTGAAGTTGCTGGGATACTATTTACACTACTTGAATTACGCCTGCAGTTGTTTACATACCTTTTACACTGGACAGGACACAACTTGAAACGGTACCTGTAGTCGCTTACTTAAATCCTGTTCACATCTCTTAATTAAGAATAAAACTGAAAATGGCTTACATAGTGTGGACAGAAAGACAAAACACACCTTTTTCTGCTTCTGTGAGGTCCGTGATACTGTGGTGCCATCCACTGCAAACAGAGATATGTTGGTGAAAACAGAGGCACGCTGGTGAAAACATAGGTATGTTGGTGAAAACAGATGTATGTTGGTGAAAACAGAGGTATGTTGGTGAAAACATAGGTATCTTGGCGAAAACAGAGGTTCCTTGATGAAAACAGAGGTTTGTTGGTGAAAACAGATGCATGTTGGTGAAAACAAATGTATGTTGATGAAAACAGAGGTATCTTGGCGAAAACAGCGGTTCCTTGATGAAAACAGAGGTTTGTTGGTGAAAACAGATGCATGTTGGTGAAACAGAGGTATTTGATGAAAACAGATGCATGTTGGTGAAACAGAGGCATGTCGATGAAAACAGAGGTATGTTGGTGAACACAGATGTACGTTGGTGAAAATAGACGTATGTTGGTGAAAACAGAGGTATGTTGGTGAAAACAGATGCATGATGGCGAAAACAGATGTATGTTGGTGAAAATAGATGTACTGTGGTGAAAACAGAGGTATGCTGGTGAAGAGATGCATGTGTTTTATACTGACAGAGAACAGATGACTTCACTGTGGAACATAAAATGACAGAACAGTTGAACATAAAACAGATGACCGAAATGTGGAACATAAATGACATAACTACTGAACATAAAAAACAGATGACATAAATGTAGAACATAAAACTGATATGACTGTGGAACATAAATGAGATGACATAACTGTAGAACATAAAACAGATAATTATGGAAAATGCAACAGATGATATAACTGTGGTGCATTAAATGACTATAACTATTGAACATAAAACAGAACAAACATAAATGCGGCACATAAAACTGATGATACAACTGTGGAACATACCAGATAACAGCGCAACATGAACTAGACAACATAACTGTGGAACTAGACAACATAACTGTGGAACAAGACAACATAACTGTGGAACAAGACAACATAACTGTGGAACTAGACAACATAACTGTGGAACAAGACAACATAACTGTGGAACAAGACAACATAACTGTGGAACAAGACAACATAACTGTGGAACATAGTACACATAAACAAGGTATCTGAGACACAGAAATTCTGAAAAAAAACAAACAACAACCTGCAAACATACACGACATCTGAAAACACAATTCCAGATTAGAATACTAGGTAACGTGTTTATGGCATTTACAGAATGGAATATAAAACACATGACTGATTTAGGAACATGTACACAGACTGATTTAGGAACATGTACATGATACACAGACTGATTTAGGCACATGTACACAGACTGATTTAGGAACATGTACACAGACTGATTTAGGAACATGTACACAGACTGACTGACAGCTAAGCCTCCAGATGCAACTGACAAAAACGACCACTACTCACACATATGCATACAAACACATACACACCCACACACTTGTTAGAGAGTGGGGATCTGTCATTTGTGTCTGCAAAGTGTCTTGGTGCTTTGCTATCTACAGAGCATGTACACATAAATTAAGCAGTCATGTTTTTCACTTTCTGTACTTTGCATGCCTTAACCCGTTCGCTGCTTGAAAATGTTACAAACAAAGGCTTTCCCAGTGCCAGGGAAATCTAATGATTTGGGGGTAATAATTAACAAAAAATTCTAGCTCAGAAACTACAAAAGATATAACAATGAAATATATATGATTTTTGAAGGAAATTGAATGAAGATTTTGAATCTGGGCTTCTTTTGTTTTAATTTTGATAATAAAAAAGTATTTAGACAATTAGATTTGGATAGATTTTTTTGCACGATCAAAAGCATATGTATTTACCACCACATCTTCACATCCAAACAAGAACACAAAGCAAAAAAGTTGAAAATAAAGTTTGTATTGTCACACTACACCTGTAAATGAAAGTAAAACAGTTTAGAAGTCTATCAAGACGCTCACACTCTATGCAGACAGGTCAGTCCACGACCACGCCCCCCTCTCCCCACCACGCCCCCTTGCTGGACTTCAACCCTCTCTTTCACTGCTCCTCTTCCCCTACCTTTCCCTCTGCCCTGTGCCGCGCCGCGAGCAGGCCGCACTCCCCTCTCACGCTGACTACCACGTCACTGACCACTGGCACGCAGTGCAGAGTACACACTAGGCGAGCTCGTTCGACGCTGGCAAACCAGTCAGCTGAACACACATTGAGGTCACACAGCCCGACACAATAACTGACGAATACGGTTGGCAATTCCATCACTATCATCATCTCACCTTCATGCTCGAGTGAGTCGTTGAATAAAAGATTATTGTCTTTGTCAAAAATCATTAGCAGAGCCTGCTCAGCTGTGTAAATACGTTGATTTGGTCGCTGCGCTTGTCGAAGGTTGCGCCGCCATCTTTGCAAGCGAGATGAAGTGCTGGCTGGTCATCCAGTCAGTGATGAGAATAAATGGGCTTTCCCCTCACGTGTGGTCATTTACATATCATTTTAATACTACAGACATATAAGGCTTACTACGCACACTCTATTTAAGTCCGTTGATAGAAATAGTAACGAATGAAAATTCAAGAAAAATGCATGACGTCAGTGGACGGCCCATAGGCACTGGGAAAGCATTTTTAATGCGGCGTCGGCTGACGGCTTAAAGGCACTCTACGGGTTAAACACATGCATACATATGTTTGTGCATACATACGTACACACGTACAAGTGTTCACGTCTATCGGATATCATAGACTTGCCATCAGTGGAAGACAGAAAACAACAGCCTCAGACACACCGCCACGGTACACACACATCAAACTCCAAAGCCTTATCATTAATGGTACGCAGAAATCAGACACCACTAATTTCTCATTAACAGTACACAGAAATTGGACACAACCAACTTATCATTAATGGCACACAGAAATCAGACACAACAAACTTACCAATTATTGTACACAGAAATTAGACACCACAAACTCATCGTTGTCGGTACACAGAAATCAACACAGAAATTATCAAAACACCACAAACTTATCAATGGTACACAGAAATCAGACACCATGGACTTTTTTCTGTTTTGTTTAGTCTTCCTTTTCTCCACTGGCAATAAAGGTTCCACTTCCACCTCATACACACTTCACATCAACACCATAACACATTCAATGAATGTACACACGTCACATCAACACCATAACACATTCAGTGAACGTACACATTTCACATCAACACCATAACACATTCAATGAATGTACACACAGCGTCGTCAAAATCATACAAAAATATTCGCACATATCAATATATGATATACTGAACTTTAAGTGTAAGTATCAATCATTAAAGACAATATTTAGTGCCTGACATATGAGACACTCTCATTTATTAATACATGTTGAACAGAACCTTTGTATAAGTATCAATCATTAAAGAGTATTATATTTAGAGCCTGACATATGAGGCTACGAGGGTATTTAATCTTTGAGGACCAAAAACAAACAAAAACCAAAGGCTAAGAAAACAATTTTTTTTTTAAACAGTAAACAAGTGGGGTATTTTTTGCTCCCATAAGAAAACCTAACACAGAGTAACTTTTATTCAAGACTGGCACAGCCTTTTAAACTTGAATAAAGTCAGACAAATACATAGACGAACAATCTAATAGTGGGGGAAAAAAACACAAGCGCAGACCAACAACTGAACTATCTTCTTAGTAATGACTTGGCAAAGATTTGGACTTAAGGAGGGGGGGGGAGTTATTTGAAGATGGAGAAACTGGGAACATGATTTTAAGAAAATATGTCACAGATATAAAAACTCTTCACTAGCTGCATAAGGGAACCATCGCAATCCCTTTTGAAGGCAGATATATTTGTATTGCCTGCTCCGAGGCCTTTCGTCCGCTGGGTCGGACTCATCAGGGAGACACGGCTGGTTGTGTCTGCGCTCCTGGCGTCAAATAGAGACACACCACAGTCCATAATACTGTGGTGTTCTCACCACCAAGGGTACAAAAAAGAATCCAATAGCACCCCCAAAGCAGCCAGCAAAGAGTAGTAAATGAAAGCAAACGAAAGTGTGGGGAGGAAAAAAGTTGCTGAAAAACTAAAGACATTATGCAAATAGTATAAAATGTAGGGGACGATCTTTGAGCCTACGCTTGAGGATCCACCCAAAGATGCAAGGGAGATCAAAAGACAAACACACAGACGGACAGAAACAAATACAAATAACCTCAATTTAATCAAAACAAAATCGGAAATGAAATGAGGCAGGGAACAGTAAACGATAAACAGTAAACAAGTGGGGTATTTTTTGCTCCCATAAGAAAACCTAACACAGAGTAACTTTTATTCAAGACTGGCACAGTCTTTAGTTTTTCAGCAACTTTTTTTTCAGCAACTGGCATAATGTCTTTAGTTTTTCAGCAACTTTTTTCCTCCCCACACTTTCGTTTGGTTTCATTTACTACTCTTTGCTGGCTGCTTTGGGGTGCTATTGGATTCTTTTTTGTACCCTTGGTGGTGAGAACACCACAGTATTATGGACTGTGGTGTGTCTCTATTTGACGCCAGGAGCGCAGACACAACCAGCCGTGTCTCCCTGATGAGTCCGACCCAGCGGACGAAAGGCCTCGGAGCAGGCAATACAAATATATCTGCCTTCAAAAGGGATTGCGATGGTTCCCTTATGCAGCTAGTGAAGAGTTTTCATATCTGTAACATATTTTCTTAAAATCATGTTCCCAGTTTCTCCATCTTCAAATAACTCCCCCCCCCCTCCTTAAGTCCAAATCTTTGCCAAGTCATTACTAAGAAGATAGTTCAGTTGTTGGTCTGCGCTTGTTTTTTTCCCCCACTATTAGATTGTTCGTCTATGTATTTGTCTGACTTTATTCAAGTTTAAAAGGCTGTGCCAGTCTTGAATAAAAGTTACTCTGTGTTAGGTTTTCTTATGGGAGCAAAAAATACCCCACTTGTTTACTGTTTATCGTTTACTGTTCCCTGCCTCATTTCATTTCCAATTTTTTTTTTTTCAAAAATCCACCATTGACTTACCATTTATGGTACACAAAAATTATACACACAGATTTACCATCCATGGTACACAGAAATTATATACACAGATTTATCATCCACGGTACACAGAAATTATACACACAGATTTATCATCCACGGTACACAGAAATTATACACACAGATTTACCATCCACGGTACACAGAAATTATACACAGATTTACCATTCATGGTACACAGAAATTATACACACAGATTTACCATTCATGGTACACAGAAATTATACACACAGATTTACCATTCATGGTACAGGAATATCAGACATCAGACTCACCATCCATGGTAGACACAACCGATGACCACAGCCACAAAGTAGAAACTCAGAAATACTCCCAAGGCTGCAAAAATGGCTCTGTAGTACTGCGAACCTGAAAAAAAAAAACCCAACTGATCTTAATTGATAATGATGAAAGAAATGAACAAAAAGAAAACAGACAGTAAGGGGGGGGGGGGGGGGGGGGGGAGGGAGAGAGAGAGAGAGAAAGAGAGAGAGTAAGAAAGAAGAGAGAGATGGACGCAGTGAGAGAGAGAGAGAGAGAAGAGAGCACATATCTTGTGTCAAATCTTTCGTCCATGTAGAGTCTAGCGGTGGAAAAGATGGTAAATCCGGGAAGGAGGCGACAAAAAGAAGCATTAAACAACAGAGGTGCGAGTGGGGAAGAGTCGCAGCCCCTGACTCTGAATCATGGTCCTCCCTCCAATACTGAAACTAAACTGTAGCGCCACCCTTCTTTTCCTCAAACTTCAAACGAAACAAAACCCAGTCCTGAAACTTATTTCAGACAACTTAGCTCCACCTCATTTACCAGTAATTCTTTTTTTTTCTTTCTTCATTCCTTCCTTTCTTCTTCTCTCCTTTCTTCCTTTCCAGTTTATTCACGTCACTTGTGGGATACAACAGTATGCTGAAGTTGCTTACTGGAGACGACAGTATGCTGAAATCACTTACTGGATATAACAGTATGTTGAAATCACTTACTGGATATAGCAGTATGTTGAAATTGCTTACTGGAGATGACAGTATGTTCAAGTCACTTACTGGAGATGACAGTATGTTCAAGTCACTTACTGGAGATGACAGTATGTTCAAGTCACTTACTGGAGATGACAGTATGTTCAAGTCATTTTCAGGAGATAACAGTATGTTACATTAATCTATGGATATAACAGTATGTTACAGTTATATACAGGAGACAACAGTATGTTACAGTAATTTACAGGAGGTAGCAGTATCATTCAAATCATTTACTGGAGATAATACTATGTTCATAATCACTAACAGTATGCTCAAGTCGCTTACTGGAGATAATATTGACGTCACTTGCTGGAAATAACACTGACGTCACTTACTGGAGATAGCATGGACGTCACTTACTGCAGATAGCATGGACGTGACTTACTGCAGATAGCATGGACGTCACTTACTGCAGATAGCATGGACGTCACTTACTGCAGATAGCATGGGCGTCACTGCAGATAGCATGGACATCACTTACTGCAGATAGCATGGACGTCACTTACTGCAGATAGCATGGACGTCACTTACTGGAGATAGCATGGACTCACTTACTGCAGATAGCATGGACGTCACTTACTGCAGATAGCATGGCGTCACTTACTGCAGATAGCATGGACTCACTTACTGCAGATAGCATGGACGTCACTTACTGCAGATAGCATGGACGTCACTTACTGAGATAGCATGGCGTCACTGCAGATAGCATGGACATCTACTATACATGCAGATAGCATGGACTCACTTACTGCAGATAGCATGGACGTCACTTACTGAGATAGCATGGACGTCACTTACTGCAGATAGCATGGGCGTCACTGCAGATAGCATGGACGTCACTTACTGCAGATAGCATGGACGTCACTTACTGCAGATAGCATGGACGTCACTTACTGGAGATAGCATGGACGTCACTTACTGCAGATAGCATGGACGTCACTTACTGCAGATAGCACTGCAGACTACTGCAGATAGCATGGACGTCACTTACTGCAGATAGCATGGACGTCACTTACTGCAGATAGCATGGACGTCACTTACTGCAGATAGCATGGACGTCACTTACTGCAGATAGCATGGACGTCACTGCAGATAGCATGGACTCACTTACTGCAGATAGCATGGACGTCACTGCAGATAGCATGGACGTCACTTACTGCAGATAGCATGGACGTACACATACTGCAGATAGCATGGACGTCACTTACTGCAGATAGCA
>CM065748.1:6958129-6963129 GCA_033310375.1 Conus canariensis | reverse complement strand
AAACGATAATTAACTGTGTATTGGTCATTTTTCCCCTCTGGTGCCCGATTTTGACTTGATTCTTCTAGATGGTATTTTCTCAGTTAAACTTGGTGTATCGACTCTTCACTCACAATCAATGGTAGACGGATGTCAGCTTACATCAAACACTCGTATTATATTTCCGTTGAATGAAAGCATACGAGGTACTTAGGGAAACAAAAATAACACAAAAAACGTGTTCGAGAAATGGATAAACTCTTGGTCAAACTAAGAATGTCTCCGTTTGAACAAAAGGAAGTTGCTTCTCGTTGCCTCTATCACGCAAGTTTCGGTTCCTTGACAAGGTGTCATGTGATAATTTGGGTTAGGGGACAGATAACTCTCACACACTAATTGTGACACCCGTGGAGTTTAAATGGCATTTCCAAAAAAAAAAAAGTGAAAATGTAACAAAACAAATAAACAAACAAACAAAAACACACACACAAAAAAAGAAAAAGTCAATGTAGTCAAATAGTTTGTATCTGAGCCAGAGAATATATCCCATTTCTCTGGTCTGAGCCATACTCAAATTAAAGATGAGTAATGTTGTAAGGGAAGAAACTCTTCGGTGTACAATGTTTTTCTGACCTTGCAGGTTATTTCCCTACAAAAATGGTTTATACGTAGTGGGGAGAGTTGTGGAAAGTATTGACAAAAGTGATACGAACACGATCGCACACTCAGCAATAGGCCTACATTAAACTAACTTGGAATTTATTATGGATGACAACATACCTACTAAAATAACTTCAAGCAAGAACCACCAGCCATGGGTTAATACAAAAACTAAACGTTTGTTGAGAAGGAAACATCGTTTCTTTAAGAAATTGAAGCTACACCCTAATTCAGAAAGATTACTGACTAGGTATAAACACATTAAGAGAAGGTGTCAGAGAGAATGCAGGCTTGCTCATTCCAATTATGTTAATTCGATGATTTCAGAAGGTGATCATCAAAACAAGAAATTATGGTCTTACATAAGGAGTAAGAGACAGGACAACATTGGGATTCCAGACCTGAGAAACAACCAGAATAACCTAATACAGGACCCTGAAGGGAAAGCAAATTTACTAAACAAGCAGTTTTGTTCGGTTTTCTCAAATCCCAAGCCTTTAATCAACGTTAGACTAAAGGATGATGATAAACTCCCTGAAATGTAAAACATCAAAGTAAACAAAGCAGGAGTATTTAAGTTACTGACCAACATCAATGAAAACAAAGCTACTGGTCCTGATGGCGTTCCTGGCAAGCTCTTAAAATTATGTGCCAATGAATTGAGTGAGGTATACCAACTACTTTATCAAGCTTCACTGGACCAGGGAGTAATACCTGATGAGTGGTGAGATGCGAGCATTGTTCCTTTATTCAAAAAGGGTGACAAAACCAAAGCAGAGAACTATAGACCTGTATCTCTTACATCCATATCAGCAAAACTACTAGAACACATAATATATAGTAGCATAATGGATCATCTTGACAAATATGACTTCTTAAATAACGCCCAGCATGGCTTTAGACAGCGAAGGAGTTGTGAGACCCAACTTATAACAACTCTCAATGATTTTAATAACTGTTTTAACAACAGACAGCAAATAGATGCAATTTTATTAGACTTTTCTAAAGCCTTTGATAAGGTTGACCATGAGGGTCTGCTGCTTAAATTAGAACACATCGGCATTGGCGGTTCTTTGCTAAAATGGGCTAGATCATTCCTCGTTGGGAGAATGCAGAAAGTTGTTGTGGAAGGGTCATCATCCCATTGTAAACCAGTCTTGTCAGGTGTACCACAGGGAACTGTTTTGGGGCCCTTGTTTTTCTTAATTTATATAAATGACATAAGTAGAAATCTCTCTCCTGGAACTACTATAAGGCTTTTTGCAGATGACAGCTTAGTATATAGAACAATCAGAAGCAAGAATGATACACGCATTCTACAAGAAGATCTAAACGGTTTACAAGAGTGGGAAAGAACTTGGAAAATGGAATTTCATCCCCACAAGTGCCAAGTGTTGCGTATATGTAATAAACGCTCGCCAACTAGATCAGAATATTCTATTCATAATACTATTCTTAAAGAAACCAATGCTGCAAAATATTTGGGCGTGATTATAGACAGTCGTCTCAAATGGAGAGAACATTACAATTTAGTATGTAAGAAAGCAAATAACATCTTAGCTTTCTTATACAGGAATATCAACGACTGCCCCCAAAAGGTTAAAGACGACTGCTACAAAACACTGGTTAGACCAGTACTGGAATATGGTTGCTCAGTCTGGGATCCTTACCATCTTAAGGACATTGATAACCTCGAAAAGATTCAGAAGAGAGCAGCACGGTTCGTAACAGGGAACCGCATCAGAGAAAAGGGGAATACTAGGAAGAACATAAGGAAATTAGAATGGAAACCCTTAGAAGAGGGAAGAGCTTTTATCAAACTTAATATCTTCTTCAAAGGCAGAGCTAAACTAATTGACATTCCAATGGAACAACTAGTATTGAATAAAAGTAGCACCAGGAGTGGCGGTCAATGTTATACCATACCTGCATCAAATATTGACAGCCACTTACATTCATTTTATCCTAGTTCTGTACGGCTGTGGAACTCACTGCCGGGTGCCATCAAGATTGCCACAAATGCAGTCTCATTTAAAAAGCAAATTGATACGACAGTTTTGAGATCTGCATATTGACAATTTTCTATTTTAACTTCCCAGATATTTTATGGTTACCTGGGCCTGAATCTGGCCATTGCTTTTAACTTCTTGAATATCGAGTGCGACCCCTTGTTGCCAAATTTGCTCCAGAGGCCAACAGACTGAGTCGCACTATTTTATGTTATTTTATTTTACTTTTTAACATGCGTGCTGGTGACCTACTCGTTTTTGAGTGAACCAGTATTTTAGGAAGAAGAAGAAGAACATAGTATAGATGTAGCAGTATAAATATATGGATGAAGTTCTGTTCGGAAATTAATAGAAATGGAAAGAATGTGATTCCAAAATGGTTAGGAACCCGAAAACTGGTTGCTCGCGTTTGGCTACGCTTCAAGATACGTTGAGGATAGGGGTAGTTGGAGCTATGTGAAAAGTTATGTTAACATGATCTTACCACGCGAAATAGCTCTCGAAATGCTGTAGGTTTATTATGTGGTAGAAATCCTTTTCGGAAAAAAAGATAGCAAATGAACGAGAGTGATTTGAAAACGATTAAATTCCAGATCAGTCTGGAATGGCTGACTCTGTTTTGATATGTAGAGGGCAGGGTTAGAAGTTATGGCAAAATATGCGAACAAGATCGCACCATGTGATATCATTCTGGAATGCTGTGAAGGTGGTATTATTATTATGTGGTTAAAATGGTGTTCGAAAATTTACAGAGAGATCAAAAGATATGGAACAGTCTGAGCGGTCAGCTCTGCTGTTCAATAACTCAAGCATTGTCAGTGGTTAAGAATTGTGCATGTGACGGACCGTTTTTCATCCGGTCACAAAGTTTCATGTGCGACCGTGCTTACCGGAAGGTAGTTGTCCGGAAGCCGGTTGCAAAAGTTAGCTGACTGCTACTCACCGGCGCATTGCTATAAGCCGGATGAATTACACCGGTTAGGCAGTCTCTGCAGTGATTCCGGCAATACAAGTCACAGAAGGCCGAAGAGGGACTCAGCCGTTTGCTAGTAGCAGTCAGGTATTTATCATTGAATGTTTATTTATTAACAAACTGAAACTGTATTCCCGTTTAGGAGCGACTGAAACTTCCTCAGCGCTCTTGTGAAGGTTTTATTAAAAAAAGAAAGTATTGTTGTTCTGTTATCCTATGACTTGATAGGGTAACAAAACGAAATTGTTTCGGAAAATGTGAATAGATGAAGTGAGTGTTATAAGAAGTGGTCTTCAGAAAAAAAGAAAAAAAGATTTTGTTTATTTTGTGACTCAACTGGCTATGAACTTCATGATGAAAAAAAAAAGTGTCTATTCTAATATGGTTTGCAAGAAGATGGAGAGTTTTGATGCTATGGATTAATAAGCTCCCAGAGTGAGCGACATAGACTTTTGTTTTTCATTCTGATGTGTGATGTGTTTACATGGGTATCAATATATGTGTTGTTAAACAAAAGTGTGGAAATTTTTCCCTCGCATATATTGAAGCTCTTGAACTGAAGTGAAGTGAGCGTTCTTGTGTTACAACAAAAGAAATGAACATTTCCTGAATTGACAAAAGACATGGTGATTATATGAAATGAATTGAACAGTCTTGTTTACAAGAAAGCAAATGAACAGTGTGTGAATTAACGAAAGACATTTATAGTTTGAAAAAATAATCATCAATTGTGTAATGAAATTATTGTGTGTAATGAATTGTATTCATGGTTTATTGAAGAGGATCAAGATGGAAATCCTTTTCCTTAATTTGGAAGACTAGAGTCTGAAAGGTTTATATGGAAATCCTTTCCTGTGCAATGTTATGATTCTGGAAAAGGGAATGTTGTAGTGTAATGATTCCGGAAAAGGGAATGTTGTAATGTTATGATTCCGGAAAAAAAAAGAATATTGTAATGATGAACAAATATGCTGATGTATGGCTCAAGTTCTAGTGAAATATGATGTGGCTAATGAATGTGAACGAATATGCTGATATGTGGCTCAAGTTCTAGTGAAATATAATGTGGCTAATGAATATGAAGATAGTTGTGATTGCAATGAATAGTGGCCATGATAATCAAGGTAGTTAATAAGTTGCCCCCAGGTTGATAGTGTTCCCTGGACTGACGGTGACTGGCTGCTACCGGGTGAGGGCCGGGGCCATAGCTGTGTTGACGCCCCGTTCTCCACCTGTTTGCTGCTGGTGTTGAGAGGCCGGCCTGAGCGCCGACAATTGCCCTACCTGCCACTGCGCCCGTGACCAACCACTGTTGGGCCAGTGGGTTGGAGACGTCGCTGCTGGTGAGCTAGGACGTCGCCCCTTCTTTTGTGCCAGCA
>CM065748.1:6935629-6953129 GCA_033310375.1 Conus canariensis | reverse complement strand
CTGTTTGTGGTCCACTGACTAATGATGACATGCTGAAGAACACGCACTGTTTGTGGTCCACTGACTAATGACGACATGCTGAAGACACGCACTGTTTTGTGGTCCACAGAATAATGACGACATGCTGAAGTCACACACTGTTTGTGGTCCACAGAATAATGACGACATGCTGAAGTAAACACACTGTTTGTGGTCCACTGACTAAATGACGACATGCTGAAAGACACACACTGTTTGTGGTCCACAGAAATAATGACGACATGCTGAAGTCACACACATGTTTGTGGTCCACAGAATAATGACGACATGCCGAAATCACACACTGTTTGTTGTCCACTGACTAATGATGAAATGCTGAAAGACACGCACTGTTTGTGGTCCACTGAATAATGACGACATGCTGAAGACACACACTGTTTTGTGGTCCACTGACTAATGATGACATGCTAGAAACCACACTGTGTGTTCCACTGACTACAGACACACAGTGTTGTGGTCCACTGAATAATGACGACATGCTGAAGCCAAACACTGTGGTCCACAGAATAATGACGACATGCTGAAGCCACGCACTGTTTGTTGTTCACTGACTAATGACGACATGCTGAAGACACGCACTGTTTTGAGGTCCACTGACTAATGATGACATGCTGAAGACACGCACTGTTTGTGGTCCACTGACTAATGATGACATGCTGAAAATACGCACTGTTTTGTGGTCCACTGACTAATGATGACATGCTGAAGCCATACACTGTTTGTGGTCCACTGACTAATGATGACATGCTGAAGACACGCACTGTTTGTGGTCCACTGACTAATGATGACATGCTGAAGTAACACACTGTTTGTGGTCCACTGACTAATGATGACATGCTGAAGTAACACACTGTTTGTGGTCCACTGAATAATGATGACATGCTGAAGTAACACACTGTTTGTGGTCCACTGAATAATGATGACATGCTGAAAGTAAACACACTGTTTGTGGTCCACTGAATGATGACGACATGCTGAAGACACGCACTAGTTTGTGGTCCACAGAATAATGGCGACATGCGGAAGACACGCACTGTTTTGTAGTCCACTGGTTAATGACAACATGCTGAAACCACGCACTGTTTCTGGTCCACAGAAATAATGACGACATGCTGAAGACACACACTGTTTGCGGTCCTCTGACTAATGACGACATGCTGAAACCACGCAGTTTCTGGTCCACAGAATAATGACGACATGCTGAAGACGCACACTGTTTTGTGGTCCACTGGCTAATGACGACATGCTGAAACCACGCACTATTTCTGGTCCACAGAATAATGACGACATGCTGAAGACACGCACTGTTTGTGTGGTCCACAGAATAATGACCACGTGTTGAAGCCACGCACTGTTTGTGGTCCCACGAATAATGGCGATATGCTGAAGCCACACACTGTTTCTGGTCCACAGAGTAATAACGACATGCTGAAGACACGCACTGTTTGTGGTCCACTGACTAATGATGACATGCTGAGGACACGCACTGTTGGTGGCCCACAGAATAATGGCGACATGCTGAAGCCACACACTGGTTGTGGTCCACAGAATAATGGCGACGTGCTGAAACCACACACTGGTTGTGGTCCACTGACTACTGAGGACATGCTGAAGACACACACTGTTTGTGGTCCACAGAATAATGGCGACATGCTGAAGACACGCACTGTTTGTGGTCCACTGACTAATGATGACATGCTGAAGACACGCACTGTTTGTGGTCCACTGACTAATGATTACATGCTGAAAATACGCATTGTTTGTGGTCCACTGTCTAATGACATGCTGAAAACACGCACTGTTTGTGGTCCACTGACTAATGACGACATGCTGAAGACACGCACTGTTTGTGGTCCACAGAATAATGGCGACATGCTGAAGACACGCACTGTTTGTGGTCCACTGACTAATGATGAGATGCTGAAAACAAGCACTGTTTGTGGTCCACTGACTAATGATGACATGCTGAAGCCACACACTGGTTGTGGTCCACTGACTAATGACGACATGCTGAAGGCACACAGTGGTTGTGGTCCACAGAATAATGGCGACATGCTGAAACCACACACTGGTTGTGGTCCACTGACTAATGATGACATGCTGAAGACACGCACTGTTTGTGGTCCAGAGAATAATGACGACATGCTGAAGGCACTCACTGTTTGTGGTGCTTAATCAGACGAGTCAATGGGAAAGATAGTTGTATTATTTCGGCTGACCGCTTTGAATTTGGTTTCGTGTTTAAAACCATTTCATCCCCATGAGTGTTGCTGGCTGTGTCTTTAGGTTTTCTTTTCTCCGCTTCTTTAGACCATTTCCCTGGCCTTCAACGTGTTTATCTTATTATGTTTTCTGCATTTGTATGTCGATAGGCCTTAGATCAGAAGGAGCTAGATTAGAAAACGGACTGTTCATCGTCTTTAGGAAAGGTATTCATTACACACACACACACACACACACACACACACACACACACACACACACACACACACACACACACGCCATACTAATTTTTTCCATTGCGTGACAGCCGTACAACTCCCATCATCTCCCTTCTCCACCTTCCCCCCCTATTATCTTCCGCAGCTGCGCAGTATTGACATTGAGGGCGAGGTGGTGAACGCCTTATCCTCTTTCCTACTCCAGACCTCTTCCTATTCATCCTCCACTCTCTCCCTCCCACCCAACCCCCCTCCCCCCCCCCCCACCTGCCCCCCGCCCAGCACTGTCATGAACACCACACAGAGGTAGATTCCCCCCCCCCCTCCCCAGTACTGTATTTCTCGCCATACAGGATTAGCGAGTGCCGTAAACAAACTACAGTGATCGCATTTTTGTTGAGCACATTTCTGCTGTGGCTGTCTCAGTGAGCGCAAAGGAGAGAGTGATGAGTGCCAGAAACACAACAAAGTACGTATTTAAACACTTTTTTCCCTCTCTCTTTCTTAGCGCGAAGAAACGAGTGATGAGTGCCAGAAACACATACAGGGAGTATATTTCTGTCGTTTTCAGCGTTTTTCTGCCTCTCTAATGCTAAAGCATAAATGATGAGCGCCATTAAAAAGCAAAGAGAGCACTTTTTGTTGTTCTGTGCACATTTCTATCGTGTTTGTCTCTCTTAAACACTACACAGTCAGCGTGAGTGGGCCTGTCATAAGCATAACAACGCGAGCACGTTTTTTTCCTTATAAGCAAATTTCACAAATCTCTCTCTCTCTCTCTCTCTCTCTCTCTCTCTCTCTCTCTCTCTCTCTCTCTCTTGACGCTACAGACTCGCCAATATACCGACGGAATCAAACCAAGGCCACAGATGTAGCGAGGACATCGAAACTGAGGTCACCATGAAACCAGGGTATGAAGGGCCACAGAATTTGAAACTTTTTTCTTTTTATGCTGATCGATGAGGATGAGGATGATGAAGATGATGCTACGGATTTCCATTCCGGTCCGGCGTCAACCAGGCCCGAGAGATACAGACACTTGCAGCGTTGGTCAGGAAATTTGTGCAACCCTCTCAGAGACGCATCCATTAAGTGGTTGAAACTCGACTGTACGGTGGCAGACGAATATGCAACCTCCGGTTTGCTGATGATATAGATCTGATGTGGGGAACGAACGAAGAACTGCAGGAACTTACCAACAGACTTGTTGACGGAGCGGGTGCTTACAGAATGGAGGTCAGCACAGAGAAATCCAAAGTCATGGTAAACAGCGAGAATATGGACCATGCCACTATTTTCATGAACGGAGAACAACTGGAAGATGTCGGAAACTTCAAATATCTAGGAGCAACCCTGACAAAGGACGGAAGCTGCAAAGCAGAAATAAGAATTCGTACTGGCACAGCCACCGCAGCCATGACCAAACTGAACAGAGTGTGGAAAAGTAACATCCGATTCTCCACAAAATTCAAACTCTACAAAGCCCTGGTGGTCTCCATTGTACTGTATGGTTGCGAGGCATGGACACTGACGGCTGAAACTGAAAGGAAGATCCAGGCTTTCGAGAGCAAATGCCTGAGGAAGCTCCTTCAAATCCCCTGGAGAGAGCACAGGACCAATAAATATGTACGGAGCAGAATTGAGAACCTTGCTGGACCTCAGGAACCTCTCCTTTCAACTGTGAAGAGACGCAAGCTGATATGGTTTGGGCACAACACTCGACACACCAGTCTGTCCAAAACAATCATGCAAGGCACCATCGAGGGCGGGAGAAGAAGAGGAAGACAGCGGAAGAACTGGCATGAGAACATCAAACAATGGACCGGACTCCATACACGTGAGCTGCTGCCGGCAGCTGCTGACAGAGACAGATGGAGAGGGGAGGTTGCGTCTGCGGTCCTCAGGTTTCCCCAACGACTACTTCTGTAGTTATGGGACTGAGGTGAGGTGAGGGGTGTATGGTTCCAGTCTTCCCAACTGAGCCCTAGCAAACTCAACACTGGGTAGGAGCCAGTCGGGGCAGAAAAATCCCACATGACTCTGATGAGAATCGAACCCACAACTTCCCAGCTGGAAGTCCGCGACGCTAACCACATCGCCAGGGCGGCTGGTTAAGGGCCAGGAATCTGTCACAGACAAACCATGCATTCGTGTAACGGTCTGGAACTTGTCACAGACAGAAACGTGCACTAGTGTAATAGCCAGGAACTGATCACAGACAGAAGACCGAGCATCAGTGTCATGGCCAGGAACTGATCACAGACAGAAGACCGAGCATCAGTGTCATGGCCAGGAACTGATCAGAGACAGAAGACCGAGCATCAGTGTCATGGCCAGGAACTGATCACAGACAGAAGACCGAGCATCAGTGTCATGGCCAGGAACTGATCACAGACAGAAGACCGAGCATCAGTGTCATGGCCAGGAACTGATCACAGACAGAAGACCGAGCATCAGTGTCATGGCCAGGAACTGATCACAGACAGAAGACCGAGCATCAGTGTCATGGCCAGGAACTGATCAGAGACAGAAGACCGAGCATCAGTGTCATGGCCAGGAACTGATCACAGACAGAAGACCGAGCATCAGTGTCATGGCCAGGAACTGATCAGAGGCACGTCCTACAGATCCCAGCTCGGGACAAACCATTCGGAGTCTTGTCTTCCGAGTCTGGTTTGGCACATTACAGCGACCAGAGATAACGCTGTGGACCACGGGTGTGTGAGCACACATTTTTCTTACATCGTGTCATTGTGGCTGCTCAGAAATCACACTGAGACTGTGATTGATTAAGTCCATAATTATCCTGTTGGGTCTCACTGTAATTGATTCAGTCCATAATTGTCCTATTGGCTCTCAATGTAATTGATTCAGTCCATAACTGTCTTTATGGATCTCACTGTAATTGATTCAGTCCATAACTGTCCTTTTGGATCTCATTGTAATTGATTCAGTCCATAATTGTCCTATTGGCTCTCAATGTAATTAATTCAGTCCATAACTGTCTTTTTGGATCTCACTGTAATTGATTCAGTCCATAACTGTCTTTATGGATCTCACTGTAATTGATTCAGTTCATAACTGTCTTTATGGATCTCACTGTAATTGATTCAGTTCATAACTGTCTTTTTGGGTCTCACTGTAATTAATTCAGTCCATAACTGTCTTTTTGGATCTCACTGTAATTGATTCAGTTCATAACTGTCTTTATGGATCTCACTGTAATTAATTCAGTCCATAACTGTCTTTTTGGATCTCACTGTAATTGATTCAGTCCATAACTGTCTTTATGGATCTCACTGTAATTGATTCAGTTCATTACTGTCTTTATGGATCTCACTGTAATTGATTCAGTTCATAACTGTCTTTTTGGGTCTCACTGTAATTGATTCAGTTCATAACTGTCTTTATGGATCTCACTGTAATTGATTCAGTTCATAACTGTCTTTTTGGGTCTCACTGTAATTGATTCAGTTCATAACTGTCTTTTTGGGTCTCACTGTAATTGATTCAGTTCATAACTGTCTTTTTGGGTCTCACTGTAATTGATTCAGTTCATAACTGTCTTTTTGGGTCTCACTGTAATTGATTCAGTTCATAACTGTCTTTTTGGATCTCATTGTAATTGATTCAGTCCATAATTGTCCTTTTGGATCTCATTGTAATTGATTCAGTCCATAACTGTCTTTATGGATCTCACTGTAATTGATTCAGTCCATAATTGTCCTTTTGGATCTCATTGTAATTGATTCAGTCCATAATTGTCCTTTTGGATCTCATTGTAATTGATTCAGTCCATAATTGTCCTATTGGCTCTCAATGTAATTAATTCAGTCCATAACTGTCTTTTTGGGTCTCACTGTAATTGATTCAGTCCATAATTGTCCTTTTGGATCTCACTGTAATTGATTCAGTTCATAACTGTCTTTTTGGGTCTCACTGTAATTGATTCAGTCCACAACTGTCTTTATGGATCTCACTGTAATTGATTCAGTCCACAACTGTCTTTTTGGATCTCACTGTAATTGATTCAGTACAAAACTGTCCTATTCGATCTCACTGTAATTGATTCAGTCCACAACTGTCTTTATGGATCTCACTGTAATTGATTCAGTACAAAACTGTCCTATTCGATCTCACCGTAATTGATTCAGTTCTTTACTATCCTATTGAATCTCACTGTAACTGATTCACTCCACAACTGTCCCATTGGATCTTTCTGTATCGATTCAGTCCATAACTCTCACTGCAATTGGTTCAATACATAACCGTCATATAGGATCTCACTGTAATTGACTCAGTCCGTAGCTGTCCCATTGGTTCTCCCTTTAACTGATTCAGTCCGTAACTGTCCTAATGCTTCACACTGTACTTGATTCAGTCAGCATCTGTCCTATTGGATCTCACTGTAGTTGATTCAGTCCATAATTGTCCTATTGTTTCTCACTGTAAATGATTCAGTCCATACTTGTCCTTTTGGTTCTCACTTTAATTGATGCAGTCCGTAATGTCCTATTGGTTGTCACTTTAATCGATTCAGTCCGTAATTGTCCTACTGGTTCTGTGACGGACCATTTTTGTTTGGTCCCAAATTGTGGGGACAGTTCTGAGATAGCGAAAGTTTGCCTGTTCACCTGTTGACCTGTTTGCCTGACAGCTACTCACCCGCATTTTGTGGCCAGTCAGGTAAACGAGGATTTCCTTTCAGTCTCTGTAGAGACCATGCTCCAAGTCAACCCGGTGAGATTACGGCCGATCACCCGATGCTAAAAGACATTTTCACAATGTTATCGTGCTTAAACCACGAAAGTTGACAGCGTGTCGGGCGATGTGAAAGGTGTGAAAGACTCAATTGATGGACTGAAAAGGGACATGCATGACATGAAAGAGACGATCAGCGATCTTCATGTGCAAAATGACAATCTGAAAGCAGAGGACAGCATAAAGAAATCGTGCGTTTGGAAGTAAAGGTCGACGACCTTGAAGGACGGTCAAAAAGAAATAATTTGATTTTTTATGGACTGCCAAGGAGAAAAGGTGAAACCAAACAGGACTGTGTGAACATTGTGCATAATCTATTGACTGATGAATTAAAATTATCGAAAACCATAGAATTTGACAGAATGCATCGCCTCAATAATAAGCCTAATTCACCTGTTATTAGCAGATGCACCTTCTACAAAGACAAAAAAGAAATTTTCAGAGCCAAAAAGAACCTGAAGAATACTTCAGTGTTTATTGGTGATGACTTCACACAGAGAGTCCGTGACATCAGAAAGAAACTAGGACCACACTTAAAAAGCTGCCAGAGACAATAACGAGAGGGCCACAATGATCTATGATCATCTCATTGAGGGCAAGAAATTTGTTCAGGATGTGGATGAGCAGTTAAAGGGAGTAAGATAAAGGTTTGGCCGGCCCCTGCAAACTAAGTTAAAATTCCACAATCCTAAAAAATCAAATTTCTCTGGTTGAGGATACAAAGGTTGACCAGACACCGGTTCCTAAGATAAAATGTGGAAATGCACGTGCTGGTGGCCGTGTGTCATGTTCGCTGAGTAAAGGTTGTATGTGTGTCACGGAGAATTGTAAAATCCATGCTTGTTCTTCACAGATTGGAACGATTTGTGAAACCAACCGTGACGAAGCACGTGAAAATGATAGGGAACATCACAATGCGGAAGAGGGAAGAGAAAATACAAGCAGTAGAGACATTCTGATGCACGAAAGTATGAATGAAAGTACGAATGATAGCGATTATGAAAATGAACAAAATGCTAGTGAAATACAGGTTAAAAATAAAGTACACTAGTTCTCTTTCCTTCATTGGAATGTGGATGGCGTTTCCTCTAAACTGGGTGATCAAAGAGTTTTTATCGCATATTTATAATTTTGATTTCGTTTGTCTTGTTGAAACTTTCATGGAGAGAATTGATTCCCATTTGTCCCCCTACCATTCTGTCTTTTGTAAACCCGCGATTAAGCTGACAAGACTCAGGAGGAGATCAGGTGGAGTGGTATGCTTGATTAAAACCGAGTTGATGGCTTATGTATCTGAACTCGCATGTGAACAAGACAATATCATGTGTTTCTTATTAAATAAATTTTCATTTGGTTTTGAAAACAGCATTGTTTATGTGTGTGCTTACGTGCTTCCAATAATTTCTACATATTATACAACAGTTGAAATTGAAAACGGCATTGTCTGCGTTGAAGAGGTTATAACAGATAAGTTATTATTGTATGGTAACGTTGATATCCTTTTGTGTGGGGATTTGAATAGCAGAGCGGCCAACATTTTCCATTTCAGCAATGATAAGTTTAATAGGTTCAGTTTCAAGGATAAGAATGACAAAACAGATCTCATAAGATATTCTAAAGACTCGGAATTGAATGTGTATGGAAGAATGATTTTGAATTTATGTATTGCTTTTAGATTGTTTATTATGAATGGAGTATGTAATGGTGACCTTGAAGGTCATTATACATACATGATGGAAATAGGGAGTAGCGTGAATGATTATTGCTTAGTTTCTGAAGATCTGTTCGATACTATTAGAAATTCTTTCCGTTTGCATGTTTCTGATATGATTAACTCTGATCAACAACCATTGGAATATTACTTTCTTCCTAAGAATGATGTGATACGCAATGACAATGATTGGAGTAATATACCTTTCTTTATTAAAAAGATAATTTGGAATGATGAATTTGCTGAACAGTTTCATAATAGGATACATTCAAGAAATACAAAAGAAAAACTTAACCAAGCCAGTAAATTAATGGGTACTGATGTAAATCAGGCATTACATTTATTTAATGAATGCATAAGAGAGCAAGCAGTATGTATGGAAAAGAAAATTTATACATGTCACAAAAGGTAAGAAAAGTGGTATGATGATGAATGTAAAACTTCTAAGCGCAATGTTAGAAAACTCTTAAGAACATGTAGAAAATTATCCAGAAAAGATACCAAGCTGCCTCCAAAGGAGAATTCACACGAAAAAGAGACAAGGATAGCTTTTTGCAAAGCAAGAAGGGAATACGAAAAGCTGCTACAGAGAAAGAGACTGTTCGACTGGTCTTCACTGTGAGTGATCATGTCCATAACTGTCTTGTGAGTCCTCACCGTCCCTCACTATTCAGCTGGTCACCACTGTAACTGTACCAGTCAACGACTGTTCTCTTGGTCTTCAGTATAATTGCTGCAGTTCGTGACTGTCCTAGCGTTCATCACTGTAATTATTGCGGCCCATAACTGTCCTCATGGTCCTCACTGTATAGGCTCCTGTCCATTACTGTCCTCATGGTCCTCACTGTATGTGTCCCTGTCCATTTCTGTCCTCATGGTCCTCACTGTATGTGTTCCTGTCCATTTCTGTCCTCATGGTCCTCACTGTATGTGTTCCTGTCCATTACTGTCCTCATGGTCCTCACTGTATGTGTTCCTGTCCATTTCTGTCCTCATGGTCCTCACTGTATTTGTTCCTGTCCATTACTGTCCTCATGGTCGTCACTGTATTTGTTCCTGTCCATTACTGTCCTCATGGTCCTCACTGCATTTGTTCCTGTCCATTACTGTCCTCATGGTCCTCACTGTATGTGTTCCTGTCCATTTCTGTCCTCATGGTCCTCACTGTATGTGTTCCTGTCCATTACTGTCCTCATGGTCCTCACTGTATGTGTTCCTGTCCATTACTGTCCTCATGGTCCTCACTGTATTTGTTCCTGTCCATGACTGTCCTCATGGTCCTCACTGTATGTGTTCCTGTCCATTACTGTCCTCATGGTCCTCACTGTATTTGTTCCTGTCCATTACTGTCCTCATGGTCCTCACTGTATTTGTTCCTGTCCATGACTGTCCTCATGGTCCTCACTGTATTTGTTCCTGTGCATTTCTGTCCTCATGGTCCTCACTGTATTTGTCCCTGTCCACTACTGTCCTCATGGTCCTCACTGTATTTGTTCCTGTCCATGACTGTCCTCATGGTCCTCACTGTATGTGTTCCTGTACATTACTGTCCTCATGGTCCTCACTGTATTTGTTCCTGTCCATGACTGTCCTCATGGTCCTCACTGTATGTGTTCCTGTCCATTTCATTCCTCATGGTCCTCACTGTATTTGTTCCTGTCCATTACTGTCCTCATGGTCCTCACTGTATGTGTTCCTGTCCATTACTGTCCTCATGGTCCTCACTGTATTTGTTCCTGTCCATTACTGTCCTCATGGTCCTCACTGTATGTGTTCCTGTCCATTACTGTCCTCATGGTCCTCACTGTATTTGTTCCTGTCCATTACTGTCCTCATGGTCCTCACTGTATGTGTTCCTGTCCATTACTGTCCTCATGGTCCTCACTGTATGTGTTCCTGTCCATTACTGTCCTCATGGTCCTCACTGTATGTGTCCCTGTCCATTTCTGTCCTCATGGTCCTCACTGTATGTGTTCCTGTCCATGACTGTCCTCATGGTCCTCACTGTATGTGTTCCTGTCCATTACTGTCCTCATGTCCTCACTGTATGTGTTCTGTCCTTACTGTCTCATGTCTCACTGTATGTGTTCTGTCCATGACTGTCCTCATGTCTCACTGTATGTGTTCCTGTCCATTACTGTCCTCATGGTCCTCACTGTATTTGTTCCTGTCCATTACTGTCCTCATGGTCCTCACTGTATGTGTTCCTGTCCATCACTGTCCTCATGGTCCTCACTGTATGTGTTCCTGTCCATTACTGTCCTCATGGTCCTCACTGTATGTGTTCCTGTCCATGACTGTCCTCATGGTCCTCACTGTATGTGTTCCTGTCCATGACTGTCCTCATGGTCCTCACTGTATGTGTTCCTGTCCATGACTGTCCTCATGGTCCTCACTGTATGTGTTCCTGTCCATGACTGTCCTCATGGTCCTCACTGTATTTGTTCCTGTCCATTTCTGTCTTCATGGTCCTCACTGTATGTGTTCCTGTCCATGACTGTCCTCATGGTCCTCACTGTATGTGTTCCTGTCCATAACTGTCCTCATGGTCCTCACTGTATGTGTTCCTGTCCATTACTGTCCTCATGGTCCTCACTGTATGTGTTCCTGTCCATGACTGTCCTCATGGTCCTCACTGTATGTGTTCCTGTCCATGACTGTCCTCATGGTCCTCACTGTATGTGTTCCTGTCCATGACTGTCCTCATGGTCCTCACTGTATTTGTTCCTGTCCATTTCTGTCTTCATGGTCCTCACTGTATGTGTTCCTGTCCATGACTGTCCTCATGGTCCTCACTGTATGTGTTCCTGTCCATAACTGTCCTCATGGTCCTCACTGTATGTGTTCCTGTCCATCACTGTCCTCATGGTCCTCACTGTATGTGTTCCTGTCCATGACTGTCCTCATGGTCCTCACTGTATGTGTTCCTGTCCATGACTGTCCTCATGGTCCTCACTGTATGTGTTCCTGTCCATGACTGTCCTCATGGTCCTCACTGTATGTGTTCCTGTCCATGACTGTCCTCATGGTCCTCACTGTATGTGTTCCTGTCCATGACTGTCCTCATGGTCCTCACTGTATGTGTTCCTGTCCATATCTGTCTCATGGTCCTCACTGTATGTGTTCCTGTCCATGACTGTCCTCATGGTCCTCACTGTATGTGTTCCTGTCCATATCTGTCTTCATGGTCCTCACTGTATGTGTTCCTGTCCATACTGTCCTCATGGTCCTCACTGTATGTGTTCCTGTCCATTACTGTCCTCATGGTCCTCACTGTATGTGTTCCTGTCCATACTGTCCTCATGGTCCTCACTGTATGTGTTCCTGTCCATTACTGTCCTCATGGTCCTCACTGTATGTGTTCCTGTCCATTACTGTCCTCATGGTCCTCACTGTATGTGTTTCCTGTCCATTACTGTCCTCATGGTCCTCTCACTGTATGTGTTCCTGTCCATTACTGTCCTCATGGTCCTCACTGTATGTGTTCCTGTCCATTACTGTCCTCATGGTCCTCACTGTATGTGTTCCTGTCCATTACTGTCCTCATGGTCCTCACTGTATGTGTTCCTGTCCATACTGTCCTCATGGTCCTCACTGTATTTGTTCCTGTCCATTTCTGTCCTCATGGTCCTCACTGTATGTGTTCCTGTCCATACTGTCCTCATGGTCCTCACTGTATTTGTTCCTGTCATTGACTGTCCTCATGGTCCTCACTGTATGTGTTCCTGTCCATTACTGTCCTCATGGTCCTCACTGTATTTGTTCCTGTCCATGACTGTCCTCATGGTCCTCACTGTATGTGTTCCTGTCCATTACTGTCCTCATGGTCCTCACTGTATTTGTTCCTGTCCATTACTGTCCTCATGGTCCTCACTGTATGTGTTCCTGTCCATTTCTGTCCTCATGGTCCTCACTGTATTTGTTCCTGTCCATTACTGTCCTCATGGTCCTCACTGTATGTGTTCCTGTCCATTACTGTCCTCATGGTCCTCACTGTATTTGTTCCTGTCCATTACTGTCCTCATGGTCCTCACTGGTATGTGTTCCTGTCCATTACTGTCCTCATGGTCCTCACTGTATTTGTTCCTGTCCATTACTGTCCTCATGGTCCTCACTGTATGTGTTCCTGTCCATTACTGTCCTCATGGTCCTCACTGTATGTTTTCCTGTCCATACTGTCCTCATGGTCCTCACTGTATGTGTTCCTGTCCATTACTGTCCTCATGGTCCTCACTGTATGTGTTCCTGTCCATACTGTCCTCATGGTCCTCACTGTATGTGTTCCTGTCCATGACTGTCCTCATGGTCCTCACTGTATTTGTTCCTGTCCATTACTGTCCTCATGGTCCTCACTGTATGTGTTCCTGTCCATGACTGTCCTCATGGTCCTCACTGTATTTGTTCCTGTCCATTACTGTCCTCATGGTCCTCACTGTATTTGTTCCTGTCCATTACTGTCCTCATGGTCCTCACTGTATGTGTTCCTGTCCATGACTGTCCTCATGGTCCTCACTGTATTTGTTCCTGTCCATTACTGTCCTCATGGTCCTCACTGTATGTTGTCCTGTCCATTTACTGTCCTCATGGTCCTCACTGTATTTGTTCCTGTCCATGACTGTCCTCATGGTCCTCACTGTATTTGTCCCTGTCCATTTCTGTCCTCATGGTCCTCACTGTATTTGTTCCTGTCCATGACTGTCCTCATGGTCCTCACTGTATTGTTCCTGTCCATTTCTGTCCTCATGGTCCTCACTGTATTTGTCCCTGTCCATTTCTGTCCTCATGGTCCTCACTGTATGTGTTCCTGTCCATGACTGTCCTCATGGTCCTCACTGTATTTTCCTGTCCATTCTGTCCTCATGGTCCTCACTGTATTTGTTCCTGTCCATACTGTCCTCATGGTCCTCACTGTATGTGTTCCTGTCCATTTCATTCCTCATGGTCCTCACTGTATTTTTCCTGTCCATTACTGTCCTCATGGTCCTCACTGTATGTGTTCCTGTCCATTACTGTCCTCATGGTCCTCACTGTATTTTCCTGTCCATTACTGTCCTCATGGTCCTCACTGTATGTGTTCCTGTCCATTACTGTCCTCATGGTCCTCACTGTATGTGTTCCTGTCCATGACTGTCCTCATGGTCCTCACTTATGTGTTCCTGTCCATGACTGTCCTCATGGTCCTCACTGTATGTGTTCCTGTCCATACTGTCCTCATGGTCCTCACTGTATGTGTTCCTGTCCATGACTGTCCTCATGGTCCTCACTGTATGTGTTCCTGTCCATACTGTCCTCATGGTCCTCACTGTATGTGTTCCTGTCCATGACTGTCCTCATGGTCCTCACTGTATGTGTCTGTCCTGCTCCCATGTACTTGTCCTCATGGTCCTCACTGTATGTGTTCCTGTCCATGACTGTCCTCATGGTCCTCACTGTATGTGTTCCTGTCCATTACTGTCCTCATGGTCCTTACTGTATGTGTTCCTGTCCATGACTGTCCTCATGGTCCTCACTGTATGTGTTCCTGTCCATGACTGTCCTCATGGTCCTCACTGTATGTGTTCCTGTCCATTACTGTCCTCATGGTCCTCACTGTATGTGTCCTGCATTTGTCTCATGTCCTATGTTGTTCTGTCCATACTGTCTCAGGTCCTCACTGTATGTGTTCCTGTCCATGACTGTCCTCATGGTCCTCACTGTATGTGTTCCTGTCCATTACTGTCCTCATGGTCCTCACTGTATGTGTTCCTGTCCATTACTGTCCTCATGGTCCTCACTGTATGTGTTCCTGTCCATGACTGTCCTCATGGTCCTCACTGTATGTGTTCCTGTCCATTACTGTCCTCATGGTCCTCACTGTATGTGTTCCTGTCCATGACTGTCCTCATGGTCCTCATGTATGTGTTCCTGTCCATACTGTCCTCATGGTCCTCACTGTATGTGTTCCTGTCCATGACTGTCCTCATGGTCCTCACTGTATGTGTTCCTGTCCATTACTGTCCTCATGGTCCTCACTGTATGTGTTCCTGTCCATGACTGTCCTCATGGTCCTCACTGTATGTGTTCCTGTCCATACTGTCCTCATGGTCCTCACTGTATGTGTTCCTGTCCATTACTGCCTCATGGTCCTCACTGTATTGTGTTCCTGTCCATTACTGTCCTCATGGTCCTCACTGTATGTGTTCCTGTCCATGACTGTCCTCATGTCCTCACTGTATGTGTTCCTGTCCATACTGTCCTCATGGTCCTCACTGTATGTGTTCCTGTCCATTACTGTCCTCATGGTCCTCACTGTATGTGTTCCTGTCCATTACTGTCCTCATGGTCCTCACTGTATGTGTTCCTGTCCATGACTGTCCTCATGGTCCTCACTGTATGTGTTCCTGTCCATTACTGTCCTCATGGTCCTCACTGTATGTGTTCCTGTCCATTACTGTCCTCATGGTCCTCACTGTATGTGTTCCTGTCCATACTGTCCTCATGGTCCTCACTGTATGTGTTCCTGTCCATGACTGTCCTCATGGTCCTCACTGTATGTGTTCCTGTCCATGACTGTCCTCATGGTCCTCACTGTATGTGTTCCTGTCCATATCTGTCCTCATGGTCCTCACTGTATGTGTTCCTGTCCATGACTGTCCTCATGGTCCTCACTGTATTTGTTCCTGTCCATGACTGTCCTCATGGTCCTCACTGTATTTGTTCCTGTCCATACTGTCCTCATGGTCCTCACTGTATTGTTCCTGTCCATGACTGTCCTCATGGTCCTCACTGTATTTGTTCCTGTCCATGACTGTCCTCATGGTCCTCACTTGTATTGTTTCCTGTCCATGACTGTCCTCATGGTCCTCACTGTATTGTGTTCCTGTCCATGACTGTCCTCATGGTACTCACTGTATGTGTTCCTGTCCATGACTGTCCTCATGGTCCTCACTGTATGTGTTCCTGTCCATGACTGTCCTCATGGTACTCACTGTGTTTTGTTCCTGTCCATGACTGTCCTCATGGTCCTCACTGTATTTGTTCCTGTCCATGACTGTCCTCATGGTCCTCACTGTATTGTTCCTGTCCATGACTGTCCTCATGGTCCTCACTGTATGTGTTCCTGTCCATGACTGTCCTCATGGTCCTCATGTATTGTTCCTGTCCATTACTGTCCTCATGGTCCTCACTGTATTTGTTCCTGTCCATTACTGTCCTCATGGTCCTCACTGTATGTGTTCCTGTCCATTTCTGTCCTCATGGTCCTCACTGTATGTGTTCCTGTCCATGACTGTCCCTCATGGTCCTCACTGTATGTGTTCCTGTCCATTACTGTCCTCATGGTCCTCACTGTATGTGTTCCTGTCCATTACTGTCCTCATGGTCCTCACTGTATGTGTTCCTGTCCATTACTGTCCTCATGGTCCTCACTGTATTTGTTCCTGTCCATTACTGTCCTCATGGTCCTCACTGTATGTGTTCCTGTCCATTACTGTCTTCATGGTCCTCACTGTATTTGTTCCTGTCCATTTCTGTCCTCATGGTCCTCACTGTATGTGTTCCTGTCCATTACTGTCCTCATGGTCCTCACTGTATGTGTTCCTGTCCATGACTGTCCTCATGGTCCTCACTGTATGTGTTCCTGTCCATTACTGTCCTCATGGTCCTCACTGTATTTGTTCCTGTCCATTACTGTCCTCATGGTCCTCAGTGTATGTGTTCCTGTCCATTACTGTCCTCATGGTCCTCACTGTATGTGTTCCTGTCCATGACTGTCCTCATGGTCCTCACTGTATGTGTTCCTGTCCATGACTGTCCTCATGGTCCTCACTGTATGTGTTCCTGTCCATGACTGTCCTCATGGTCCTCACTGTATGTGTTCCTGTCCATGACTGTCCTCATGGTCCTCACTGTATGTGTTCATGTCCATGACTGCCCTCATGGTCCTCACTGTATTTGTTCCTGTCCATTTCTGTCCTCATGGTCCTCACTGTATGTGTTCCTGTCCATGACTGTCCTCATGGTCCTCACTGTATGTGTTCCTGTCCATAACTGTCCTCATGGTCCTCACTGTATGTGTTCCTGTCCATTACTGTCCTCATGGTCCTCACTGTATGTGTTCCTGTCCATTACTGTCCTCATGGTCCTCACT
The DNA here is from genome assembly GCA_033310375.1 of Conus canariensis. Lineage (NCBI taxonomy): Eukaryota > Metazoa > Mollusca > Gastropoda > Neogastropoda > Conidae > Conus > Conus canariensis. The sequence continues at coordinate 6,936,049 of CM065748.1, read as the reverse complement.
GTATGTGTTCCTGTCCATGACTGTCCTCATGGTCCTCACTGTATGTGTTCCTGTCCATTACTGTCCTCATGGTCCTCACTGTATGTGTTCCTGTCCATTACTGTCCTCATGGTCCTCACTGTATGTGTTCCTGTCCATTACTGTCCTCATGGTCCTTACTGTATGTGTTCCTGTCCATTACTGTCCTCATGGTCCTCACTGTATGTGTTCCTGTCCATGACTGTCCTCATGGTCCTCACTGTATGTGTTCCTGTCCATTTCTGTCCTCATGGTCCTCACTGTATGTGTTCCTGTCCATGACTGTCCTCATGGTCCTCACTGTATTTGTTCCTGTCCATGACTGTCCTCATGGTCCTCACTGTATTTGTTCCTGTCCATTACTGTCCTCATGGTCCTCACTGTATTTGTTCCTGTCCATGA
>CM065748.1:6910629-6933129 GCA_033310375.1 Conus canariensis | reverse complement strand
CATGTACTGGCATGTCTTCGACGTCGTCATCGGGTGATGGTGGTGGCAGTGATGCTGCTGATGGCGGTGACCATATGCACCTTGTTCTTTCAAGGTGTGACGATTACAGGCACTCTAGGTGAGTGGACTGCTTAGGCAAAAGAAAGCACATCACAAACACCGAACAACGCGCACAGCTAACTCCCATTACAACATGGAAGCATCGCTTCATTCATTCTTGATGGGTGTCAGTGGAAACAGAGAGAGAGAGAGAGAGAAAAGAGAGAGAGAGAGAGAGAGTGCAGAGGAGGGCCACAAAGACTGAACAGAGTTGGCGTTCCATGAGGAACCAAACACTTCAAAATGTCTACCATCGATGAAGTCATTTAAAGGTGGTCTGAATTAGATGTTAGGAACAACTAAAAGGTGTTTAGGAGAATGCAAACTTTTGTCACAGTTGAAAAGATCCGAATAAGTTCGTTGAGGATCTGCTATAAACTGTAATGGCTTCGTCCTCGGTCGCTACTGCAGCTTTTTACCTTTATTCAAAATCACTAGCATAGTGTTTGCGCAGTCTTACTGACAGGCCATCCAACGGACGCAAAAGAACACAGGATCCCCGTGATTGGGGTACAGCCTCGCCATCCAACGGACGCAAAAGAACACAGGAGCCCTGTGATGGGGGTGCAGCCTCGTGCCAAATCACTGTCACACTTTGATAATGGTGGCATTGTGATTCAGAACTTAAAATCAAATTGTTTCTCCTTACCTCGGTTGAAGCTCTGATGCCTTTAGATCAGATCAGCTTGCCCTGCTGAAGAGTCGGTACATGTCATTCAACGCCTTCCTAGAGCTGAACTCTGAAGCGATCCAAGCTAAGTGAATTTTCGCTGTCCTATTTGTTTGTATCTTGCCTGAAGAAGACCTAAGAGGACGAAACGCGTAGTGTTTTGTCTTGTGATTCGTTTGTCCACGTTTCTCCGGGCGGTTCGCTAGCATTTATTTAAGATTTGTTTAGATTTCCGCCTGCAGTCGTCCCACTTTGCAACTAGGTACATGTCATGTTAGAGAGTAAAGCAAGTGGCTGAAGATACCAAACGGGCACACCACTGGCAGTTCACACATCACGTCCCGCTAGAGTGACAGTGCAAAGTGTGCTTCTTCCCCTGCTGTTTTTCGCTAGAAGAATTAGTCCTTTTCAGCTGGGTGGAGATCATGGGACTCGGCTGGCATTGACGGAATCGGACTAGAGTACTGTCGCCGCCACATGTCTTTTTGACGGGACTTGTGAATGAAGGCATTGTCTTTTTGGAGGAGGTACTGCTTCGGGCGAAATAGTCGACAACATTACCCACACCAGGAGGTGTTGTTTCGTGGAAAGTAATCGACAAGATTATCCACACCAAGAGGTATTGCTCTTTCGGAAATAATCGACAACATTGAGCGCAATGAGTTGATCCCAAGAATTGCGCTATATAAAATCCATACATTATTATTATTATTATTATTATTATTATTATTATCCACACCGGGAGGTATTGCTTTGCGGGAAATAATCGACAACATCACCCACACTAAGATGTATTGCTGTGTAGGAAATAATTGACAACATTACCTACACCAAGAGGTATTGCCCTGTAGGAAATAATCGACAACACCAGGCGGTATTGCTTCGTGGGAAATAATCGACAACATTACCAACACCAGGAGGTACTGGTTTGTGGGAAATAATCGACAACATTACCAACACCAGGAGGTACTGGTTCGTGGGAAATAATCGACAACATTACCAACACCAGGAGGTACTGGTTCGTGGGAAATAATCGACATTATCCACAACAGGAGGTACTGGCTCCTGGGAAACAATCGACAAGATTATCCACACAAAAAGATGTTGCTTCGTGGGAAATAATCGACATTATCCACATCAGGAGGTATTACTTCCAGGGAAAAAAATCGACAACATTATCCAAACCGAGAGGTAATTTTCGTGGGAAATAATTGACGACATTATTCACACAAGGAGTTACTGCTTCGTGGGAAATAATCGACAACATTATCCAAGCCAAGATGTATTGCTTCATAGTAAATAATTGACATTACCCCCACAAGGAGGCATATTCATGGGAAATAATTGACAACATTACCCCCACCAGGAGGCATATTCGTGGGAATTAATGGACGACATTATCCACACCAAAGTAAGACACAGCTCCCGACACCGTGAGTCTGGGCCTGCATGCTGGGGGATCACACTAGAGAACAGTAAAAGGCGGGGTCTGGCTCACCCGCCTCCGCCAGCTCCAACCGGCTCAAGCCGGTTTTGCTGCTGCTCCACCGGATTACCCAGACCCCGCCTTTTACTGTTCTCTCTTTACAAACATACATAATGTGTAGGATTATCTGTTTTTAATACTAATTTACTAAACTTTTGAGACTTAAGTTTTTGCTTAATCCTTCGTTTTTCTTGATCGTCTTCAATAACATCATTTTCACGCATACATTCATCAAATGCGTCTCTATCTTTCATGTGAAATAAAACTACAGTCTTTAATTGCTCTCTAAAGTCTTTTAAAACTGAGTTATATTTTTGACATAAAATCCACACACTTATCCCAGCATGTCTTCCACTGAAAGCCAGTTTCGGCCGAACAGCCATCTATAATAAATAGTGTCTGCGTTCCCCCAAACAGTCTGTACTACCAGTCGGTTGACTGTCAGCTTTTTTGCAAGACCAAGACAACACGCAGTAAGTCAGCAGGCCGAGCGTCCTGTTTACAAACTGTGTGTCTCCCTATGTTCTGACCAAAAAAATCAATAAAACACGCCTCGCGCGTTTCTTCTCTCACCGGGCTCGCGGCGCGGGCGTGCGCCAACACGTTCTTTGCTATAGCGTGAGCTGCCTCTTTCTCTGTTCTTCATCGCGCTTAACTAGTAGTTGCAGGCCAGCCCGACAACGAATCACTGCTCAGCGCCCAGGCACATATCAAATGACAAGTGGTCCTACCAGTTCCACTTTTCACCCCAAGTCCTTAATTAAGTCACCCCCAAGTCCTTATTAAGTTCTTAATTAAGTCACCCCAAGTCCTTAATTAAGTCACCCCAAGTTCTTAATCAAGTTACCCCAAATTCTTAATCTAGTTCTTAATCAAGTCGTCATTAAGTTTTTAATCAAGTTACCTCAAGTTCTTATCAAGTTCTTATTTAAGTTTTTATTAAGTTGTCATGAAGTCGTTATCAAGTTTTTATTCAAGTTACCTCAAGTTCTTATCAAGTTCTTATTTAAGTTTTCATCAAGTCGTCATGAAGTCGTTATCAAGTTCTTATTCAAGTCACTTATAATTATTTATTAAGTTCTTGAAATATTACTGCATATCAAATGGATCAAAATGATCTTTTGTTGTTGGCGGTTCTGGTATTCTTTTTTGTTCAGATTTTGTATTTAGTGGCTGTGATTTTTTGGGCTGCTTTGGTTTTTGCTGTCTTTCTTTATATGTTTTATAAACGTAATAACCACCCCCACCAACAGCAATGACGCCAAAAATGCCAACTCTTTTAATCCAAATAATCCATGATGATGTTGCGGGACTTGAAACAACTTGTTCTTGTTGTGGCTCTGGCACAACTGGTGTTTTTTCATTATGAGTTACATTCTGTGATTGCAACATTAATTTTTTTTGTTTGTTCCACTCTGCTAATCTTTTTCCTGCTGCAACGCGCCCAGGATGAGGAGGCTTTTTACTGGTCACTTTCTCCATCAATGTTTTCTGCTGATTTTCTGGCTCGGTCATTTTGAAGGGAAACAAAATCTATATGATTAAAAGTAATTAATCCCATGATTAATGGCGATAACAATGTTCCAAATCTGTAATACAGATCACATCCTAGAGACTCTAATGACTTTGTTAAAACGGGATCCTGTGTTAAATCATACATAAAATCTTGTTCAGAATCAATGGGAGCAAATCTACTAACTAGTTTAGTGTACAAACTAAGAACCGTTTGCCCAACGCTTTTTACCATTCTTGACCCCAGTTGCGCTTCATACCTGTTGTGATACTTTACAATGTCTTGCGTCGACATCTGTTGAATCTGTTCTATGCTGAATTCATTTCCAAGGTACTGTTTTGTTTTTCCACACGCCGCCAAAGAATACAGCCTTTCCTTTTGGCGCATAATAGCTTGGTCATCAACTTGATCATTTGTAAGTTCAGGAAGTAAATCATCGCAGTTCATGTTTTATTAATGAATAAATATTATTTTATTTTTTTAAAATGAGCACCGAAAAAACTATTACTAACCTTGTATACCATTCTGCTGTTATTGGAGGCCTAAGTGTAGGATACACAATGCTTGGTAAAAACTTGTTAAAAATAAAACCAGCAGATCTTGGCAAACTAGACTTTGAAGACTCAGCAAAGCTGATTGCTGTTATTACAGCTTCATTTGCTACGAAAGATTTTCTAGTTAAGCAAGGAATAATTCCAGAAAATATAAATATGTAAAATTAAAAAAATACATTTATAAATATGGCTTCACTCGTAATGATGATTGGTGGCGCTGTGGTTAATGCGCTTGCTTTTAGCGGAAGTAATTACGCATTTAGTAAACTACGGGATGACGGCGAGAGAAAAAGACATAACAAAGCTATGGAGCAACTAGCCGCAGCACAAGCTGCGTATGAAAAGCAGAGAATTGAGCAGTTAGATTTTATTAACGATGAACTGAAAAAACAGGAACATGCAGCTTACACATTTAAAGATGTTGACCAGGCAATAAAAGAATATTATCTTGTAACAGGCAAGCCAATCGAGACATTGCCTCCACCAAAATTCAGCGATTTTTATCAACCATCAGAAAAACAAAAGATGCAAGAAATATTGTTTATTGCCTTTGGCATGACCGTTGTGTATTTTGTTGCGCATAATATTGGCTGAATAAAAATGAACAAAATCTATTATTCACCAAAAGGATATTGGAAGGGAATAACAGCAATTAAAAAGCTAAGCCAAGCAGCTGGAGTCAGTGAACAAACAGCAAAAGAATGGTTATCTAAACAAGCGATTTGGCAAATTTATTTACCTGCGCCTAAACAAATACAGAGACCACACTTTGTGAATATAACTCCAAACGACACCCATCAAATGGATCTTCTATATTTACCCCATGATACGATTAGACGAAAAGATTTAAGTACGCACTTACAGTCATTGACATAGCTTCAAGATACAAAGATGCTGAACCATTAACACAAAAGAGTGCTTCTGCTGTTGCTGTCGCTATACAACTGATATATCAACGAGGACCCTTAACTTATCCTCGCATGATTCAAGTCGATGATGGGAAAGAATTTAAAGGTCAAGTAAATCAATTATTGTTAAAACATAGAGTTACCATTAAAAGAGGCATTCCGGGTGTTCACAGATCACAGGGTTTGGTTGAAAACTTTAACAAACAGTTATCTGAAAGACTTTTCTCCTACCAGTATCACAGAGAGCTGATTGACAATTCTCGCAACACAGAATGGGTTAGAAGACTGCCCTCAGTTTTGTGTGCAATGAATAATGAAGAATTTAAAGGTCTAAAACCAGTACAAGCAATCAGAAAACAAATAATAAATGTTGTTGAAGGAGACGCCAGTTCATCAAGCAAACTATTACCATTTGGTTTGAAAGTGAGATACCTTTATTTACCGGGAGAAGCGGAAGGGGACACTCGCATCAGGGCAACAGATCCAGTTTGGAGTGTTGATCCATATGAGATAAAAAAAATTGTGAAAATGAATCCGCCCGTGTATTATTTACGAGAAACTGACACAACAAAACGGCCGGCCCCTCAAAGATCTTTTGTGAAGGAAGAACTGCAGATAATCCCTCCAGACACAGTTCCAGTCGCTTAATTATTTTTTAATTTAAATTAAAATGGCGGCAAGAATGGAAAAGGAAGAATCCTTACGTAAAATGGCACTGGAAGCAAGAATGGTGAAGGAAGAGTCCTTAGAAATAATGCGAGAAATATTTGATTATAATCTTGTTATTAGACTAATATTTAAGAAGATTGATCATGTCATGCCAGACAAAACCTCAAATTTTGATTGGGAGCAAGAATATATTAAAAAGATAAAAAAAATTCGAGCGCATTTAGCAGTAATGGATAATAATTTGGTTGAATTGGTTGGTGATATAGTTAAGCTTAAAGAACTGTTTTAATCTACACAAATACATTTGGGTTTAAAATGGAAGCTCAAAGGGAAATGGCAGAAAAGGCAAAGGAAAAGTCTTTAAAATTAATGCAAGATTTATTTGAGTATCAGTATATCATTAAAGAAGTATTTGAGAAGATTGACAATCTCTGGCTAGAACAATCGCCAGACAATCGCTTTAAACCCCAAAGCTTTTATTTTGATTTTGATTTATGGAAACATGAATATTGTGAAATGACAAAAAAAATTAAAGCACATCTAGCATTAATAAATAATATTAATTTTGCTAAATTAGATGATGATATAATTGAACGTGCGATTGCTGAAACATATAAGCCTGAAGACATATGATTATACTATTCTCCAATGGCCAATTGCATATGAAAACTCTGGATTAACAAATACTCTTTTTGTGTTAGTGCGGTCAAGAGACCGTTTTGTTACAACTGTTGTGTTAATCTCATGCAGATTAGATCGCAGCTTGTAATTGTCATGATGAAAAGTCTTATTGCCAAACAATGCTTCTTTGTAGTTGTCATGGGTTATGCTTGACTGCACAACACTACGAGATATTCCCTTTGCTTTTTTAACAACTTTTTTTTGGCTTGAAAGACTGTACATTTTCGACCTCAAACCAACAAACTCCTTGATCACCTCTCCAGATAATTCATCCTTCATCTTACCTAAAACCTTCTTATTAATATCTGAATGCAAAGGCGAATCTTTAGGGTAATCAGATGTGTCGTACCATCCAGCATGCTCTTTTGCTACTTCTAATTCCATGTCTTTGTAAAAATCTTCAGTAGGGATGTCGATTACAAAGGAATCTGTATCTGTGTACAGAACTCTGGACTCTGGATACAAGGGCTTAAAGTAGTCGTAAAGAAATTCTAACATCAAAAGCTTCGACAGCTCTAAAACAGTAAACCCAATAAAAACGGGTTTGTCCAATTTGACTTTCTTTTTTTTCATCATTATTCCAAAAAGCTGATCATGAAATCTTCTGAAGTCCTGATAATTAGGTTTTGAAGTCAACTTAATTGCAACGTTTTCTCTGGTGACCAATCTAACATCTTTACGCTTGTGCGGATTTTCCATAGTCTTTCCAAAACAGCTGTTGTTCATCAACTTGAAAAAGTCTTTTTCTGAAGCATCTGCGGATTTAGTTCTGAGATCAGTATTCTTCATGATGTATGGTTTCATGAACTGTTCTTGATCAAATGCAATTATACGATGAACTGCTGTTAACTTTAAACCATGTCTTAAATAAAATTGGAGAAGTCTGTAATGACAGACATAATTTTTTTTGTCACGAAGATTAGGCACAAGTTTAGGCAGTTCTGTCATTGACACTTTTAGGGTTTCTGCTGCTAATGGGTAGTCATTATGGTAATCATGAAGTTCATGAGGATATTCTAAATCAACTTCTAGAATGAGACCTCTTTTACGATCAGCTTCTAGAGTAGGTAGCCATTTTAAAAACTTTTGAATGTCTTTGAGTCCTGTGTACATTTTAAAGTTACGTAATGGAAGTGATTGACTCATAGCCCAACCATACAGATTGTTTGCATCTAAATACATAAGATAGTTAGACTTCCTACTTGGATCATAGTTGTCTAAGTATTTGTTGTTTGCTTTACAGTAATGGTGCGACACCATACTAATTCCGCCACGCAATCCGTTTTCAATCATCTGAAGCATTGGTAGGTCAGTTAATAAATCAATCTGTACACCAGTAAATTTTAAGAAAGCATCCCAACTCATCCCAGGCGCAGAAATGTAATGCGCGGGATCCAGGCTGTAATGTTTCATGCAGGTCTTCCTATAATTTTCAAAGACGTCCGCCAACAAACAGGTATCCGCCATTAAATAGGAATCATGATAGTCTCCCATCGTTTTACACTCTAACTTCTGCCACGCATCTTGAGCATGCTGGTAATCAGAATCACTGATGTCCTTTCCTCTAAGACTACTAAAGAACGCGCCTTTAGGCGGAAGGGCTGGGTTATCAAACCTTTCCCAACTGTTCATGTACTCATAAGGATAAACGCCTTTTCTAACAAGTGTTGGGTCAAAATATTCTTCCGTTATTGGGCAGGACTTTAAGGACATAGCCAGTGACTCTAAACTCCCCATCAGGTGTTGCATAGAGTCATAAAAAGATAAATTATTTAAAGTGAAACACATGTACTTTTCTGATGACTGCGCAATGCATGACACCCTAAAGGCGCTAGTTACTGCTTGCATTATAAGGTGAGAGTCGTAACCTCGCAAGTTATGAAATAATATAGGAAGTCTCCAAGTCCTAGGATCAAACTTTAGTTGAAGATTGCAATTGTTATGCGCTGCTCCTCTAAATTCTCCGCTAATGTGATCATGGTCTCTTACTGTTGGATTTAAACTTTTAGGTGTTAGCTCTAAACCACAAATCCAACAGTGAGTGGCTGAGTCATAGCGATCTTGATCTTCAGGGGTCATCTTAAGATCGGATAGGACTAGATTATTAGAACAGACATTACGAACTTCTTGCATGCGTTTTAAGAAATGGTTTGCTGCATGTGGTCCTCTGTATAATTCTGGCTTTGAATGTTCACCATCTGACCTGACAACAATGAAGGCAAATGAACAAATCTGGTGGTTATTCATTATAACTGTTTTTGGTAAATGTTTTGGAGCAGGTCCTTCATAAGGAACAATAAGCGATTCAAAGTCTGCGTAAACAACGTATGGAGACCTCTGGAGTTTTTTGTAATTCTTAAAACTAACCTTACTGCCTTCTCTTGGCATAATTAGTTCTGTATTGCAGTCAACTGGACTAAGACAATGTTTTACATGTTCACTCGCAGCTTGAACGGACGGAATTCTTGTTAAACATTTTCTACAGAATTCTTGTTTGTTCTTATGCTTTGAAGTATATGCTAACAGTCTACTCATTGTGCGTATCAGTGTGTAGTGCAATCCTGAATGGCTGGACATTAGGAGTAAGTCTACATGGTGTTTGGTTGGTTCGCCTATTGTTGGACTGTTCTTTGATACTCTAATTGGCAGAAGGTTGGTTTCTTCAGACCATGTGTATACGTTAACAGTTATTGGGGGATTCTGTTCTTCAAACTGATCAATTTTGTCTACAGCCATAGGAAATTCAAGGCCGTTAAAGTTAAGATCATTGGCCCACTGTAAATAGTTAGATACTCTCTCTGCATTTTTGGCAACGTGATGCAGCCTAGCAAGAACGCACCACATAAAACATTTGTCGTCTGAATTTTTTATGTTCAGAACTGCTTTCTTTGCAACTAATGTTGGAGGCAGTGGAATGTAAGACTTTCCTATAATTGGCTCGTATTTAGCCTGTTTTAATCTCATCTCTAATACTTTACCCTCTGACCAACCAGAACCTCTCATTTTTGCTGCTTCAGAAGCATCGTTAAACTGAGTAAGAAGTTGTTCTGCCCAATCAGGCGTTAAATCATTATAAGAAAGAATAGTCTGCTGTTTAGTTGAGACCCAGACTTCTAGATTTTCTTCGTTTATTGTTATATAGTCGATTAAAACAACTACCCTTACTTTAACTGGAGGGTTTATTGTTAGTTTACTTGGAACTTGAGAAATAGCATGTACAACGCTTGCCTGTACGTTTGTTGGATCAATAACTTCTAAAACGACCTCATTTAAAGCTTTTGACAAACGCTCTTCCTCTTCCATTGCATCTAACCAAGAGTCAAAACTGTCATATATCTTATCCATGTTGAGCTTCTTTTCTAACTCAACATATTTATTTAAATAAAAAAAATACTTAATCAGAATCAATATCAACGGTCTTTTTGTGCTTGGACTCGTAAACTAAAGTATAAACGCCCTTTGGTGTTGTTAATGTGAGCTGTTTAGAACAGAGTTTAATGTTTCGTTTACTTTTTTTAAGCATTCTTTTTTTATCTGGTCGGTGTCTGGCTGTTGAGAAAAAGTTGCCCTTGCCTTTCTTTGAAGATCAAACTTTTGTCTTTTGTAGTCCTCAAAATCAGCCTGTAGGCGACTAAATTCTTCATCCGTGATGTTCGAGTCGGCAAGTGCTTTATTTATTGTCAGTTTGAAGGAACTAAGTTTAGCTGTTATTAGTTGAACCATAGCTGTGTGCTTTTGGAGTTTAGCTTTTATTTTTTTGCTGACAGCACTTACAGCCAATGAACACAGGCCAAGAGTTAAAGACAAACCACCTAGAGGTAAAGCTGCCGGTGCACCTAAGCCTGTTGCTAAGAGGCCTACACTTGTTCCTGCTGATAGAGCACTAGTGATCGATGCTCCAGTATTAACGTATGTAACAGCATTAAAGACAGCAGAATACCTTCGTTTGGTTTTACTGTATTTTGAAAGGTCCTGCTCTAGTTGGGTTTGCATTTGTGTTATGTTTGTTAATCTGAAAGTTTTTATGTCTACAGCAACAGGGTTCTCTTCTTTGGGCACTTTTGGATAAACCTGAACAGACATGCTTTTTTTTAAAAATAAAAATAATTTAGTATTGGATATCTTTTAATCTGTTATCTTTAATATTCAGCTGCGCATCATATATTAAAAACAAATATACATTAACTGGTTTATCACTCTCTTTTTCTTTATCAATTTGAATGGTTATTCCGTCTTTAACAGTTCTCCCACTTCCATGCAACTGATTATCCTCTGTCGACCTTAGGTCAATCCATAAACCGTATTTCGTTGTTAAATAATCATCAAGTCTAACACTGTGAAGGTGTAGATCTTTAGACACAAGGTCTACTGTTGAATTTCTACACCTCCCGCCTCCAAAATATTTTCTTATTTCGTCAAAATGCTGATAAGGTTTAAGCCCACTACCGTAGACTTGGTTAGGGCTCCCCTCAATTGAACATTGTACTTTCGTTATTTTAGGATTGATAAACTTTTCACTTTGTCTTTGGTATGGTTCTTCATCTTCACACAGCAATAAAATACCTTTAAGGGATCTTGCTGTGGCGCTAAAACTAAAATTCCATATAGTGTCTGCCCTGCTTTTAGGATATTTTGAATGATGAATCACTCTTTCGTAATGTATTGCTAATTGTGACTGATATTGTTGCTCAATCAGCCTTGCTAAGTTAGGGTTGCTAACAATGTCAAACTCTAACAAGATGTCGAAAATGCTGTACTTGGAATCAGTGTCTGTAGATCCAATGACACGTTTGTATTCATTAAAAGTTAGTTCATATGACAATCTGTCTTTTAATGCTCCTTGAAAGTATGGCGCATGCGCTTTTAACAACTCAAAATCCAAGGGTATAGAAAAGCGATTTCCAAACGCATAACTTACAGCTTTAGTCTTGTTACTATCTTTAGCATCTTCGGCGCCTATTCTGTGTTTTAGTGCTTCGTTATTTTCGATTCCTTGAAACGCGAGGTCAGCCCTTTCATTATCGGTTAGCCATAGATCACAATAGATTAGAAATATGTCTGCATTGTGTAAAGAAAATATTTCCTGCCCCTCAAGTTTTATAGAAATTTTCTTAACGATTGCCCGTCCCAGATTCTGTACAACTGTCCTGTTTGGGTCTGTTGCTGATTCGAGTTCTATTTTGAAAGTAAGCCGTGCAGATCCCGGCACAATCACTTCATCTGCCCCTAGGTCTGGAAATTTAACAGTAAGAATTTGATCTGAATCAATAGTAGATGGATTATTTGGAACAATAATATTCTGTTTATTTCCCTTCACGCCAAAGGGCTTTTTCAGGCTTCTATGCGGGTCAAGAAATGAACCATATGCTTGTGACATTTTTTTATAAAACAAAATAAAAAGTTAATTATTTAAAACCATGGCAGGCATTGAAGATTATAATGTTCCTGATCCTGAAGCCGACATGAGTGAAATGACTCCTTCGGCACAACCATCAGTGTGGGATGAAGTAAAAGAAGAAAGGATCAGAGCATTGTACCAAAGTTTAAGCATAGAACCTCCCAAACCTATAGACCCTAATGATTTTGAATTAAAATTTAAAGAGGGCCATTTGTCTTTTAGAAACGAGCAAGGGCAACTTATTCGGCTTACAAATGAACGAAACCCATCAAAGTTTTTAGCTCTGAGTACAATTAGACAAAAACTCAGTGTGCGCGGTCACCAACGCCTTGGCATTGTTAAACCAAAATTAGATAGGGAAGCAGTTGCTAAATTTCAAAACACACTACAAGAACTCCCAACAGATAACCAAATACAAAACATGGAACTTAAAGATTTGCCCCCAACAGCAGACAAAATAATAGAAGCAGAAACCAGTTTTTCAGAAGAAACAGCATTAAAAACTATGCAGGATTCGCCGCTACCTATGAGAGAAATAACGGCCCTTGATCATGCTTTGAGAAGCATCAGAGGCGAATTAACAAACAATTTAGCAAAACTGGGTGAACTAGATGAGCATATAAAAAGAGAAAAAGAAAAACTAGTTGAGGCTAATGACCACAACTTAGGGCCTGGTGTTAAAGAAAGAATAACACAAAGACTAAAAGATCTTGAACAAGAGAGATCAGCAAGACTAGAAGTGCTGTCTACTAACCGAGAACAATTACGAACTCAAGTGAGCAGAATAAGAGAAACTATCCAAAGAATTTTATACGAAGACACGACGTTAGCAGAACGAATAAGAACACTGTTTAGAGAGCAAGGTGTCACATTAGCAAGTGTTATAACAGCCTTAGGATTTGCAATAAGTACACTGGCGATGGCTATTACAGGCGGCGGTGGTGGGGGAGCAGTGCCGCCAGGACCGCCAACTCCGTCGTCAGATAAATCATGGGTAAAAAACAACTCGATCACCTTGCAAACTTACTAAAAAAATTAGCCAGTAAGGCAATAGATTCTTTGCCTGGTATAATAGGGGGAATCGTTAGCTGGCTTTTGTCTGCCGCAAGTAAAGTAGTTGGCTTTATGGCTGAGCACTTATGGGCATTAGTTGTCTTAATAGTTGGGTTACTCTTTAGTAAGATAAAGACCAAGTAATCCTAGGGCAGTTAATCCAATAACAAGTGCCGTCTTTTCATATTCATGGTCATCACGAACAAAGTCCGCGTCTTCATCAAAGGCCTTTGGGCTTTGGGCCACGGGGATTGGATGACTTATTCTTGGGGGGTCGGCTTGTTTTTTTATTGTTTGTAATATTACTGGCTCAGAATTTATGTCGTTTTTCCCGACCTTCTCTTCATTGCCGGCCACAAGGATTTCATTGTTGTAGTTTATTATTGTTCCTACCTGGAGCCTGAGGTCAGAAGGTAGCATGTATAAACCAGTGCCGACAGCAAAGTCTACTTTCGATCTTGCAAATTGTAAAACATTTTGGTACCTTTTAATACTTGAAGGCAAATCAATTGCAGAATTAATGGCGTCCTCTAAATTTGCTAAATACTGTTTTTGTGCATCAAAGCCAGTAGAAGGATCAGTTATGTTTGATCTTGCCTGTGCTTGCGAACCTAGCAAACACCAAACATAAGTACGAATAGAGTCGTTTATTCGTTCTATTCCCGCTCTAGTTAGGCCCTTAGAAGTATCCAAAATAAATGTTGTCCATGCTGTTTTATGCTCTTGCTCTATGGACCCGAGGTGAACAGTTGTGCCTGAAGAAAAAGATGTGTAAGGAGGATTCCAATCATAGTTATACTTTCTGTGCACGCCCCAAAAATAAAGGGTGCCTAAACCATAATTAAGATCCAACTTTTGTCTAAAGTCTGTCTTTGGATCAATATCAAATTCGTTACAGATCCTTTCAAAAGCCTTGTAATCTATTCTGTTGCTGAATGGATTAAACGTTTTGTCATTTGGTAATGGCGCTTGCAGTTCAGATAAAATACGTCTGAAGGTGTAATAAAAATGAAATCTATACACTGACCTCACCAAAGGATCAGGATGATTTAAATGATCGGCATACGACACTCCACACCCAGTTGATGCACAAAACACAACAAAGTTTAACTGGTTCTGATAAAACTGCATCGGATGACTAAACCACACTTTCGGGATGTGGTCTTTTTTAATAGGAGGGTTAAGATATCTGTTTAATGGAGTACTAACCTTTACTTGAAAGGCGTCAGTCTGAGTCACAGAAATGTCAAGGGTGTCAGTTGTTATATTTTTAAGATTGTAGTGCGGCCCAACAGAATATTTTGCATTAGTATATTTGAATGCACTCATTTTTAAATTGTTTTAAAAATGTTTGTAACAATAACAACTCAAGACAGTCCTTCGTTTTTAGAATATGCTATTGATAATGAATGCAAAACCCGAAGGGTTGCACTCCATGAAATATTCTACAAAGTCGTATGGTTTAATATAACTGAATCCAAGGAGAATAATAAGATTAAAAAATTTGATAATAGAGGAAACTTAGTTAGCCAGTTAACCATACCTGATGGTTATTACGGGTTTTGCTCGCTAAAAGAAGCAATGAGTAACTTCGACATTACTCTCAAACTTAACAATGCAAATTTGAAAATAATGTTGGCATTCAAACCTGAAGAAGAAGAAGTAGGTTACTATTTTGATGGAGAGCTAGCTAAAATGTTAGGCTTTGCAACTGACAATCGAGCCATTCATAGTTTTATAGTTACACCAGACAAAACTACTTATGAGGGAGAAACCCGCTCGATCTTGCATTACATTCATTACTCTATGTTCATTTGGACGAGCTGAGCACTGATGAAAACTTATATGATGGAAGGCCCTCAACTGTTTTAAGAGCTCTTCCATCAGGGAAAGCTGCATATTGCGATTATGAAATTATACAATTCCCTAATTTACAGTTTAAAAGATTAGCTTGTGGGAGGGTCAGATCATTTAATATAAAGATCACAGATAAAACAGGGAAAGTCGTGAAATGTGATAACCTGCACATTGTTTTAGAAATAAAATAATACGTTGTTTTAAAAAATGTCACGTGGACCAGAAGAATCAGGAGTTACATTAGCGCCTGAGAGGTGTGTAACTTTAAAATTAAAAGACCTTGCAGACGTTGAGGACTTTGAACAAAACGGTGAGATAGGCACTTTGTATGGTTTTGAGTACACTAAAGATGGTTATTATAAGCGCAAAGAGGTTGGCGACAGCAAAAGGTTTCCTAAACTAGAACAACTACGCAATGTAGAAGCAAATAATGCGGGTCAGTATGAATATAAAATAGTTCGAAAAACTGACAGCAAATGGCACTTAGAACCATATTTAGAATGGGACATAAAATTTGAATTCGTAAGCCCATTTACATTTTTCGACCGTCAAAAAAGTTTCAGAAAAGCATTGAACTCTGGCCCTTTACATGCGAGTCTTATGCCAGAGGACAACAGTCGGAAAGAGATCGAAATAAAGAAGTTTGGGGACAAACAGTACATCCTCCACAGAAGAGAATCGGTTTTGAAGGAAGCTACTACAAAAGTACAGTTCTTTCCACGCACAAAATTAGGAGACACGTTCACAATGATATTTAAAATTTCTGTCTTAAAGGATGAGGAGAGAAATGGAGCTTCTGGCGTCAGTGACATCCTTATGAAAGGAATTATTATTAGCTGGCAAAACTTAGACGTTGACAAACTTAAAGTTACTGTCGTCGTTCGTCACGATGGTGAGGATATTAAGATCATTACAACCAGCGACAAAATCAATATTGGTCTAAATAGAAGCAATCTTACAGAACTAAACTGGATTAATCTTACACATTTAGGCCTTATAGGATTTTATTATACTGAACAAGTTTTGACGGATAGTATGATAAAAACAATAACTGGTGTAAATTAAATTCTGTTATAAAACTATGGAGCAGACGACTTTGGTGTCAATGCCAATGTTAAACTTTATGATAAAAACCTCTCATTGTTCATTGATTTGTGGACAGACTGGTTGTGGGAAAACAATATTTGTTCTCGACCTATTACAAACAGTTTATCGTTATAATTTTGATCATATTGTAATTTTCTGTCCAACATTAAAGTGGAACAAAGCATATCACGACAGAAGGTTTATATGGACAGATGATGAAATCTATTTAGTTGATCCTAGCAATAAACTGAGTGAGTGTTTAGAACACTTTTATAGACAGTTTGAGGGAACGCAGACATTATTATTATAGATGACTGTTCGGCAGAAAGAGACATAGTTAAAAAAAGAAATACTTTATCAAAACTGGCTTTCAGTGGAAGACATGCTGGGATAAGTGTGTGGATTTTATGTCAAAAATATAACTCAGTTTTAAAAGACTTTAGAGAGCAATTAAAGACTGTAGTTTTATTTCACATGAAAGATAGAGACGCATTTGATGAATGTATGCGTGAAAATGATGTTATTGAAGACGATCAAGAAAAACGAAGGATTAAGCAAAAACTTAAGTCTCAAAAGTTTAGTAAATTAGTATTAAAAACAGATAATCCTACACATTATGTATGTTTGTAAAGAGAGAACAGTAAAAGGCGGGGTCTGGGTAATCCGGTGGAGCAGCAGCGAAACCGGCTTGAGCCGGTTGGAGCTGGCGGAGGCGGGTGAGCCAGACCCCGCCTTTTACTGTTTCTACACTCTACAGTCATGCATTGTGGTGGCCGGTATTCAGAAGACTTTGGCTACACTGTCACTCTGTCAGTATTCTTCACATCAGTCATTATTCTCTCAGTGAAGCCCATGTTTAGAGACAGTGCATGAGGCAGCCTTCAAAGAGGATGTCCTGTCATTGTGTCTTGATCTCCAGAACCTAGTTCCCAAACAAGGTGACTGAGGGCGGAAAATGAAGCAAATTTGACAAAGAAACGGTGTTAGGTCCGCCAGACGATACAGACAAACAGATTACAGGACAAAACACAATCCATTTTCACCTCTTGGTCTGCTTCTGGCAAAACCAAGCAACATCTAGGACAATAAAAAATGAAGAACGAGCAACCACTTCTCTTCTCATATTCGGCGCAAAATGAGTGTTGGATGAGAACGAAGCCGTTAAGAAGGGGATCTTGGGAGTTTAAATAATAATGATGACAATGATAATAATGGTAACGATAGCAATAATAGTGATAACAGTGGCGATGATGAAAACGTAATAATAAGAGGAGTAATACTGTTAAGTTGTTGTTGTTGTTGTTGTTGTTGTTTTGAAATAATATGACGATTATAGTTGTAGTGTTGATAGTGGCTAAACACTGAAGGGGAGAATTAAAAAGGGGGTGGAGAGTAGTAAAACAGTAGGGTTTGTTTTTTTGTTTTGTAATTATTGTTTAAGGGTATGATGTATTGGTGATGGTAGTGATTATGGTAGAGTGATGATAGTGCTTAGTAGAAATCAAAACAAAACAAAACAAAACAAAACAAAAACCAGCAACAACAACAACAACAATAACAACAAACTAATGGGTGGTGATTATGATGAGAATAGTTAAATGTTGGGATGTTGGTAATGATAATAATGATTGGAAAGGAATGGAACTGACCAATGGATGAAGGGCTAACAGATGTGTTATTATTACGTTCTGTTCCTTGTTTTGTTTGTTTTGTTTTAGTAGTAGCTGCGCATTTTTCGTTTGTGCTAGACAGCACGTGGGGTTTCCCGTTGTATTTTTCTGTCTGTCTGTCTGTCTTTTGTGTCTCAGACATACTCCATCTCCTCTTTTGTATCCAGATTGCTTACATTGTCCTCATTGCTTACAATATCTTTCATTTTCAGAAACAAAAGCAAAACAAAACAAAACAAAAAAACGGAGAATGTTGGCATCACGATGCTTAGAAACAGTAACTGAAGAGGAAAGCTGAGTAACTTCGACTCAGAATTTGACACGTGCAGAAAACGAATAATCCGATCTTTCGATTCGTATGTCGTTCACCGAATCTTCATGGGGCGTCAGTTAACATTTTATCAGTATGGTGTTATCTCACATGTTGTCATAATGTGACGTCAGTTGACATTTTATCAGTATGGTGTTATCTCACATGTTGTCATAATGTGACGTCAGTTGACATTTTATCAGTATGGTGTTATCTCACATGTTGTCATAATGTGACGTCAGTTGACATTTTATCAGTATGATGTTATTTCACATGTTGTTATAATGTGACGTCAGTTAGCATTTTATCAGTATGGTGTTATCTCACATGTTGTCATAATGTGACGTCAGTTGACATTTTATCAGTATGGTGTTATCTCACATGTTGTCATAATGTGGCGTCAGTTGACATGTTTACATGTCGTCACAGTGTAGTTCACATGTTGTCATAGTAGGGCGTCAGTTTACACGTCGTCACAGTGTAGTGTTATTTCACATGGTGTCATAATAGGGCGTCAGTTTACACGTCGTCACAGTGTAGTGTTATTTCACATGGTGTCATAATAGGGCGTCAGTTTACACGTCGTCACAGTGTAGTGTTATTTCACATGGTGTCATAATAGGGCGTCAGTTTACACGTCGTCACAGTGTAGTGTTATTTCACATGGTGTCATAATAGGGCGTCAGTTTACACGTCGTCACAGTGTAGTGTTATTTCACATGGTGTCATAATAGGGCGTCAGTTTACACGTCGTCACAGTGTAGTGTTATTTCACATGGTGTCACAATATGGCGTCTATTTACATTTTGTTATGGTGTGATGTTAGATAGATTCGATCATTTTATATGTCATAACCTGGTGTGAATGAATCGATTTTGAAATTCCTTATAGTATGGTAATATACTGCTCAAAACAATTTAAGAGCCAGTTGAAAACATCCACACACACAATTCAACCGAAAAACAAAATAACTTCTTCAAACAATTTAATTGAAAATTCATCTATGGAACAATACAATGACATCAGAAATAAACGAATAACAGCTGCTCAAAAACAACTTCATGGGCTTAATTGATGAACATCTTCATTTCAGAAATCAGGACAGTCAAATCAAATGACAATCAACGTCAATACTCGGTATGGCCGCCATTAGCGCGGATGCAAGCTAGACATCTCTGTCTCATAGAGTCCACAAGCCTCCTGAGAGTCAGCTGGGGGATGTGGTTCCACTCCTGCTGCAAGAAGTCGAAGAGCTGGCCCAGGTTCACTGCTGTGGTTCTCGTGAAGCAGGCATCCAGGACGTCCCAGGCGTGCTCGATCGGGTTAAGATCGGGCGAGGACGCTGGCCAGTCGAGGCAGTTGACCTGCTGCTCCTCCAAGAAGATGTTTACCACCCTGGCATGGTGGGGACGGGCGTTGTTGTCCTAGAAGATGGCGTCAGGGCCTAGGGCTTGCAGGGCAGGCAGGACCAGAGGCTGAAGAATTTTGTCCCTGTACCCCACACCAGTTAGGTTGCCTTCAACTCGGTACAGGGGGGTTCTGAAGTTCCTTCCTATGCCACCCCACACTATGATAGACCCCCTGCCATACTGGTCCCGTTCGATTACATTTCTTGGTAGCGTTCCCCTGTCTGCCTCCAGACATGTATGCGACCATCGTGGAAGAGCCGAGCAAAACGCAACTCATCAGAATACATCACCTGGGCCCAATGCTGCCTCGTCCAGGCCACATGAGCTCGGCACCAACTCAGTCGCGCCCTATGGTGAGCCGCCATCAGCACAGGTCGAACAGCTGGCCGTCTTGCTCCGAGGTTAACTTCTCTCAGGAGGTTCCAAACAGTTTGGTCGGAAATGTTGACGTTCGCTGCAGCACGCAGTTGTCGCCTGAGGTTGTTTGCAGTGGCAGTTCTTTGTCTCAGTACCGTCAGAACCAGCAGTCTATCCTGCTGTCTGGTGGTAGATCTAGGCCGGCCAGACCATCTTCGTTCAGCAGTACTACCAGTGGCGTTGAAGTGGTCACGAAGTCTTTGGATGACAGCATGATGCACTTGAAGGCGACGACCACTTCTCTGACGCCTACACCTTCTTGAAGCCAAGCAACAGCCCTTCCCTGGTCAGTGTCATTTAATCTCCATCTTGGTGGCATGGTTAAAAACACCCCCCAAAGCGGCTTTTTTTATACCCACTGGTCGGCAAAACTGGTTGCCATGTGTTCAGTAAAGGCACGACTTGCACGTGCAATGCGGTTTGCAGTCAGCCCAACTCTGCTGCCTGAGCTATGCGCTCGCAAACCGCGAACATGTTTTCGTGATTTCGGTGTTTCTTTTGTTAACTCGTTCAACTCACTAGACTCAGATTCAACTGTACACATGCCAAAACCAGTTTTGCATTGAAGCAGTTGTCACACTTTCAGTGCAAAAATTCGACAGAAGCTTTGAATTCTATACACTACGATGCGTTATCTAAACCATATGAAAAATGCAGGTGGCTCTTAAATTGTTTTCAGCAGTATAGATCCAATTACATCACATGTTGTCTAGAGTGATGTCATTTTACAAGTCATGCTGCTTTTTTCCAGACCAACTGAGATCTGCATCAAAGAAGGTATTTTATGTCTGTCCAACTATCTACCTGTTCCTCTCTCTGTATTATTTTATGTCTGTCCAACTATCTACTTGTTCCTCTCTCTGTATTCTATGTCTGTCCAACTATCTACCTGTTCCTCTCTCTGTATTATTTTATGTCTGTCCAACTATCTACCTGTTCCTCTCTCTGTATTCTATGTCTGTCCACCCATCAACCTGTTCCTCTCTCTGTATTCTATGTCTGTCCACCTATCTACCTGTTCCTCTCTCTGCACCTTGTCTGCACCCGCATGTGTGTGCGTGCGCGCGCGCGCGGTGTGTGTGTGTGTGTGTGTGTGTGTGTGTGTGTGTGTGTGTGTGTGAGTGAGGGGGAATGGGGGCACGTGCGCGCGTTTGCAAGGGGTGGGGTGGATTATGTTAAGTTTTAATGTTGACTTTCTTTAGCAATAACAAGCGCTAGCAAAAAAAAACTTTGTAGAACAATAAAAAGAAAAATGAGAAGACAGTCTAACCATCTCCAGCCCTCCCCAGCACGAAGATATTACCAAATGATAAACTCCACAGTTCTGTACTTAACGTTGTCAGTAATGTATTTAGAGGGAATTAAAAGTTAATCCACTAGATAACAGGGACAAGCAACTTACAGGACAAATCACGACGCGTTTCGACCTCTTAGGTCTTTTTCAGGCAAGGGAAACAACATCCAGGACAATGAAAACAAAGAACGACTAATCACTCATCTTCTAAAATTCGGTGCACGATGGATGTTTTCAACCCCGAATGATTTCAAAACTGCAATTGTGGAACTTCTTTTGAAAACAATCATCGTCCATTCCAAATGAACTGAAACATATCCGACCAATTTTCCTTAATTGTCAAACATTTCAGAGAAATTAGTCCTCAGTCAGTTACCCCAACATCTTCTTATGAACAATCTCCTCAGTTTCCTCAAGTCACTGTGCTGGAGATAGCACAGAAACTGCTCTCAGCTGAATCTTGAATGATATTCTGACATCTCGTGATGACGACAAATCTGGTCTTCTATATCTGTGTGCAGCTTTCGACGTCTTCATCTGTCAGTAGTCCTAGGCTCCACTGACATCTCATATATGCCATGTGTTCGTCACCTTGGCTTCTATCTCGACACTGATCTCACCCTGAAACACCATACAGCCTAAATCTGCCAAACAGCCTTTCTTGAACTTCGTCGCATCAGCTCTATCAGACCTCTCCTTAAAAAAACAGGCCACGAAAATGTTTGTGTTTTCCTGCATTCAGTCAAGACTATATTATTGTAATGCTCTTCTCCTTGGTATACCTGTGACCTTTCTCCAGCCAACGTGTTCAAAACTAGGCTGCTCACTTTTATCTTCATGGCGCCAAAACAACATCATTCTTTACATCTCTTGAAGAAATTACACTGGCTCAAAAATTGAGTGCAGGATGCAATAAAATTCTGCGTGACTATAAGACATCACATGTGAAGCGCCCTGCCTTTTTCTCTGACTTCTTCAAAATATGTATTTCTACCCATTCCTTCTGTTCTTCATCCGATTACAGAATTTTCGAATGCCTTCATGTACCAGAAAGCAGCACGTTTCTAAGGTATTCTCACTTTCTGCGACAATACTCTTGAACTCACTACCTTTCCAGCTACGTCATGCTTCTTCATTCCTGACTCGTCTTCTCCTTAAACTTATCTGTTCAAACGCCAACTGCAGAATACCACCTGAAATATTACTAAATTGCTGTCACTTGCACGCATTGGCTTGTATACGATGAGCTGTTCGTCGTGTTATATCTGTGACACTGTATATATATATAATATATATATACATATATATATATATATTGTGTGTGTGTGTGTGTGTGTGTGTGTGTGTGTGTGTGTGTGCGAGCATATATTTCAGCTTCACGAACGCAAAACACTGTGCGTGCGTGCGTGCGTGTGTGTGTGTGTGT
>CM065748.1:6848129-6905629 GCA_033310375.1 Conus canariensis | reverse complement strand
TAAGATTGTCAAAAAAGGGAAGTGTTCATGGGGGTATAATTGTCTTGGTTTGTAAATCGCTTCTCCTTTTGTCTATCTGCTTGATTGTGAAACAAATATTGTATATGATTTATGTTGGAAAAAGATTTTTTGGAATTAATAAAAAATGTCCTGCATCTATGTTCTTATGTTCCCCCTGAAAATGTCCCATTATTCATTGTATGGCTACGATAACGGAATAGGTATGTTGGAGGAGTGTGTCACGGAGAAATCATTGTGTGTAGATGATGTTGATTTATTGTTATGTGGTGATATAAATGCAAGAACGTCTGGTATTTTCCTTGAAATTTTACATGATTGCGAACCCCACATAAACTACACTAGCATTGTGAACAGTAAAATGTGGAGGTTTCCAAAGACACCGTGTTGAATTCATATCGGCTGGAAAAAAAAACCCTACTTAACATGTGCACTATGTTTGGCTCGTATATTTCCAATGGTGTATGTATTGGTAACCTTGAAGATTGCTATATGTATTTTTTGGGACTTGGAAAGCAGTGTCAATGATTAGTTTCTATCATCTGGAAACTTGTTTTAATTTTTTGAATGACCGTTTAACATTAAAAGTCCTCGAAAGATGACCGTTTAACATTAAAAGTCCTCGAAAGAATCAGATCTGATCACTTACCCATTCTATTCTGCATTCGGCAGCAAACAGAAAAAGAATATATTAAAAGCAGATCTAATGAACAAAGGGCTCAACTTGTGACAAAATATTATTGGAAAGATGTATATGTAGAACGTTTCACTATATCTATAAGCTCATATCATGTGCAGCAGAAACTATATAAGGCAGAAACTCCTATGTACAGAGATGTGAATAAATCTCTTGACATGTTTAATCAGATTTTTAAAATAGAAAAAAGAAGAATTGTGGTACATAAAAAAGTCAAAGAGAAAGATTGATTCGATCATGAATGTACATAGGCAAGACGTGGAGTACGGAGACTACTGAGAATGTTTAGAACAAAATTACATAAAATAATTAGAAAACAACTTTGCATTGCAAGACGTGATCATAATTTTTTTTTTAATAAAAAAAGGAAATAGAAGATCACAATTCGTTAGTAAATGAATTGGTAAATTTTGTAAAAAGACAAAAGGACTTCTGGTACACAATGCATAAGTTTTCGAAAAGAAAAGCTCAGCCTCCAAATGATATATTGGTAAATGAATGGTTCGTTTACTTCAAAACTTTTGGAAAAAAAACAAACATGAAGAAGAGATAATTGACAACAGGTTCAAAACGAGGTGACTGAGGGCAGAGAATGAAGCAAAATTTGAAAAGAAACGGTATAAGTTCCGTCACAGGGTACAGACAGACAGATTACAGCGCAGAACTCAATGCATTTCGACCTCTTGGGTCTTCTCCAGGCAAAAACAAACATTTAGGACAGGGAAAACGAAAAACGAGAAACCACTTCACATATTTGGCGCAAAATGACTATTGGATGAAAGAGGCCATTAAGGAGGAGATCATGTGAGTTGAAATAGAAATGATGACCATGACAATAATGGTAACAATGGCAATAATAGTGATAATAGTGGCGAGAATAAAAACGTAAATAAGAAGAGGAGGGATAGAGAACTATAAAATAGGCATTCTGGCTCACCCACCTCCGCCAGCTCCAACCGGCTGAAGCCGGTTTCGCTGTTGCTCCGCCGGCTTACCCAGAATGCCTATTTTATAGTTCTCTAATAGTAAACACTTTACAAACATACATAATGTGTAGGATTATCTGTTTTATAGTTCTCTGTCACTGGACCGTTAAGAAGTAAACAAACAAAACAATGGGGACTTGGTTAACCATGCCTTTATTCTTAGGAGGGCTATTTGTCAACCAAGTTGGGATTTCATTCTATTGTGAGGAATGACTGGCTATTGAAAGCTATCTGAATAGGGAGTGTCTGAAAAGGGGTGGGATGTGTGTTCACACAAGCGTAGAATCGTGGCACGTTGTTGAAGATTATTCTAAGCAGCCACCAAGTGCACTTATTAAAAGCTTGATTCAACAAACAAGACAATTGTATAAAGTACACCCGGCGGCCGCCTGAAAAGGCAGCCTAAAAGTTTATAGCTGGGTGTTGAATAGGAGCATTGAAGCAAGTGGAGCAGAGCCCCGGTTATGCATAACCGTTATTTTTAGAATCATGTCATTTCCCCTTGCTGGGTGGTTTGTGAATGTTGCTGCAAGAAGAAGTTGACGCAGAGCCCCGGTTATGCATAACCGTTATTTTTAGAATCATGTCATTTCCCCTTGCTGGGTGCTGCTCCAAGTCGGCTGGCACATGTGGGGTTTGTTTCCAGTAGTTGGCATATTCTGGAACCTGCAGCATGACTTTAATTGCGTTCAGTCTACTGAGGAAGAAGTTTAAAGGAAGCCCAACACAAAAAACTGTTTAAATACAAAAAGTACACTTGCAAGTGCACGCAGTTTTCTAGCGTGGTAAGTGGCGTGTCTTGAATAGAATAATCCCACAGAGCTTGATGTGCAGCGTTTGAAACTCTAATTTCCTGTGCTAATTCTTGTGAAGAAGGACTACCTAGTAAATCCTTCTCTGAAAAAAATGCTATCTTGAGACATTGAATCAATCAGCAAAGTTTTAAAGTCACAACGCTTTCCTGACTGGAAATCACACACGCAGCACACCAACCCAATGTGAAAATGACAAGACAGCTAGGTTCAGTTGCTAACAACACAAGTGCTGGGCGGAAATGTCATCACTGTTACTAATCAGCTGATTCTATCTAGTCTTGTGATTGGGGGAAGGTAAGAAACATGTTTTGATATGTTTAGAAATTTAGCCGCCTAAATTTATACAATGACGTCTAACGCCTGTACTGAACGACGCCGGTGGGGAATTTAGCCGTCTAAATTTATACAATGCCGCGTGGCGGCCCGACGCCCTTATGTGTAACTCGACACGAACCAGCAAACAGTGCGACGCTTCGACTCGGCAATTATGCAGTTGAGTAAGCCGGGGCCAGACATGTCTGGCCTAGAGTACTACATAAAGGCAGAAGTGAAGAGGAGTTGTCTCCCCGGAAAAGAATGTAACAATTAATTGTGAAAAAAAATCGTCATTAAGTCGTTCTAGGTTCTTATTCAAGTCGGCATCACGTTCTTATTCAAGTTCTTATTTAAGTTCTTAACAAGTTTTTATTCAAGTTCTTAACAAGTCAACATCAAGTTTTTAACAAGTCATCATCAAGTTCTTAACAAGTTCTTATTCAAGTACTTATTCAAGTACTTATTCAAGTTCTTAACAAGTCGTCATCAAGTCGTCATCAAGTCGTCATTAAGTTCTTATCAAGTTCTTATCAAGTTCTTATTTAAGATTTTATCAAGTCGTCATCAAGTCGTTATCAAGTTCTTATTCAAGTCACTTATAATTATTTATTAAGTTCTTGAAATATTATTCCATCTGAAATGGATCAAAATGATCTTTTGTTGTTGGCGGTTCTGGCATGCTTTTTTGTTCGGCTTCTGTATTTAGTGGCTGAGATTTTTTGGACTGCTTTGGTTTTTGCTGGCGTTGTTTATATATTTTATAACCGTAATAACCACCCCCAGCAGCAATGACGCCAAAAATGGCAACTGTTTTAAATTCAATATTCCATGACGACTTTGGTGTTGTAGACAACCCTGTTGTTGTAGGTCTTGAATCAACTTGTTCTTGTGTATTTACAGCTGGCATTGAAACAACTGTTGGCGTTGGCGATGTTATGTTTTCATTATGAGTTATATTCTGTGCTCGGAACATTAACTTTTTTTGTTTGTTCCACTCTGCTAATTTTTTTCCTGCTGCAACACGCCCAGGATGAGGAGGCTTTTTACTAGTCACTTTCTCCATCAGTATTTTCTGATTCTGATTCTGCTGATTTTCTGGCTCGGTCATTTTGAAGGGAAACAAAATCTATATGATTAAAAGTAATTAATCCCATGATTAATGGCGATAACAATGTTCCAAATCTGTAATATAGATCACATCCTAGAGACTCTAATGTCTTTGTTAAAACTGGATCCTGTGTTAAATCATACATAAAATCTTGTTCAGAATCAATGGGAGCAAATCTACTAACTAGTTTAGTGTACAAACTAAGAACCGTTTGCCCAACACTTTTTACCATTCTTGACCCCAGTTGCGCTTCATACCTGTTGTGATACTTTACAATGTCTTGTGGCGACATTTGTTGAATCTGTTCTATGCTGAATTCATTTCCAAGGTACTGTTTTGTTTTTCCACATGCTGCTAAAGAATACAGCCTTTCCTTTTGGCGCATAATAGCTTGGTCATCAACTTGATCATTTGTAATCATAAGTTCAGGAAGTAGATCATCGCTGTTCATGTTTTTTATTAATTATAATTATTTTATTTTTTAAAAATGAACACCGAAAAAACTATTACTAACCTTGTATACCATTCTGCTGTTATTGGAGGCCTAAGTGTAGGATACACAATGCTTGGTAAAAGCCTGTTAAAAATGAAACCAGCAGATCTTGGCAAACTAGACTTTGAAGACTCAGCAAAGCTGATTGCTGTTATTACAGCTTCATTTGCTACGAAAGATTTTCTAGTTAAGCAAGGAATAATTCCAGACAGTATCAATATGTAAAATTAAAAAAAATACATTTATAAAAATGGCTTCACTCGTAATGATGATTGGTGGCGCTGTGGTTAATGCGCTTGCTTTTAGCGGAAGTAATTACGCATTTAGTAAACTACAAAATAACAATGAGAGAAAAAGACATAACAGAGCTATGGAGCAACTAGCTGCTGCACAAGACACCTATGAAAAGCAAAGAATGGAGCAGTTAGATTTTATTAACGACAGACTTAAACAACAGGGACATGCAGCTTACACATTTAAAGATGTTGACCAGGCAATAAAAGAATATTTTCTAGTAACAGGCAAACAAGTTGAAACATTGCCCCCACCAAAATTTAGCGACTTTTATCAACCATCAGAAAAACAAAAGACGCAAGAAATATTGTTTATTGTCTTTGGCATGACCGCTGTGTATTTTGTTGCACAAAGTATTGGCTGAATAAAAATGTACAAAATCTATTATTCTCCAAAAGGATATTGGAAGGGAATAACAGCAATTAAAAAGCTTAGCCAAGCAGCGGGAGTCAGTGAACAAACAGCAAAAGAATGGTTATCTAAACAAGCGATTTGGCAAATTTATTTACCAGCGCCTAAACGAATACAAAGACCACACTTTGTCAACACAATACCGAACGACACCCATCAAATGGATCTTCTATATTTACCCCATGATACGATTAGACGAAAAAGATTTAAGTACGCACTTACAGTCATTGACATAGCTTCAAGATACAAAGATGCTGAACCATTAACACAAAAGAGTGCTTCTGCTGTTGCTGTCGCTATACAACTGATATATCAACGAGGCCCGTTAACTTATCCTCGCATGATTCAAGTCGATGATGGAAAAGAATTTAAAGGTCAAGTAAATCAATTATTGTTAAAACATAGAGTTACCATTAAAAGAGGCATTCCAGGAGTTCACAGATCACAGGGTTTGGTTGAAAACTTTAACAAACAGTTATCTGAAAGGCTTTTTTCCTACCAGTATCACAGAGAGCTGATTGACAATTCTCGCAACACAGAATGGGTTAGAAGACTGCCCTCAGTTCTACGTGCAATGAATAATGAAGAATTTAAAGGTCTAAAACCAGTACAAGCAATCAAAAAACAAAAAATAAATGTTGTTGAAGGAGACGCCAGTTAATCAAGCAAACTATTACCATTTGGTTTGAAAGTAAGGTACCTTTATTTACCGGGAGAAGCAGAAGGGGACACCCGCATCAGGGCAACCGATCCAGTTTGGAGTGTTGACTCATATGAAATAAAAAGAATTGTAAAGATGAATCCGCCCATGTATTATTTACGAGAAACTGACACAACAAAACGACCAGCCCCTCAAAGATCTTTTGTGAAAGAAGAACTGCAAATAATCCCGCCAGACACAGTTCCGCTTAATTAATTTACGTAAATATATTTGAGTTTAAAATGGAAGCTCAAAAGGAAGAAATCTTACATGAAACTAAAATGATGATAAAAAAAGAGACCTTAAAATTAATACAAGAATCATATGATACGTGTTTAGCTATTAAGGAAACAATTAAGTGGATTCATCGGCACACGGCAACGCATCCTGATCGCCTACGATCCCAAATTTTGATTATCAGAATAACGGATAAAGAATATCTTGAAAAAATAAAAAAAATTCGTGCACATCAAGCAAACATGAGAAAAATTTTGTCTGAATTGGATATTGATATGATTGAGCTTCTAGATAAATTTGAGGAAAAATATAAACCCGCGGAAGGTATGTAATTATGCTGTTTTCCAATGCCCGATTGCATATGAAAACTCTGGATTAACAAACACACGTTTTGTGTTTGTTCTATCTAATGACTTCTTTGTTACAACAGTTGTGTTGATCTCATGTAGATTAGATCGTAGTTTTACGTTGTCATGATGAAAAGTCTTATTGTCAAACAATGCTTTTTTATAGTTGTCATGGGATATGCTTGATTGCACAACACTACGAGATATTCCCTTTGCTTTTTTAACAACTTTTTTTTGGCTTGAAAGACTGTACATTTTCGACCTTAAACCAATAAACTCCTTGATCACACCTCCAGATAATTCATCCTTCATCTTACCTAAAACCTTCTTATTAATAGTTGAATGCAAAGGTGAATCTTTAGGGTAATCAGATGTGTCGTACCATCCCGCATGCCCTTTAGCTACTTCTAATTCCATGTCTTTATAGATATCTTCAGTAGGGATATCTATAACAAAGGAATCTGTATCTGTGTACAGAACTCTGGACTCTGGATACAAGGGCTTAAAGTAGTCATAAAGAAATTCTAACATCAAAAGCTTCGACAGCTCTAAAACAGTAAACCCAATAAAAACGGGCTTATCCAATTTGACTTTCTTTTTTTTCATCATTATGCCAAAAAGCTGATCATGAAATCTTCTGAAGTCTTGGTAGTTGGGTTTTGACACCAGCTTAATTGCATCGTTCTCTCTGGTGACCAATCTAACATCTTTACGCTTGTGCGGATTCTCCATAGTCTTTCCAAAACAGCTGTTGTTCATCAACTTGAAAAAGTCTTTTTCTGAAGCATCTGTGGATTTAGTTCTGAGATCAGTGTTCTTCATTATGTATGGTTTCATGAACTGTTCTTGATCAAAAGCAATTATACGATGAACAGCTGTCAACTTCAAACCATGTCTTAAATAAAATTGTAGAAGCCTGTAATGGCAGACATAATTTTTTTTGCCTCGAAGATTAGGCACAAGTTTAGGTGGTTCTGTTTTTGCCATCTTTAGACTTTCTGCTGCTAATGGATAGTCATTATGCAGGTCATGGAGTTTCTGAGGATATTCTAAGTCAACTTCTAGAATGTATCCACACTGTTGATCTGGCGTCAAACTGCCCAACCACTTTAATGCTTTTTGAATATTATCCGTATCTGTGTACATTTTAAAGTTGCGTAATGGAAGTGATTGCGCCATTGCCCATCCATACAGATTGTTTGCATCTAAATACATGAGATAGTTAGACCTTTTACTTGGATCATAGTTGTCCAAGTATTTGTTGTTTGCTTTACAGTAATGGTGCGACGCCATACTGATTCCCCCACGCAATCCGTTTTCAATCATCTGAAGCATTGGCAGGTTAGACAATAAATCAATTTGTACTCCAGTAAATTTTAAGAAAGCGTCCCAGCTCATCCCGGGCACAGAAATGTAATGCGCGGGATCCAGGCTGTAATGTTTCATGCAGGTCTTCCTATAATTTTCAAAGACGTCCGCCAACAAACAGGTATCCGCCATTAAATAGGAATCATGATAGTCTCCCATCGTTTTACACTCTAACTTCTGCCACGCATCTTGAGCATGCTGGTAATCAGAATCACTGATGTCCTTTCCTCTGAGACTAGAAAAGAACGCGCCTTTAGGCGGAAGTGTATCTTCGTCAAACCTTTGCCAACTGTTCATGTACTCATAAGGGTAAACGCCCTTTCTAACAAGAGTTGGGTCAAAATATTCTTCTGTTATTGGGCAGGACTTTAAGGACATAGCCAGTGACTCTAATGAACCCATCATGTGTTGCATAGAGTCGTAGAAAGACATGTTATTTAAAGTGAAACACATGTACTTTTCTGATGACTGCGCAATGCATGACACCCTGAAGTCGCTGGTTACTGCTTGCATTATAAGGTGAGAGTCGTAACCTCGCAAGTTGTGAAAGAATATAGGCAGCTTCCATGTCTTTGGTTCAAACTTTAGTTGAAGATTGCATTTGTTATGTGCTGCTCCTCTAAACTTTCCACTAATGTGATCATGGTCTCTTACTGTTGGATTCTCTGCGGTGGCAACCAAGGCCGCCCCACAAATCCAACAGTGAGTGGCTGAGTCATACTGTTGTTGGTCTTCAGGCGTCATTATGATTTCAGATAAGTTTAGATTATTAGAACAGGCATTACGCACTTGCTGCATGCGTTTTAAGAAGTATTTTGCAGCATTTGGTCCTCTGTATAATTCTGGCTTTGAATGGGCGCCATCCGACCTAACAATGATGAAGGCAAATGAGCAAATCTGATGATTACTCATTAAGACTGTTTTAGGAAGTTTCTGTGGGGTTGGTCCTTCATAAGGAACAATGAGTGATTCGAAGTCTGCGTAAACAACATATGGACTAGTTTGCAACCGTTTCCAGTTCTTAAAACTAACTTTACTGCCTTCTCCGGGCGTAATTAGTTCTGTATCACAGTCAACTGGGCTAATACAATGTTTTACATGTTCGCTTGCTGCTTTAACAGATGGAATTCTTGTTAAACATTTTCTACAGAATTCTTGTTTGCTATGTTGTTTTGTAGTATGCACTAGTAATCTACTCATTGTGCGTATCAATGTGTAATGTGGTAGCCCCGCTGGTGAAAACATCAGTAGTAAGTCAACATGATTTTTGTCTGGTTCGCCAATCGTTGGACTGTTCTTGGACACTTTAATCGGCTGTAGATTTGTTTCCTCATCCCATATGTAGATATTAACAGTTATTGGTTTGTTTTGTTCTTCAAACTGATCAATCTGATTTACACTAACAGGAAAGGATATTCCTCTAAAGTTAAGATCATTGATGTAAGGTTCATAGTTAGACACTCTCTCTGCGTTTTTGCGGAATACATGCAGCCTAGCAAGAACGCACCACATAAAACATTTGTTGTCTGAATTCTTTATGTTTAGAACTGCTCGTTTTGCAACTAATGATGGAGGTAGTGGAATGTAAGCCTTGCCAACAATCGGCTCATACTTAGCCTGTTTTAATCTGATCTCTAAGACTTTACCCTCTGACCAGCCAGAGCCTCTCATTTTGGCTTCTTCAGCGGCCACATCGAACTGTGTAAGCAGCTGGTCTGCCCAACCAGGTGTTAAGTCATTAGAGGAAAGAATAGTCTGCTGTTTAGTTGAGACCCAGACTTCTAGATTTTCTTCATTTATTGTTATATAGTCGATTAAAACAACTAACCTTACTTTAACTGGAGGGTTTATTGTTAGTTTACTTGGAACTTGAGAAATAGCATGTACAACGCTTGCCTGCACGTTTGTTGGATCAATAACTTCTAAAACGACCTCATTTAAAGCTTTTGACAAACGCTCTTCCTCGAGCATTGCTTCAAACAATTCATCTGAACCTTCATATATCTTATCCATGCTGAGTTTCTTTTCTAACTCAAAATATTTATTTAAATTAAAAAAAAAAATACTTAATCAGAATCAATATCAACGGTCTTTTTGTGCTTGGACTCATAAACTAAAGTATAAACGCCCTTTGGGGTTGTTAATGTGAGCTGTTTAGAACAGAGTTTAATGTTTCGTTTACTTTTTTTAAACATTCCTTTTTTATCTGGTCGGTGTCTGGTTGTTGAGAAAAAGTTGCCCTTGCCTTTCTTTGAAGATCAAACTTTTGTCTTTTGTAGTCCTCAAAATCAGCCTGTAGGCGACTAAATTCTTCATCCGTGATGTTTGAGTCAGCAAGTGCTTTATTTATTGTCAGTTTGAAGGAACTAAGTTTAGCTGTTATTAGTTGAACCATAGCTGTGTGCTTTTGGAGTTTAGCTTTTATTTTTTTGCTGACAGCACTTACAGCCAATGAACACAGGCCAAGAGTTAAAGACAAACCACCTAGAGGTAAAGCTGCCGGTGCACCTACGCCTGTTGCTAAGAGACCTACACTTGTTCCTGCTGACAGAGCACTAGTGATCGATGCTCCAGTATTAACATATGTAACAGCATTAAAGACAGCAGAATACCTTCGTTTGGTTTTGCTGTATTTTGAAAGGTCCTGCTCTAGTTGGGTTTGCATTTGTGTTATGTTTGTTAATCTGAAAGTTTTTATGTCTACAGCAACAGAGTTCTCTTCTTTGGGCACTTTTGGATAAGTCGTAACAGACATGCTTTTTTAAAATAAAAATAATTTAGTATTGGATATCTTTTAATCTGTTATCTTGAATATTCAGCTGCGCATCATATATTAAAAACAAATGTACATTAAGTGGTTTATCACTCTCTTTTTCTTTATCAATTTGAATGTTTATTACGTCTTTAACTGTTCTCCCACTCCCATGCAACTGATTATCTTCTGTTGACCTTAGGTCAATCCATAAACCGTATTTCGTTGTTAAATATTCATCAAGTCTAACACTGTGAAGGTGTAGATCTTTAGACACAAGGTCTACTGTTGGATTTCTACACCTCCCGCCTCCAAACAATTTTCTTATTTCATCAAAATGATGATAAGGTTTAAGCCCGCTACCGTAGACTTGGTTAGGACTACCTCAATTGAACATTGTACTTTCGTTATTTTAGGATTGATAAACTTTTCACTTTGTCTTTTGAATGGTTCTTCATCTTCACACAGCAATAAAATACCTTTAAGGGATCTTGCTGTAGCACTAAAACTAAAGTTCCATATTGTGTCTGCCCTGCTTTTAGGATATTTAGTATGATGAATCACTCTTTCGTAATATATTGCTAATTTTGACTGATATTGTTGCTCAATCAGCCTTGCTAAGTTAGGGTTGCTAACAATGTCAAACTCTAACGAGATGTCGAAAATGCTGTACTTTGCGTTAGAGTCTGTAGATTTAATGACACGTTTGTATTCATTAAAAGTTAGTTCATATGACAATCTGTCTTTTAATGCTCCTTGAAAGTATGGCGCATGCGCTTTTAACAACTCAAAATCTAAGGGTATGGAAAAGCGATTTCCATAAGCAAAACTTACAGCTTCATACTTGTTGCCGGCTTTAGCATCTTCGGCGTCTATTCTGTGTTTTAGTGCTTCGTTATTTTCGATTCCTTGAAACGCAAGATCGGCCCTTTCATTATCGGTTAGCCATAGATCAGAATAGATTAGAAATATGTCTGCATTGTGTAAAGAAAATATTTCTTGCCCCTCAAGTTTTATAGAAATTTTCTTAACGATTGCCCGTCCCAGATTCTGGACTACTGTCCTGTTTTCGTCTGTTGCTGATTCTAGTTCTATTTTGAAAGTAAGCCGTGCAGATCCCGGCACAATCACTTCATCTGCTCCTAGGTCTGGAAATTTAACAGTAAGAATTTGATCTGAATCAATAGTAGATGGATTATTTGGAACAATAATATTCTGTTTATTTCCCTTCACGCCAAAGGGCTCTTTCAGTCTTCTATGCGGGTCAAGAATCGAGCCATATGCTTGTGACATTTTTTTATAAAACAAAATAAAAAGTTAATTATTTAAAAACATGGCAGGTGAAGAAGATTATGATGTTTTTGATCCTGGAGACGACATGAGTGAAATGACACCTTTGACACATCCATTACAATCATTGCGGCGTGAATTAACAGAAAGTAAGGTCAAATCATTTTATCAAAGTTTAGGCCAAGAACCTCCTGATTTTATAGACCCTAATGATTTTGAAACAAAAGATGGCCATTTGATTTTTAAAAACGAGCAAGGACAACCTGTACAGCTTACATCTAAACCAGACCCATCAAAGTTTTTAGCAAAGACTACAATTAGACAAAGACTCAGTGTGCGCGATCAAAATCGCCTTGGCATTACTAAACCAAAATTAGATAGGGAAGCAGTTGCTAAACTTCAAAACACACTACAGAAACTCCCAACAGAAAACCAAATTCAAAACATACCCCTTAAAGATTTAAGCCCAACAGCAGACGAAATAATACAAGCAGAAACCAGTTTTTCAGAAGAAACAGCATTAAAAACTATGCACGATCCGCCGCTACCTATGAGAGAAATAACAGCCCTTGATCATGCTTTAAGAAGCATCAGAGGCGAATTAACAAACAATTTAGCAAAACTGGGTGAACTAGATGAGCATATAAAAAGAGAAAAAGAAAAACTAGTTGAGGCTGATGACCACAACTTAGGACCTGGTGTTAAAGAAAGAATAACACAAAGACTAAAAGATCTTGAACAAGAGAGATCAGCAAGACTAGAAGTGTTGTCTAATAACCGAGAACAATTACGAACTCAAGTGAGCAGAATAAGAGAAACTATCCAAAGAATTTTATATGAAGACACAACGTTAGCAGAACGAATAAAAACACTGTTTAGAGAGCAAGGTGTCACATTAGCAAGTGTTATAACAGCCTTAGGATTTGCAATAAGTACACTGGTGTTGGCTATTACAGGCGGCGGTGGTGGGGGGGTAGTGCCTCCGCCACCATCTCCTCCACCTGATAAATCATGGGTAAAAAAACAACTTGATCATCTTGCAAGTTTATTAAAAAAATTAGCCAGTAAGGCAATAGATTCTTTGCCTGGTATAATAGGAGGGATCGTTAGCTGGCTTTTGTCTGCCGCAAGTAAAGTAGTTGGCTTTATGGCTGAGCACTTATGGGCATTAGTTGTCTTAATAGTTGGGTTACTTTATAGTAAGATAAAGACCAAGTAATCCTAGGGCAGTTAATCCAATAACAAGTGCTGTCTTTTCATATTCATGGGGGTCGCTTTTATTCACCATGGGGATTGGTTGGGGGTGGGGTTTTGAGGGGAGTATTGGATGGGGTTTTGGGGCCTTGGGGATTGGTGGGGATTCTTTTTTTATTGCTATTGCTGGCTTAGAATTTATGTCGTTTTTTCCGACCTTCTCTTCTTTACCAGCCACAAGGATTTCATTATTATAGTTTATTATTGTTCCTATCTGGAGTCTGAGGTCAGAAGGCAGCATGTATAAACCAGTGCCAACAGCAAAGTCTACTTTCGATCTTGCGTATTGCAAAACATTTTGGTACCTTTTAATACTTGAAGGCAAATCAATTGCAGAATTAATAGAATCCTCTAAATTTGCTAAATATTGTTTTTGGGCGTCAAAGCCAGTAGAAGGATCAATTATGTTTGATCTCGTTTGTGCTTGCGAACCTAGCAAACACCAAACATAAGTACGAATAGAGTCGTTTATTCGTTCTATTCCCGCTTTTGTTAGACCCTTAGAAGTATCCAAAATAAATGTTGTCCATGCTGTTTTATGCTCTTGCTCTATGGACCCGAGGTGAACAGTTGTGCCTGAAGAGAAAGATGTGTAAGGAGGATTGTAATCATAGTTATACTTTCTGTGCACGCCCCAAAAATAAGGGGTGCCTAAACCATGATTAAGATCCAACTTTTGTCTAAAGTCTGTCTTTGGGTCAATATCAAATTCGTTACAGATCCTTTCAAAAGCCTTGTAATCTATTCTGTTGCTGAATGGATTAAACGTTTTGTCATTTGGTAATGGCGCTTGCAGTTCAGATAAAATACGTCTGAAGGTGTAATAGAAATGAAATCTATACACTGACCTCACCAAAGGATCAGGATGATTTAAATGATCAGCATACGACACTCCACACCCAGTTGATGCACAAAACACAGCAAAGTTTAACTGGTTCTGATAAAACTGCATCGGATGACTGAACCACACTTTCGGGATGTAGTCGTTTTTGATAGGAGGGTTAAGATAACGATCCAATGGAGTACTAACCTTTACTTGAAAGGCGTCAGTCTGAGTCACAGAAATGTTGAGGGTATCAGTTGTTATATCTTTAGGACTGTAGTGCGGTCCAACAGAATATTTTGCATTAGTATATTTGAATGCACTCATTTTTAAATTTGTTTTAAAAATGTTTGTAACAATAACAACTCAAGACAGTCCTTCGTTTTTAGAATATGCTATTGATAATAACTGCGGAACCCAAAGGGTCGCACTCCGTGAAATTTTTTACAAAGTCGTATGGTTTAATATAACTGAATCCAAGGAGAATAATAAGATTAAAAAATTTGATAATAGAGGAAACTTAGTTAGCCAGTTAACCATACCTGATGGTTATTACGGGTTTTGCTCGCTAAAAGAAGCAATGAGTAACTTCGACATTACTCTCAAACTTAACAATGCAAATTTGAAAATAATGTTGACATTCAAACCTGAAGAAGAAGTAGACCATTACCTTTTTGATGTAGAGCTAGCTAAAATGTTAGGCTTTGCAACTGACAATCATGGTTTTAGAGTTACATCAGACAAAACTACTTATGAGGGAGAAAACCCGCTCGATCTTGCATTACATTCATTACTCTATGTTCATTTGGACGAGCTGAGCACTGATGAAAACTTATATGATGGAAGGCCCTCAACTGTTTTAAGAGCTCTTCCATCAGGGAAAGCTGCATATTGCGATTATGAAATTATACAATTCCCTAATTTACAGTTTAAAAGATTAGCTTGTGGGAGGGTCAGATCATTTAATATAAAGATCACAGATAAAACAGGGAAAGTCGTGAAATGTGATAACCTGCACATTGTTTTAGAAATAAAATAATACGTTGTTTTAAAAAATGTCACGTGGACCAGACGATTCGGGGGTCACATTAGCGCCTGAGAGGTGTGTAACTTTAGAATTAAAAGACCTTGCAGACGTTGAGGACTTTGAACAAAACGGTGAGATAGGCACTTTATATGGTTTTGAGTACACTAAAGATGGTTATTATAAGCGCAAAGAGGTTGACGACAACAAAAGGTTTCCTAAACTAGAACAACTACGCAATGTAGAAGCAAATAATGCGGGTCAGTATGAATATAAAATAGTTCGAAAAACTGACAACAAATGGCACTTAGAACCATATTTAGAATGGGACATAAAATTTGAATTCTTAAGCCCATTTACATTTTTTGACCGTCAAAAAAGTTTCAGAAAAGCATTGAACTCTGGCCCTTTACATGTAAGTCTTATGCCAGAGGACAACAGTCGGAAAGAGATCGAAATAAAGCCGTTTGGGGACA
This sequence comes from Conus canariensis, assembly GCA_033310375.1. Classification (NCBI taxonomy): domain Eukaryota; kingdom Metazoa; phylum Mollusca; class Gastropoda; order Neogastropoda; family Conidae; genus Conus; species Conus canariensis. The sequence goes on along the minus strand of CM065748.1, from coordinate 6,890,221 downwards.
AACAGTACATCCTCCACAGAAGAGAATCGGTTTTAAAGAAAGCTTCTACAAAATTACAGTTCATTCCACGCACAAAATTAGGAGACACGTTCACAATGATATTTAAAATTTCTGTCTTAAAAGATGAGGCGAGAAATGGAGCTCTGGGCGTCAGTGACAATCTTATGAAAGGAATTCTTATTAGCTGGCAAAACTTAGACGTTGACAAACTTAAAGTTACTGTCGTTGTTCTTTACAATGGCGAGGATATTAAGGTCATAACAACAAGCAACAAAATTGATATTAGTTTAAATAGAAACGATCTTACAGAACTGAACTGGATTAATCTTACACATTTGGGCCTTATAGGGTTTTATTATACTGAACAAGTTTTGACAGAGAGTATGATAAAAACAATAACTGGATTAGATTAAATTCTGTTTTAAAACTATGGAGCAGACAACTTTGGTGTCAATGCCGATGTTAAACTTTATGACAAAAACCCCTCATTGTTCATTGATTTGTGGACAGACTGGTTGTGGAAAAACAATATTTGTCCTCGACCTATTACAAACAGTTTATAGTTATAATTTTGATCATATTGTAATTTTCTGTCCGACACTTAAATGGAACAAAGCATATCACGATAGAAGGTTTATATGGACGGATGATGAAATCTATTTAGTTGACCCTAGCAATAAACTGAGTGAGTGTTTAGAACATTTTTTTAAACTGTTTGAGGGAACGCAGACATTATTTATTATAGATGATTGTTCGGCAGAAAAGGATATAGTCAAAAAAAGAAACACTTTATCAAAACTAGCTTTCAGTGGAAGACATGCTGGGATAAGTGTGTGGATTTTATGTCAAAAATATAACTCAGTTTTAAAAGACTTTAGAGAACAATTAAAGACTGTAGTTTTATTTCACATGAAAGACAGAGACGCATTTGATGAATGTATGCGTGAAAATGATGTTATTGAAAACGATCAAGAAAAACGAAGGATTAAGCAAAAACTTAAGTCTCAAAAGTTTTCTAAATTAGTGTTAAAAACAGATAATCCTACACATTATGTATGTTTGTAAAGTGTTTACTATTAGAGAACTATAAAATAGGCACTCTGGGTAAGCCGGCGGAGCAACAGCGAAACCGGCTTTAGCCGGTTGGAGCTGGCGGAGGTGGGTGAGCCAGAGTGCCTATTTTATAGTTCTCTGGGATACTAGTAATTTTTTTTCTAGCGAAAACAGGTTTGTTGAAGACCATGATGACAATGTGCTGGACACGCCAATATTTAAAGAGGAAGTTTTACTTGCCATTAGAAAACTAAGGAATAGTAAATCTGCTGGTCTTGATGGAGTTACAAAGGAGTTTTTCAGCACATACTGTGAGTCAGCTGTTAATGTCCTTACAACACTATTCGACTATTTGTTTGAAAAAGGAATTTACCCGAAAAAATCGTACAGAATCCACACTTATTCCTTTATTCAAGAAAGGTCATGTTAGTGACGTGAATACTTATCGAGATATCCTCTTGTGTGACATTTGTAGCAAATTATGTACTTCAATTATTAATAACGGGTCACAAGGATGGATTAGCCAGATCGATATTACAGGTGAGCACCAAGCAGGATTTAAGAAGGGATATTCACGAATTGACCATATCTTTACTTTGCTTGCTGCAATCCAAAATCAATTCACCTGTTACTCTAAGTATGTGTGTTGCTTTTGTGGATTTTGAAAAGGCATTTGATTCAATTTCTAGAAAGTTGCCATGGCCAGTTCTGATTAAGAACAGAATAAAGGGTAAGTTGCATCGTTGTGTTAAAAGCATGTACGACGTAGTAAAGGCAAGAGTAAGGTCTGGGGCAACATTGTCTGATGCGTTGAATCATACATGTGGAGTTAAGCAAGGTGGTGTTTGTAGTCCTGTTTTGTTTTCACTTTTTATCAATGAACTAGCTTTTGAAATAATTAACATGGGTCTTCACGGAGTTACGTTTGACTTCATAGGACTATTAATCCTACTTTTCGCTGATTACATTATTCTATTGTCTATAACAGTCATTGGTTTACAAAGGCACTTAAATAACTTATAATATGCTGCAAGTAAATTAGAACTAAAAGTAAATATGGCGAGAAGGTGGGTATTTGTCGGCAAGTGAGATAAGTATGTATGGAAATAAGAAAATTTAAATAGTAAATGCGGACAAGTATCTTTGAATTTCTTTCTTAGCAAGACTTCGTTTTAGTTTTGAATGCCAAAGTATGACTAATAAAGGAAAGAAAGCGGTTATTCTCATACTTCATATTTCATACAAATTAGACTGCAATGCTTTTAGTGCCTTTGGCAAACTATTTGACCTCAGATTCAGCCAATACTGCAGGATGGAGCGGGTATTTTGGCTTTAAAAAAACTGCAGAATTAGAAAAAGTATATTTGTTTCCATTGAAACGCTTTTTTTAATGTGGACAGTCAAACGCCGAACGACCTTGTATGTGATGAGCTGGGCAGATATCCAGTTTTCCTCGATTCGTACAGAAATATGTTAAGTATTGGCTAAATTTGACAAAATGGATAATGACAGGCTGCCCTTGAAAGCATACAAAACGTTCTTTAATTGGATTCATAGGCTATGAATGATCGTCACTAATCAAATTCTGATGGATTGTTTTTGTGTGGGATAACCAGGGTGTCCAAAATATATAATCTTTTACATATTCTAAACAAAGAATTTCTTATTTTAGACGGCAGGACTGGCTGGATCACATGTATACTTGTGACAGATTTGTACATTACCAGATGTTCAAAACTACTGATTTATGAGAACCGTACCCTGAGTTTAAGATGAACAAGCATGCAAAAAGTGAACTGACCAAGTTTGATTTGGTTTTGTCTAATATTGCTTATTATTGTATTAGATATAGTGTCAGAGATGAAATTATGCGTACCTGCCGTCTATGCAACACCGGTAAAGAAGATGAATTACACCTTTTATTTTGTTGCCCTGCCCTGAGTGGTCTTAGAGTAAAATTTGTTCAACCAAAATGCTACAAGGTTCCATGTAATTTTAGATTAACTTTGTTTATGTCGACAAAGCATGAGACTACAGTAAACAAAAATTAGCAATGTATATATTTACAGACGCTCAACAGCCTGAAGAATTGCAAATTCGTAGAATGTAATTATTTTAATGTATATTACATTTTGCTGATCGCTTCATTGATTTGTTCTTCGGCAATTGTTGATGTTTCTGTAGCAGGCAGTTGTTTTACAGGGTGAAGTTGCTAACCTCACGCTGAACCCTCCTCCTTTATCCGGGCTTGGGACCGGCTGCTAGGTCTAAAGAGACTACCAGGCAGAAATCTGGAAATCTCGACTAATCACCACCAGGACGAAAATACGCCTCTTCAATTTAAACGTCAAATCTGTCCTCTTATATGGATCAGAGACCTGGCAAACCACAAAAACCACCATTCAAAAACTGCAGATGTTCGTTAACAGCTGCCTGCAAAAGATCCTCCACATCCACTGGCCAGAGACAATCAGCAACAAAGAGTTGTGGGAAAGAAGTAACCAACTGCCAGAAGAGCAAGACATCCGCAAAAGAAGATGGCGGTGGATAGGACACATGCTCCGAAAGCCCCCGGACACCACCACCAGAAAAGCCCTGACCTGGAATCCCCAAGGCAAAAGGGAGCGAGGAAGACCGAGAAACACCTGGAGGCGGGACCTGGAAGCGGACATAAGGCAGATGGGTTAGAGCTGGGGCGAATTAGGAAAGATTGCCCAGGACCATGGTCGTTGGCGGGCAGTTGTTGATGGCCTATACTCTGGCAAGAGCAATGGGCATAAGTAACTAAGTAGTCATTGATTTGTATAGGTCACTGGATTCTTTTCCCTTGTTTGGTTAAGTGTACATCCTCCAACAGTAAGGGCCTTCATCTGAATAAAATTTCGAGTTTTGGAGTTCGGGAGTCTTGAGTCTCTCTCTCTCTCTCTCTCTCTCTCTCTCTCTCTCTCTCTCTCTCTCTCTCTCTCTCTCTCTCTCTGTGTGTGTGTGTGTGTTTCGATGGCCCGCGAAAACAGAGAAATCCATACTGTGCTAGCATACTCATCTTGTTTCATGCTACTGGTAGTTGGACAAATATCACATATTGGGCTGGCATGCCCATCCTGTTTTATACTCCAGGTACATCGACAAATTCGTACTGCCTGATTCCTGGATGAGCTACGGTCTGAAGATAGTGAACCTGCGCAACAGACTGCCGGCCCAAGAAGCTATCACTCTGAGAAAGCAGTCGGAACTGGAGAGACAGGTGACCCAAAACGAGAACTCTTCGCGGACCTTCAACACCGTGGATAAGACGAAGGTGCATTGTGTGTGTGTGTTTGGGGGGGGGGGGGGGGGGGTGCACGCGCACATGTGCACATGTGTGTGTATGTGTTCATACTACTCGGATTGTTGGCATATCCTGGCATTTCTTGCATCTTTTTGAGATCCTCAAGTGTAGACTCGAAGATTTCCTTTTGTATGGATTATTCCTTGCTGATTTTTTTCGTTTATTTGTTTGTAACTTCTTTTTTTCTATTCTGTCCTTGACCGTCTGTTTGGGGACGCTGTTGGATTGTGAAGTTCTGCCCATAGTGCTGAGAAAATCACAGAATAAACGGAGCTAAAACTGAGTGAGATGCATGGGAGGACTTGCACTGTATGGCCGTGTTCTGCTGGTGCTTCGGAGAGGAAAGTGGAACTGTGGGGTATAGGCTGGCTGAACACAGGCCCTGTTCTGCAGACACAATGGACGGCTCTTCCACACTGCCAGAGAATAGTTTGACACTGTCATGCTCCCTTCTTCACGTTTCCTTCCACCCCCTCTATCTACCCTGATTTTAAAGTCATTTTCATTATTACAGGGGAATTTTTCCCCCTCCTCTCCTCCGCCGGATGGTGTGGTGGTGTGTGTGTTAATGTCCGACTCTCACTTATAAAAGTTTGGATGCGTGTATCCATTGCTCCCTACACACATCCACACCACACGAACATGACGGCCAGGCAACACACAAACTAAGTTCCTTTTCTTTTATGTGCTGCCTGACCCATCAGGACATCACAAACACGTATCGCCATAAAGCATCCATATAGACCAGCAGGCACAAAATCATTACGCAATCCACCACACAGCGAGCACATCAACTATCACATCAGCAAAGGTATGCAATAAACCCAATCCGCCGACAGGCATGTGGCATAGTGCTCCTACACGGGGTGGGACCAACCCTCCCCCCCCCCTCCGCCCCCCCCCCACCCACTATAGATCTCACACCACAGCCACACTGACACCGAGGTTAACGCAACTGCTGGCCATAGGGGAAGAAGTCTTCTGCAGCACTGAAGTCACACAGGCGCAAGAAGACCCCTCTCTAGGAGACCCCCCACCCCCCCTCTGGACTCAATGCTCCACGAACCGGTGGACTGCTCCCTTCCCTCGTGGATGTATGTTGCGAAGCCTAGGACATATCTGGAGATGGACAGGGGCGTCTCTACTGATTCACCGTAGCAAGTGAATGCACGTCAGGAAGAAACCTGAAAACCCAACTCTGTACTGGGGATCAATAGTGTGTTCACACATGTTTCTTCATGGTCAGTGGGATCATGAGGAGGTAATAGTGGGCAGTGCCTCAACAATCAGATATTCCGTTTCACCCAAAGTAAATCCTCCGGGTAAAAAAAAAGTAAACCTTACTATAACACCTGGCATTCCTGACATTCTAAGACGAAAAAATCACGGAATGATATATGAATGTGTAGCACAAATACAAGACAAGACAAAAAGAGACAAGACAAGACCAGACAAGGAGCGAGCACAATGAACGGGTGCGCTGAGGAGTGTCACTACCTACCCGCTATAATTTCCACACTAGCCGCGAGAAAGGAGTCAGATGTGTTGTTGCGTGTGGGGCACATGATTGTCATTGTGTGCATGTGAGTGTGTGCATGGAGACTGTCGTGTGGCATGTTTATTTTTTCTCATTTTCTCTGTAGTGTTAAGTGTTCTCACATAGTGCTTTTCTCTCATCTTTCTATATTGTTCACTGTGTGAAAAAGACCTCAGGATTGAAAGACACTTGAGACCTCGTCCTTCTCTCGTTTTTTGCTTGTCTTCTCAGTGGTGTCAGTTCCAACGTTTCAATAATAATGTTCGCCCTCTTCAGTTTATTGGCTCTATATTTTAAAACAGAATGGATGGAAGTGAATGGTCAGCCAGCTTGCCTTTTTCTAGTCAGCCTTGATTCAGAGTCTTTTGTGATATAAATGAAATGAATTAGAGGCAATGGTGAGCTAACACACCTTTTTTTTCTTGTCCACCAATTTTCAGTGTCCAGATGACATCACATTCGCCGAGTTTCTTCGTTTTGCTGGGATCAGCAATAATGCTCACTGGTCACCTGTACATGGCGTATGTAATCCATGTGTGTACCAGCCTCAGTTTCTGGGGAAGATGGAGACCTTTAGCCGTGATACTGTTTATATCTTGAATACCGTAGGTGAGTGACAAGAGAGAGAGAGAGAGAGAGAGAGAGAGAGAGAGAGAGAGAGAGAGAGAGAGAGAGGGCAAAGCCATTTAATAGGCTACAGGATAGGACGCAAATGTACTTTGCCAAAACTTCTTGTTTAGGACAATTTCACAGGGTACAGTGGGGGCTGACATATATTTTGCCATGTCCATGAGGGTGGATATGTATGTCACCATGATTCCCTGACCAAGACAACTTTACATGGTACAGTAGGGGGTTGACATGTATCTCTCCATTATTCCCTGCCCAAAATCATTCTACAAGGCACAACGTGCAGTGGAGGTTGGACAGATAGTTCCCCAGAGCTTCCTGTCCAAGACCATTCTACAAGATACAGCGAAAGGTAGACATGTAACTCACTATGACTCCCTGCCCAAGACCATTCTACAAGATACAGCGAAAGGTAGACATGTAACTCACTATGACTCCCTGCCCAGGACCATTCTACAAGATACAGCGAAAGGCAGACATGTAACTCACTATGACTCCCTGCCCAAGACCATTCTACAGGGTACAGAGGAAGGTAAACATGTGCGCCACCGTAACTGCTTGTCCATGACTATTCTGCGCGCTACAGTGGAGGATAGACTTGTAATTTGCATTGGCTCCTTGTCCAAAACCATTCTGTAGGGAGCAGTGGAGAGCCGACTTTTTTTTTCCGGCGATTCCTGTGTAAGACCATTCTGCATGGTACAGGATATGGACATGTATATTGAGGTGACTCCCAGATCAATTTGATTCTACAGGGTAGATTAACGGATTTTCCTATATAAGACCATCCTACAGTTGTATTGTGTGGGAAGGACATGTAACTCGCCATGACTCCCTGACCAGGACCATGTTAAAGGGTTAAGTGGAAGATGGACACTTACCTCAATATGACTATCAGTTCGAGGCCTTTTTACAAGATGCTGTGGAGGGTGGGCATGTATCTCATCACGACTTCGTGTACATATCCAGTCTATAAGGTACAGAGGAGGATGGACATGTATCTCATCACGACTTCGTGTCCAGATCCAATCTACAAGGTACAATGGAGGGTGGACATGTATTTCATCACAACTTTGTGTCCAAATCCAGCCTCCAGGGTACAGCGGAGGGCGCAGATGTAGTCACCATGACACATATCCAAGATTGTTCTGCGGGTTACAATGGAGGGCAGACACGTATTACACTATTCCTTGCTGTCCAGGATCATTCTAGACGGTATATTGAAGATGGACATCTATATCACCGTGATCATATCCAAGATCATTTTACTCGGTACAATGGATGGCGTGCATGTATCTGGCCATGACTCCCTGACAATGGTCATTCTACAGGGTACATTGAAGGGTGGGTTTGTATCTGCATGATTCTCTGTCCACGACCACTCTACAGGGTACAGTGGAAGATTGACATGTATCTCTCTATGACTTCCTGTCCAACATCATTCTACAGGATACAGTCGAGGGCGGACATGTATCTTACATCACTCTCTCTTTATGACTATTCTAAACGTTACGGTAGAGGGTGGACGTGTACCTCACCATGCCTCCCTGTTCAAGACCATTGTCCAGGGAACAAATATAGGAGGACATGTACCTCATCATCATTCCCTGTTCATGACCATTCTACAGGGTACAGTGAAGGGTCGACATATATTTCGCCATGACTCCTGTTCAAGGCCATTCTACATGGTACAGTGAAGGGTCGACATCTCCTGTTCAAGACCATTCTGAGAACAGCAGAAGGTGGACATACACACCTGGCCATGATTTTCCGTCTAAGAGCACACCACAGGGCACCGTGGAGGGTGGATGAGGCAGAAGGCGCAGGGTGAAGACATCCTGAGTGGGCAGCATGGACTGGGTGCAGCATCCTGTCTCCAATGACTGAAGACACAGAGCTATATAGAACCTGACTCATCGTTCGTCACTGTCGCTTTACCTTAGGCCTTCCTGATGAAAGTCATCACTTGACTCAGAGCTGTACAGAACCTGACCCAACGTCCATCACTGTCCCCTTACCTAGGGCCTTCCCAATGAACATTTGACACAGAGCTGTATAGAACCTGACCCAACGTCCATCACTGTCCCCTTACCTAGGGCCTTCCCAATGAACATTTGACACAGAGCTGTATAGAACCTGACCCAACTCCATCACTGTCCCCTTACCTAGGCCCTTCCCAATGAACATTTGACACAGAGCTGTATAGAACCTGACCCAACTCCATCACTGTCCCCTTACCTAGGCCCTTCCCAATGAACATTTGACACACAGCTGTATAGAACCTGACCCAACGTCCATCACTGTCTTCTTACTTAGGGAGTTTACCATGGACACTCGATGAAGACACAGAGCTATCCGACCCACCACTGTCCCCTTAACCAGGGCCTTCCCAATGAACGTCATTACTGACATAGAGCTGTATAGAACCTGACCACCACTGTCCCTTACCTCGGGCCTTTCCAATGAATGTCATCACTGACATAGAGCTGCATAGAACCTGACCACCACTGTCCCTTACCTCGAGCTTTTCCAATGAATGTCATCACTGACATAGAGCTGTATAGAACCTGACCACCACTGTCCCTTACCTCGAGCCTTTCCAATGAATGTCATCACTGACACAGAGCTGTATAGAACCTGACCACCACTGTCCCTTACCTCGAGCCTTTCCAATGAATGTCATCACTGACATAGAGCTTGTATAGAACCTGACCACCACTGTCCCTTACCTCGAGCCTTTCCAATGAATGTCATCACTGACATAGAGCTGTATAGAACCTGACCACCACTGTCCCTTACCTCGAGCCTTTCCAATGAATGTCATCACTGACATAGAGCTGTATAGAACCTGACCACCACCGTCCCTTACCTCGGGCCTTTCCAATAAACATCTGACAGATCTGTACAGATGCTGACCCAACGTCCATCACTGTCCCCTTACCTAGGGAGTTTACTATGAACACTCAATGAAGATTCAAAGTTATCACTGATGTATTCCTTGACCCTGCAAGCTGCTTGACAGACTCCATCGCACTAGCATTCTGTCCTGGCCTCTTGGAAAGGCGATACTAGTAACACAATTTATTTCTGTTATCAACAGTATCATGATGATAAAGATAATGAGGAAGATGATGATACAACTTATTGTTGTTATCACCCATATCATGATGACAAAGCTGATGGGGAATATGATGATAATGCTGATGATAATGACATGCACAGCAGGCGATCCAGATTTCACCTCAAGATACTCCTGTCCCATTATTGCTTCCTCTTCTTTCACAACTCCTTGTCATTTTCCCTCCTGTCTTCTCGTTGTGCACAGTCCTTTGATGGTACCGAGTTTTGGTTTAGCAAAGCGACTGGATTTTGTTCCATCGCCATACTAACGTAGCTGTCTTTTCTTAACTGATACCAGCTTGCATCCATGTAGGCCTAGACGGATGTGCTGCATGGTGGCCTGCCGCTTTTCTTGATTGGGATTCGATCAGTAGATCAGTGCCTCTGATGTTTGTGTCTGGCGCTATTAGCTTGCTACCACAGCCTGGACTCTCTTGTCCAGATTGCTGTGAGGGTGAAACGTCACCTGCAGACAGGAGGATGGAACAGGTCAGCGTGTGCAGGCAGGAGCCCACCATGTGTTTGATGGAGATGCTGTTGTTCTCTCTGTACATGTTTTAACCAGGATGGTGCTGAGAATAGTTTGCGGCTATTAAGAGGACTAATCTTTTTTCGGGTGTATCTGAACAAGCCAAAATTTTAGTTAATTTCAAAGTGACGTGACTGAAAGTGGAAATTGAAGCAAATTTTTAATTAAAAAGAAATGTCATTGGTTCCACAAGACAATCCGAACAGACAGAGCACAGGACAAAACACGATGCGTTTCGATCTCTTAGGTCTTCTTCAAGTGAAATACACAACATTCAGGACAATGAAAACAAAGGACGAGCAATCACTTTATCTTCTCATATTCGTCGCAAAATGGGTGTTGAATAAAAACGATGCCATTGTGAAGGGGACCATGGGAGCTAACATAATAACGATGACAACAATAACAATGATAACAATAGTAACAACAGTGATGATAGTTGATAGTGATGAATATATCTAAGTAATAAGGGGAGGAATACTACCACTTTGGTGATAATATGCCGATAGTAGCTGTAGTATTGATAGTGGCTAAACACAGAGGGGAAGAAATGAGAGGGGTTAGAGGATAGTAGAACAGGGGGGTTATTTTAAATCGTCAAATGGTATGATGATAATAGTGATGGTATAATGGCTTGCTCTTGTTTGTTTAGGTGATTCTTTAGATTTCTTATCATATCAGATCGACCAAGCTGTGATCCAGTTCTTCTTGTTGCCTTTCCTGCCAGTGTGTTTGCTCTCTCATTTCCTTTAACTCCTGCATGTTCAGGGCCTGTGCATCCATGTGAGTCTCTCCAATGGATGGTTGTGTATTACTTCATGCCATATTCTCCACTTTTTGAAGTGGGTTCATGGAATCAGTCAGTATCACGGGCTGTTGAGTGTCAAACTGGCCCGTGGATGTGTATTGTTTAGAGCGTAAGAGTCACGTTTTCCTTTCCTTGTTTCTGTATTCTGGACTGTTTTCAGTACAGCTACCTCTGCTTCTGTCTCCTCTGTGTCGGTCTGTCTGCCTTTGTCTGCGTGTGTCCATCTGCCTATCTCTGTTTAATCTGAGATCTTAAAAACAATCCACTGTCTGTCTCTCAGGCCTAAGCAACAAACTGCAGCTGCACATGACCCATTCTCATCACGTTCTGGACGAGCTGGAGCAGCTGACAAAATATCAGTACAAAGTTCTCAAAGCACAAAGGGAAAAATTCGAGTCCTGCCTGGACCTCCTTGGTGTGGCTCGAAGACTATGGAGGGCTTTTCAACTCAATGGCTACATCCCAGCAGAAGATGCGTTCCCGGCAGTTCTCTTGGAGCGGGAGATTTCGCAGCTAACGGAGGAAGAGGCGGGGAGTCATGTGGTGAAGACGGTGCAACAAGCTCACCTGAACCGGCCGCTAGGAGCTGCGGAGTGGGCGGCGTTGAAGAGAGCAAACATGGTGGCCGCTTACCGGAGCGTGCCCAAACAGCTCCTGCTTCAGATGCAGAAGAAGTTCCGGCTGGACTTTGAGTTGTTCCAGTATGACAAGCAGCCTGCAGATATTTTTGGTGGACAGTAGAGGGTTGAACTCCGGAACGAATACAGCCATGTTTGTACACGGCACGTAGCAGCAGCAGATATAGCAATAATACATCCTCGCTCTCTCTCTCTCTCTCTCTCTCTCTCTCTCTCTCTCTCTCTCTCTCTCTCTGTGGATACAGACATGGTAGTGAACATACTAGGGACAGAGCAATATGAGGTAGACGGGGAATGATGAGGCGGTCCCTCAAGAGAAAGCCTTTTTTTCATATATTTTTAGCAAAGAGTTTTTTGTGTTAAACTCCTGTTGGAAGAGATCTACTTGTGATTTTGACCTGTGGTTTGTTTTGAAATACCCACTGCATTCGTTCTGTTGTGACATCTGGAGATATGGGATGTTGTCCGTGAACTGTCTGTCTGTCTGTCTGTATGTATGTATCTCTCTCTCTCTCTCTCTCTCTCTCTCTCTCTCTCTCTGGTTCAGAGGTGATCTTCCTTAAAGTGTGGGAGGGAAGATTTTCGCTCTGTGATATCTTGGCATTAAACACCACTGTATCCAGCACCATGCCTGTTGTGGGATTGCCAACAACACTGGAAGTCACTGTGGATGCCCTGCTTCAGCACAACCACCTCACCTCCTGGAACATCACTGGAGAATGAGACAGCACAGCTGTTGTCATCTGACCGAGGGCAGCCCCAACAGCAGACAGCATGGCGTGCCAACAGACCTCTCGTGTCGGCCTGTTGTATTTTCGGAAGAAGCCACCCTGTCAGATCAACCGGGACCAAAGACGAACAGAAGAACGAAGAACAGCTGCCAGACAAGAGAAATTTAAAGCAAGTGATATTTCTGATTTTGAAGATAGCCTGTTATGAAAGATCTTTCATTTATAAAAAGATGAAACAGACTGCATTTCATTTATGATATCAGAAATGTTCCCTTAATGTTAAGCATTCTGTTATATAAAGAGTGAGTTTGAACGTCAACTTTCCTTTCAGTCTTAAAATTTAGAAAATGTGTTTTTTGCTGAGAAGGAAAACGATAATAGTAGTGAGGAATGCAGCCTGTTTGAGGTCTAAGGTAGCCTGCTCAAGGTCTGACCAGCGCATTGGGCTAATGCGTACGTCAGACATCTGCTAAACCCGAGACCCTCTTCATCGATTCTCTCATCTTAGTTGTTAAGTCATTTATCCATCAGCTTAAAATCATGCGTAGTGTGGTGTCAAAACTTAGCGGATGTGGTGTAGCGTATATGGACTAGTTCGCACGCAGTGACGCGTCCTTGATGAAACTGAAACGAAACTGACCTGTTTTGTTCTTAAAGAAATATATCTTGGGTATATGAACACGAAATGTGTTACATCTTCAATGCCGTTCTCGTTACATTGCTTACGTGTACCATCGTTTGATGATTTGCCGAAACCAGGGATACCATTGAGAGGAAGTTGGTTGCCTTTCAGCAGACACAATGCTCTTCTAAGCTTTACATCATCGAGTTCAGTAACACATGACGCTTTTATACATTCCGGATGGTTCACAAGGTAATCTTGCTCTGTTGACAAAGAGACATACCAGGTTTGACGATAAACATCTTGGAGTCAAGTTTTAAGTGATGACAGAAATATCTGTACATGGCCAGGATCCTGCATCTCCCAAACATGCCCCAAATCGTAAGTGCAAAGAAAACAAAAGTTCTTATTCTTGTAACCCAGTTTTGTTTCTTCCAAACTGTGTGGGATATCTGTCATTTGCTAAATATAAAATTCTGCACCAGTATTTCACAAGATTAATGTTCGTATGTATGAAAATAGGAAATCTGCCACATTCTGCAGATGCTGTTTTATTTCTGACAGTACTCCCAACCCCTAATATCATTTTACAAACCTTAGTCTGTGCTTGTTCAATAGTATCATACTGTTTCCTTAGTCTGTACTTGTTCAATAGTATCATACTGTTTATAGCCCCAGAATTCTGATCCATATAGCAAAATATGCTTGATTTTCACATCAAGGATATAAAGGATAGTACTGGCAGGAAGAATTTTAAATTTTAGATGTAACCTTAATCCCTGAAAGTGCTCGATGGGCTTTGCCACCTAAATTTTCAACACATCTGATATCCAAGTTAAGGTCGAAAAGAAAATGACACCAAGACAATTATATGAAGGCACCGTCTCTATTTCCTGACCGTTAGAATACCATCTCTCATACCTTTTGATGAAGCTGCCATTTTCGAAGACGACTATTTTAGTCTTGTTCTTGTTTACCGAGAGACCCCATTTTTTTGCAATAGTTTTCTGAACACTCTATTTTCTTTTGAAGATCAATAATAGAATCTGATACTAGAACAATATCAGCATACATCGATGAAAAAAATACTTAGTAAATCAGAAAAAGTGTTTACCCCATGCGCACCACAGTGTATTAAATCTTGTTGAAGCTCGGACAGAAACATAGAAAACAAAGAGGACTTAAAATACACCCCTGTTTGACATCAGTGACATATTCGAAAAATTCTGTTATCTTATTACTTACATACACTATTGCTTTAACTTTCTTGTACATTCCTTATAAAGAATTAATGATTTTTCCATGAACACCTTTTGATAACAATAAATAAAACAGTTTTCACAGTCAAATGCCTTTGAAAAGTCAGTCAACATACAGTGCATAAAGACGGCCTCCTTGTTTTGTCAGGTGCTTTTGTATAATTGATTGAAGTGTAAATGTATTGTTTGTCGTGGAATATTCTGTACGAATACCAGCGTGTGCTTCAGGGATTGGGCTATTTTGATTATAAAACTATTCGAGTCTTCTATTCATGACAGCACTGTACCGTTTGCTGATTACGTGTATAAATGAAATACCTCCTCTGCCCTCCACCTGTCTTCGAAAGTTTTACACACCACCTGCCTTCAACAGTTCACATACCACCTGCCGTATACCGACTACATATCCCTTGCCTTACATAGTTTACATATTCCATGCCTTCTACTGTTTACATATCCCCTGCCTTACACAGTTTACACATCCCTGCCTTCTACAGTTTACATATCCCCTGCCTTTACAGTCTGCATATCCCCTGCCTTCTACAGTTTACACTCCACCAGCCTTAAAATGTTTACATATCCCCTGCCTTCTACAACTTACACATTCCATGCCTTATACATTCCACATATTCGTGCCTTCTACAGTTTACATATTCCATGCCTTACACATATGCATATCCCATGCCTTCAACAGTTTACACTCCACCTGCCTTCTACAGTTTACACATTCAATACTTTATAAGTCTACGTATTCCCTGCCTTCTACAGTTTATACATACCACCTGCCTTCCAAAGTTTTGCACACCCCCTGCCGTCAACAGTTCACATATCACCTGCCTTCTACAGCTTACATATTCCATGCTTTTTACAGTCTGCATATCCTGTGCTTTCTACAGTTTACATGATACCTGCCATATGCAGTCTACATATTCTCTACATATTCTGTGCCTTCTACAGTTTACATACAACGTACCTTCTACAGTTTAAATACGACCTGACTTCTACGGTTTACACATCCCATGCCTTATACAGTCTACATATTCTCTGCCTTCTATAGTTTACATACAACCTGCCTTCTACAGTTTACACATTCCCTGCCTTATCCAGTTTATGCATTCCCTGCCTTCTACAGTCTACATATTCTCTGCCTTCTACAGTTTACATACAACTTGCCTTCTAAAGTTTTACACAACACCTGCCTTTAACAGTTCACATAGCAACTGCCTGATACAGTCTACATATCCCCTGCCTTCTACAGTTTACACATTCCCTGCCTTCTACAGTCTACATATTCTGTGTCTTCTACAGTTTACATACAACTTGCCTTCTAAAGTTTTACACAACACCTGCCTTTAACAGTTCACATACCATCTGCCTTATACAGTCTACACATCTCCTCCCTTCTACAGTTTACATATCCCCTGCCTTATACAGTCTACATATCCCCTGCCTTATACAATCTACTTATCCCCTGCCTTCTACAGTTTACATATCCCCTGCCTTATACAGTCTGCTTATCCCCTGTCTTCTACAGTTTGCATATCTCCTGTCTTATACAGTCTACATATCCCCTGCCTTACACAGTCTATATATATCCCCTTCCTACTACAGTCTACATACCAGCTGCCTTCTACAGTTTACGTAGCGTCTGCCTTATACAGCCTACATATCCCCTTCTTTCTACAGTTTATAGTTTATATAGCACCTGCCTTCTGCAGTCTACATATCCTCTGCCTTCTACAGTTTACATACCACCTGTGTTATACAGTTTACTACTTCCTGCCTTATACAGTCTACATGTCCCCTGCCTTCAGCAGTTTACATATCACCTGTTTCCTACAGTTTATATAGCGCCTTCCTTCTACAATTTACATATCACCTGCCTTCTACAGTTTACGTATCCCCTGCCTTATACAGTTTACATACCACCTGTCTTCAGCAGTCTACATACCAACTGCCTTCTACAATTGACATAGCGCCTTCCTTCTACAGTTTACATACTACCTACCTTCAACAGTTTACATACGACCTGCCTTCAACAGTTCACATATCCCCTGCCTTATACAGTTTACAGATCCCCTGCCTTATACACTTTACATATCCCCTGCCTTATACACTTTACATATCCCCCCACCTTATACAGTTTACATATCCCCTGCCTCATACAGTGTACATATCCCCTGCCTTATACAGTTTTATATTCCCTGCTTTATACATTTTACATATCCCATGCCTCATATAGTTTACATATCCCCTGCCTCATACAGTGTACATATCCCCTGCCTCATACAGTTTACATATCTCCTGCCTTATACAGTTTACATATTCCATGTCTCATACAGTTTACATATCCCATGTCTCATACAGTTTACATATCCTCTGCCTTATACATTTTACATATTAATTGCCTTATACAGTTTACATCTCCCCTGCCTTATACAGTTTACATATCCCTTGTCTTATACAATTTACATATCCCCTGCCTTATACAGTTTATATATCCCCTGCCTTATACAGTCTACATATCCTCTGTCTTTTACGGTTTACATATCCCCTACCATTGCAGTTTACTTATCTCCTGCCTTATACAGTTTACATATCCCCTGCCTTATACAGTTTACATATCCCCTGCCTTGCACAGTTTACATATCCCCTGCCTTATACAGTCTACATATCACCTGCCTTATACAGTCGACATATCACCAGCCTTTATACACTTTATATTATATCCCCTGACTTATACAGTTTACATATCACCTGCCTCATACAGTTTAATATCCCCTGCCTCATACAGTTTGCATATCCCCTGCCTCATACAGTTTACATATCCCCTGCCTCATACAGTTTACATATCCCATGCCTTATACAGTTTACATATCCCATGCCTCATACAGTTTACATATCCCATGCCTCATACAGTTTACATATCCCCTGCCTTATACAGTTAGCCTATCCTCTGCCTTATACAGTTTACATATCCCCCGTGTTGTACAGTTTACATATCGCCTGCCTTATACAGTTTACACATCCCATGCCTCATACAGTTTACATATCCCCTGCCTTATACAGTTTGCCTATCCTCTGCCTTATACAGTTTACATACCCCCCGTCTTGTACAGTTTACATATCCCATGCCTCATACAGTTCACATATCCCATGCCTCATACAGTTTACATATCCCCTGCCTTATACAGTTTGCCTATCCTCTGCCTTATACAGTTTACATATCCCCCGTCTTGTACAGTTTACATATCCTATGCCTCATACAGTTTACATATCCCATGCCTCATACAGTTTACATATCCCCTGCCTTATACAGTTTGCCTATCCTCTGCCTTATACAGTTTACATATTCCCCGTCTTGTACAGTTTACATATCGCCTGCCTTATACAGTTTACATATCCCCGTCTTGTACAGTTTACATATCCCCTGCCTTATACAGTTTACATATCAGTTTCTTATACAGTTTACATATCCCATGCCTTATACAGTTCATGTATCCCCTGCCTTATACAGTCTACATATCCCCTGTCTTCTACGGTTTACATACCCCCTACCATGTACAGTTTACATATCGCCTGCCTTGTACAGTTTACATATCCCTTGTCTTATACAGTCTACATATCACCTGCCTTATACAGTCTACATATCACCTGCCTTATACACTTTACATCCGACCTGCTTTCTACAGTTCACATACCACCTGCCATCTACAGTTCACATACCACCTGCCTGATACAGTCTACATATCCCTGCTTCCAGACGACATACATATACACATACACACACCACCACCACCATACCTCCCACTACCCACTTCTTACAGAAGTTGCAGTCACCCTCCATTTATTTCATTTTATTTCATTTTATTTTTATTTTTATTTATTCATTTTTTTAAAATTATCTATTCATTTCATTTTTTTATTTATCTATTTTGTTTGTTTTTTCTCTTAAAATTTTTTTGTTTAATTCATTTCATTTTTTTCCTTACATCTGATTTTGTTAGCATTACCCACACACACCCATACAACTACTCACACATAACTACTATCATCACCATCACCACCCATTAAAGTCATTTATATATATATATTTTTCCCCACTAAGCACTATTATCAATCCACCATAATCACTACCGTCACTAATATATCATACTATTCTACAAAACAAGCTACAAACTCCATTGTTTGACACCCTTCCCCTTCCCCCCCCCCTCCCCTCCTCCCCCCCTCACTATTTCCTCTCCCATGATCCCCTCCTGGGCGGCCTCGTTTCCGTCCAGCGGCCATTTTGATAGTGCAGCGAACATGAGAAGATAAGTGGTTTCTCGTTCTTCGTTTTTACTGTCCTAAATGTTATTTGTTTTCGCCTGAAGAAGACCCAAGAGGTCGAAATGCATTGTGTCTTGTCCTGCACTCTTGTTTGTCTGTGTCCTTGGCGGTAACTAACCCCCTCTCTTTCTAAATTTTGCTTCATTTTCCGCCCTCAGTCACTCCGTTTTGAAACGTTAAGAAAAAGTTCAAAATCTCAACAACCAAACAAAAAACAAAAAAACAAAAACAAAAAAAGAAAGAAAAAAGAAAAATAAAGCAAACAAAAGAAAGAAAGAAACAAACAAGATTTGCAGAGACCTTGGCATGCAGCTGATGGAACTGGAGACACCTGGTGCTCTTCAATGTGAAATCCTGATGACTCCCCCATGGAGTTCAGGGTGGACAAGAAGAAGCAGCGGAAGAATCTGACGATGAGCAGTGAGAACGATGATGATGACGGTGATGCGGTGTTCCACAGCACCCAGTTTGCATGACCTGACCTCGGACAGGGCAGTTGACTTCATGTCCACCTTATGCCCATGGGTTTATCTTTGAAGCAACTGTCTCCTACCCAGTATGAACTCGGATGGTAGATAGGGGAGTGGACTCCAGATTTAGAAACCATCTGGGTGATCAAGATCAGCCTGGTTAAAAAGCTGGAGGGATCCTCAGGAAACCAATCCCCCTTATGCCCCATGGGTAGGACACTACGGCACAGAACTAAGCCAGGAAAGGTAACTCTAAAAAAAAAAAAAAAAGCTGGACGACGTGAGGAGAAAGTTGCATTAGACCTGCACAGAGAGAAGGATGGCCACACGCCACAATTAAGATTTTGCACTAAAACACCATACAATCCATGTGAGCATTTTGAGGCCTACCATAAATTTGAACCAACATTTAATGTTAAACTGATACTTGATCAAAAGAACAACTCCCCACCAATAGTGTTCCTTGTTTTGAGGGATCTTCACAGATGAAATCCACAAACAATCTTCAAATACATGACCTTCCCCTTGGTTGACATGCATTTCAGGCCTTCACACTCACCCGTCACCCTATTTTTGTGGTAAAGAGCCCAAAATATTCCCATTCCTCTGCTTGCTTGAAACCCCCTGGCTTGTACCTTGATGGCCATGTGAAAGAAAATGAGGTGAATCAACTTTCAGACATAATGAAAAAAATCAAAACAATCCAACTGCGCCAGTCTATGAATGCTCGACTCCTTAACGCATTAATTTTTTGTATGCAGCCCATACACAACTTTTCTCTGACTCCTTTGAAGAAACAATGTCCACATGAAAAACTAGAATCAATTTCCAGCTCACCTGAACAGTTTACATGGCACTTACCCACTCAGGTTGAGTCTGTGAGTCCTTTGAAAGCACCTTCTATTAGCTCTGTGATCACATGCAGCAGCCCGTTTATAATTTAATGTCTGCATTCCAGTGGCACTGGCTGTTGAAGCACTTGCCCACAACTTTTTACTGACATTTTTAAACACAGTATGGTCATGGTCATGAAAAGAACAGACTGGAAAGAGTGTATTCAGTGTGCTTTAACTAATTTTGCATTAAAAAATTGAAGTACCCCCCTAAAATGCATCATGCTGATCCTGAAGCTCCTCTGGCCTTTCTGATACACAATATTAGCATTAGGACAGTGCAATCAATGGAGTTCACATTCACCAATGCGAGAAAATGGCTGGGTGTCCCACCCTGTCTCGCTGACAGTGTGCTCTAGTGCCTGCAAAGTCAAGATGACTCACCGTGCTTAAGGACTGCAAAGTCAAGATGACTCATCATGCTTAAGGACTGCAAAGTCAAGATGACTCACCATGCTTAAGGACTGCAAAGTCAAGGTTGTGATAACAATTCATCCCAGTCTAAAATCTGGGAGAAAAACATGGAAAGATCAGGAGACAGTGAACATGGCAAAGGAAAACCTCAAGATCATAGGAAATAACAGGACACACACAAATCAACAGACAGGGCACGGGGTCAATAGAAATGAAGCAGTGGTCAAAGGCAAAAGGACGAACAAAGACAGACATGGTACAACAGGAACTGAAGACAAAGGAAGAACAAAGACAGACATGGTACAACAGGAACTGAAGTCAAAGGAAAGAACAAAGACAGACATGATACAACAGGAACTGAAGACAAGGAAGAACAAAGACAGACATGCTACAACAGAACTGAAGACAAAAGGAAGGACAAAGACAGACATGCTACAACAAAACTGAACACAGAAGGAAGAACAAAGACAGACATATCTTAAATAAATGTTAGCGAACCGCCAAGAGAAACGTGGACAAACGAGTCACAAGACAAAACACGACGCATTTCGACCTCTTAGGTCTTCTTCAGGCAAGATACTAACAAATGGGACAATGAAAATGAACGAGCAATCACTTAGATTTGATCACTTCAGCGCAAGGTAGGCGTTGAATGAGAACGTGTGCGTGGGGTGAAGGAGGCTATCCACATTGGGGTCGTGTGCACTAAACTCCAGTTCACCCAGTAGCAACACCACTGCTGATGAAGACGGATGGACGTCTGTCTAAAGGTCTAGGTAAGTGATTATTTCCCAGCTGAGTGACCTGTCTAAATCCGGTAGTCGTTATGTCTACCCCTCAGCAGTTAAAACTTCCACAACGTCTTATACGCGATTTCGACCTGACGGTCATCAAGACTTTTCGTGAACTGGAAGGAGCGCACCGAGCCTTAGCGAGATTCCGAAACCATCTGCATTTCACGCCACACTGCAAACATCACGGTGTCGTACCAACCAGCTTAAAGATCAAGTCATCAGTCAAAGGAAAAGCTGCAAGCAAAATCTTATTCTGTACGGAACGAGCCCTGATGAATGAACGTGTAAAGCAGATTAATCTATGGATTGAGGGATTAGAACAACATATCCATCTCTGTTCTAACAGGTTGAGTGCAAATGTTCTGACCGAGATACTAGCAGAAGTGAAGGACTGGCTCGAGTCATCTCAAAACTTGGAATGGAACAAAGTGCACATGCGCCAGAGCAAGAAGTTTGAGAAACTAATGGCGAGATCGAAGCATGACAAGAATGGTCAGATTCCAATCGTACCTGTGACTGAAGAAGAGACGTGCAGGGTGAAGAAGAGATGGGTTGTGAATCTATCGGAACGTGAACTTTCTTACTCTGAACAGCGAGTGCTGGAAAAGGGACTCAATTTCGCTGTGACCCCGGACAAACTCCCTATCGTGGACTACACCACATGTATCAAAACCACCTGCAGACAGACAGGCCCGCATACAGAAGAAGCATCCCTCCTGAGGTTGGAATGTGTCAACATCCTGAAGCAAGCACAACCACCAAAACCCAACATTTCTGTGAAGAAGAGGCGAGCGTTGGCCTGACTTAGGAAAGACGACACGATTTTGATACTCCCGGCCAACAAGGGCGGTCCACGGTCATCATCCCCAAGTCCGTGTACCATGACAAAGCCAGCCAACTGTTGGATGACAAGAAAACCTACTCTCAAGAAAGACCCCACCAATAGGTATGCCACCAAGCTCAAGGATCTGCTCAAATGTCTCAAGGGGGTGGATGGACTTTCCTTTGACCTTTACAGAAAACTGTATCCATCAACCACTGATGTCCCTAAGTTCTATGGCCTTCCTAAGGTGCACAAGAAAGACGTCCCTCTCCATCCCATAGTCGCTTCCAGAGGTTCCTCCATGTATGAGATGGCGAGATTTGTGGCAGACATCCTGTCTCCTTTGGTTGGCACAACAGAACACCACATCACCAACAGTGCGGACTTGGTTCAGAAACTGGCAGACTACACCCTTTCTCCTGATGAGTGCCTAGTATCATATGATGTTTCAGCATTGTTCACCAGTCCAGTGTCCCCATCAAAGAAAGCATCCACATCATCAAAGCAAGATGCCAGGCTGACAACACTCTGGCCCAGTGTACTACGCTTTCCGTGGACAGCATCTGCGAGCTCCTGGCTGGCTGCCTCAACACCACCTACTTCAAGTTCCAAGGCAACTTCTACTAACAGACGGAAGGAGCAGCCATGGGTTCTCCAGTCAGCCCCATTGTAGCCAACCTCTACATGGAGGACTTCGAGAAGAAGGCCCTGGCGTCTTGCCATTCTTGTCCACGCTACTGGCGCCGCTACGTGGACGACACCATGACAATCCTCAAGCAGGAGCTGGTAGAAGACTTCACTAACCACTTGAACAGTCAACACCCTGCTATCAAGTTCACTCGTGAGGTGGAGGAGAACACCTCGATTGCCATGCTGGACATACTCATCACACGGACTGAGGACAGTCTCTCCTTCAGTGTGTACTGCAAACCTACCCACACCAACCATTACCTGCAGTTTGAAAGCCACCAGCCGCTAGAACACAGAGAGATATGCACCCTCACCCATCGGGCCAGCACCATCTGCTCTACTCAGGATGCCAAAGACCAGGAAATGGAACACCACAAACTAGTTCTCACCATATCAGGCTAAGAGAAGTGGGCGTGGAACATCCCGGCTAGCAAGAAGATCACACCGCATCCTGCCACCAAGCAAGACCAAACCAGGCGTCAAGGACAGGTCACCATCCCCTATGTCTGCTGTGTGACTGAGGCCTTGAGCAGGAAGATCAGGAAAACCGGTGTCTCCATACATCCCAAACACATCAACACCATACGCAGCCAACTGGTCGCCCCTAACCTGACAAACTGGACAAGTCTGGAGACATCTACCAAATAGACTGTCGTGACTGTGGAGAGAACTATGTCAGGGAAACTGAGAGAAACCTTTGAAAACGCTTGACTGAACACAAAAGAGATTCATCACCAGTAGGCGCCCACCTACATGCCCAGCAACATCAGTTTGAATATGATAACATCAGCGGTCTCGACCGTGACAATAGATGGTTTAAGCATGGGGTGAAGGAGGCTATCCATATTGCCGCCAACAACTACAGACTCAACTGGGACCGGGGCAGACACACATGCCACCGGTGTACAACACCCTCATTGTTCAGTCACATGACCAGGGTTCGACCCGTGGTCGTGTGCACTGAACTCCATTTCACCTAGTAGCAACACCACCGCTGATGAAGACGGACGGAGGTCTGTCGAAAGCTCTAAGTAAGTGCTGATTTCCCAGCTGAGTGACCTGTTTAAATCCGTAGTCGTTAACCTGCAAGCTGTTTCAAAATATTGCAGCTGTGTTTTCCATCAGGAAAACAGCTGTTTTCAACAGGATAATTGACCAATGTGTTTTTGTTCTCAAGGATTATAACTGTTATTATTTTGTTTTCAATAATAACTCTTTTCTCAATGAAATATCAAGGAAACTAGTTATTATCATGCAACTGTTCTATTTATTATTGACCTATGTCTTTTTTCTCAAGGTTCATAACTGTTATTGTTTTCCGTTGATGACTGTTTTCTCCATAAAATATCAAGGAAACTAGTTGTTATCGCTGTTATCCATACCGTTGTACTGTGCACTTTGCAACTGTATGATGGAAATGGTACGACAGACTCAGACCCGTCAACGTTCATTTGTGTTTATGTCAGCCACTAATGGATATCCTGACTTGCTGGCCCTGGCAATGCCTTTCAGAGACAGTAAGTCCACATGAAAACCACAAAATGCACACCTAAAACTGGACAACTCGCTCTCTCTCTCTCTCTCTCTCTCTCTCTCTCTCTCTCTCTCTCTCTCTCTCTCTGGGAGTTCAGCTGTGAACGTCGAAGGAGTTGGACACAAAGCTCGAGAGCTCTAAACTAGGCCACGGTTACCTGTGTTTTTACCTTCATTCTTTCTTTCTTTCTTTCTTTCCTTTCCATAGAGTGTCCACAATCATCAAGTTGATTATTATGACACTTTCATGTGTATGACCGTTTTTTTATCCTGCCATTAAGGCAGTCATACTCCAAGGAGTAGCAAAGTAAACAGGTGTCAGCTTAGGCATGGCAAGTAACAGCGTACGAGCCTTGCGATTGTGGACGGAAAAGATTCTTCTTTGATCAATGTGCTTCATTGCCTTTCACATTAGAAGATATCCAATGGATCATTGACTTCCAAACGTCTGTATTTAATGACAAACTTTCAAATATCATGACACAGATATCCTACGTCAAACCTTCAATACAAAACCTGTTGCGTGACGTGGCAGATTTGAAGCAACGAATTTCGGTGATTGAAACTTCGTTTGAAGAAGTGAAGGAAAAACAGGAAGATCTTGCTGCTACAGTTGACGATCTAGAAGAAGATCTCTTAGAACTTAAGAAGAAGGTTGAAGCTGAGGTGGACAAACTGGAAGAAATATCTCGAAGGGATAATCTCCATTTCTTCAACATTCCAGAATCCCCCAATGAAAGCTTCGAGTGGTGTGCTGACAAGGTAGTAAACGTTTTACAAAACACAGTCCCAAATAAAACGTGGACTCTTGACAACGTTGTTCGGGCCCACCACTTGGGAGGTCGTACCAACATCTCTATATCAAACCCACGTCCCATATTCGTGCAAATAGCGCGCTGGAAAGACAAAATGGTGGTCCTCGGCTCCGGAAGAGAAGCCCTGAAGAAGAAAGGGGTGAAAGTCGCCAGGGACCTGACCACACGCCAGAGAGCCGTCGTGAAGGAGCACAGGGACAAGGGCATGTATGCATATTTCAAGGCCAGTAAGCTGGTCGTTTCTGGTCCTCTACGAAATACGGAAACTGGAGCAAGCCTGGGCAGGAGGACAAAACCAGGACCAGTAAGGACGACAGGCAAAGGGCAAGGCAGCGTGGCTCCTCTCCGGATTCAGCTGGCAAAAGGACCTCTCTGGTCTCCTCAACCCTGGTGAGCGGCCGTTACAGGGTTCATCGAAGCCATCCACCCCTGCCAAGAGGCCCCACCCACCCAGCTCCCCTGAAATGCAGACTGTTGATACCGAACAAACTGAGAATGTGTGGATGTGACGTGACGGTCCGGCCTTAAGAAACTCTTCAGATCATGATGACTAGGTTACTGAATTCAGTGACTCTACAGATTACTGTGAGTTAAGCGAGTTATCTTTTCTTTATTGGAACATTGGGGGTCTCATGGGAAAATTTGCAGAAAGAGACTTTACTGAACATATAAATAAATACAATATTTTATGTTTTGTCGAGACATTTCAACTCGAAAAGATTTTCGTTGTAAACAGTTTATCTGATTATGTTTGCTTTTCATCTCCTCCCATGAAACTGTCAACACACGGTAGATGTAGTGGTGGGGTTCTGATTTTGGTTAGAAAATGCTATGCTGATCATGTTACAGAAACTGAAATGGATTATGATCATATTGTGTGTGTTAGATTTGATAAGAGAGTGTTTGGTACGAACTCTGATGTCGTTTTGGTCAATTGTTACGGTCCTCCTAATTTATCACCGTACTATAGAACTGTGCAAACAGAATGTCACATAACACAGTTGAAGAGTTCCTCGTTAATTTATCACCGTACTATAGAACTGTGCAAACAGAATGTCACATAATACAGTTGAAGAGTTCCTCGTTAATTTATCACCGTACTATAGAACTGTGCAAACAGAATGTCACATAACACAGTTGAAGAGTTCCTCGTTAATTTATCACCGTACTATAGAACTGTGCAAACAGAATGTCACATAACACAGTTGAAGAGTTCCTCGTTAATTTAGTTCTTGAACTGGACACACCAAACCTCCTTATTTTAGTGACTTTAATGCCAGGACAGGAAATCTTCAACCTTATCCAGAAATGTTTGAAACTGATCGGAAAATATCACCTGTCATGAATCCGATGTTATAATCCCATGCCGCTATGCTTAAGATATTTGTGTACATGACTGTAGGAAAACATTATTATCTATGTGCGTATGTTGGGAACTGGTCATTTTAAATGGCTTATGTTCCCCTGAGAAGTCTGATAAATTTACATACTTGTCAGCAACAGGTAATAGCACAAATGACTATGTCCTCGTGTCACCAGACTTTCTAGATTCCTGTATCTCTCTTGAAATTCAAGAGAGAGTTGAATGTAACCACACGCCTCTATGTTTGACGCTGAAAACAAAACCAAGTTCGAAAGAAGATTACGAAAATTGTTGTCATGTTACAAAATATGTTTGGGCCAATGATAAGAAAGATATGTTAATAGAACGTTTCAACAGCCCATTCTTCAAATATAAACTAATCTTCGCTACTGCACAGATAGACGTTTCTTGCGATGAAGCACTTAATACATTTACATATGCTTTATTAGATTCAGCATCCCATATGCGGAAAGATATGATTAATTCCAAATTAGGTTACAGTGGTGAAAATAAATGGTACGATAAGAAATGTAAACAAGCAAAGAAGAAAGCTTTGCATGCCCTTCGCAGATACAGTAGAGATAAAACATCGATTAAGAAAATCATATAAAGATCTGCTGAAAACAAACGATAGACACTACAAGAGGGACAAAGTACAGAAAATTCTGGAAAATATCCACAGTTCAAAAGGTTTCTGGAAAGAGATAAAATGTTGCAAACCCATAAAACATGTTAAAACAGCATTCCCGAAGAAACATGGTTTGATCACTTGAACTCCCTGCTAAATGATATTAACTCTAATGATTTAAACGATCATGACATAAACTTTGTCAACCAAGAAAAAAAATTAGACCTAGATGAGCTTAACTGCGATATCAGCGAAACAGAAATCAGAGAAGCTATTAAACATACTAAGTCAGGAAAGACCCCAGGCCCAGACCAAGTTTTAAATGAATTCCTTGAACTGTCTGAACACATTATTCCTTTTGTTATTAAAATGTTTCAACAGACTATTTGCTGAAGGCAAATATCCAAAGGAATGGTGCAATGGCATCATAATATCACTATTTAAAAAAGGCGATCCTGAAAACCCAGGGAACTATCGTGGAATAACTCTTTTAAGTTGCATCAGTAAGTTGTATACGCTTATTCTAAACTCGCGTTTAACTAACCGGGCTGAAAACAATCGTGTAATACTTGAGTGTGAAGCAGGTTTCCGTAAAGACTATAGAACTACTGACTACATATTTACATTGTTTGCTATTGTCCAACGATATCTTGTACAAAAGAAAAAACTGCATGTATCCTTTGTCGATTTTCAAAAGGCCTTTGACATGGTCAAAAGAGGTGTGTTATGAAATGTTATGGTAAAGATAGGCGTCAAAGGATTAACGTTAGAGGCCTTAAAAGCATCTATACAGTGCTGTATACGCACCTCAGCAGGTTTTACTGAGTATTTTTCTTGTGTATATGGGGATGTAATTAAAAAGTCTGAAGTCTGAAGTATTTTGAGTGTTTCCAAGGATTGAAGCAAAGTTGTTTAGCTTCACCTACATTATTTTTCTTCCTAATAAACGAGTTAGCGGTCTGTGTCATTGACAAAGGTACTCATGGAATTCAGCTTAACCCTGGCGCTATCGAATTATTTCTATTAATGTTCGCAGATGATATCGCTCTTCTATCATTTTCGCCTAGAGGTTTACAGCGCCAACTTAATAGCCTGCATCACATTGCCGGTAGGTTTGGATTGACAGTAAACTTAGATAAGTCAAAAATCATTGTTTTCCGAAACGGTGGCCACCATTTAATAAAAAGGAAAAAGAGCAGTGGTATTACGGTGACGAAAAATGGAAGTTGTTAACTCCTATGAATATCTAGGTCTGGAATTTACCACTCGCTTGAGTTTAAATAATGCCACTGAAAACTTAATTACAACAGCTAAAAGGTGTGTTGTTGATACATCTAGAACATGTGGAGACTTGGGTGTTCATCTCCAAAGGCGTTCTTCAAACTATTCGATACTAGAGTCGTTCCTATGTTGTTATACGCCGCTGAGATTTGGGGAATTTTTTTTAATTCAGTCAAATAGAAAAGGTCCATCGTTTTGCATGTAAGCGTTTTTTAAATGTAAGTCTACATACACCAAATTTCTGTGCCTATGGAGAATTGAACCGCTACCCCTTACTTATCCTAGCCAAAGTGAGATGCATAGACATCTGGTTAATGTTGTGCATTTTACCGAATGACAGATTTGTAAGCATGGCATATCGCATGTTGAGATCACTCGATGAAAGAGGGAAAACCACATGGGTTACCCATGTAAAAAATATTCTTTGTTCATCTGGTTTTGCCTATGTATGGTTTTCTCAAGGATTAGGTAATCCTAAAGCTTTCCTAAGTGAATTCAGTCAAAGACAAATCGATTTCGTTTTGCAACAATGGTCAGAAAAAATTGAAACAAGACCATGATACAATCTATATAGCTCTTTCAAAAGTGCTCTAGGACCAGAAAAGTATCTAGATCTAATAATTTCAAGATATATCCGCAATATGTTTACACGATTTAGGCTTGGCGTAACAGAATTGAAAAGCAACAGATATAGGTATACTCCAGATGCCCGTTCACTATTATGTCCATTATGTACACATTCCCCTGAAGACGAAACGCATTTTCTTTTCTTCTGCCCTGCATATGATGATCTCAGACAAAAATTGCTTACTAGAGTCAATCTAGATCTTTTTAAATTCAAAAAGCTTTCTATCCTAATGTCTGAACGCGACGATGTAATAATCCAACTTGCAAAGTTTTTTGTTTTTTTATGCATTCAAACAGAGAAGATCACTGATCAGTGCCCGATAAACAAGGTGATACAACCACAATTTCTACCCCAGAACACTTAAATAGGACGAAGACCTCTGTCTTAACACAATGTGTATGATACTTTTTCCGAACCCTCTTAATGATTTTCCTATTCATGCACTTTGCTTTCATTGCATGATTTTCTTTGGTCTCTTTTGGTGGTTCTGTTTCTTTTCCTTTCTTTCCCCATTTTTTTCTCCTCCTGTGTGAGCTGAAGAAATGTTAATGCATACGTAATTACTATTATGTGAACTCCACATGTTTATGGGCTCCATGTGCCTAAATATTAAATCAGTTTGAGTTTGAGTTTGAGTCTCTCTCACTCTCTCTCTCTCTCCCTCTCTCTCTCTCTCTCTCTCACACACACACACACACACACACACACACACACACACACACACACACACACACACACACACACAAAGAGCAAAACATAAAAATCCAAAATACATTTTCTGAGAAACCAAACACGGTTTAATTTGAGATGGGAAGAATCGAAGAATTTTGCGCGCAAGCAGCATTTTCACATTATCTAAACAAATTAATTACGAACAGAATAATAATTAAAAAAAAAAAGAAGACATGTGACAAAAAAGAAAGATGACCCTTTCAAAAAGCATAGAGGCGATTAAAGAAACAAAAGCAGCCAACCGTTTAATAACTTGATTAATCGCTAATCAAAGCTTCAGTAGATTTTGTACACACACACACACACACACACACACACACACACACACACACACACACACACACACACACATACCCACACACGCGCGCGCGCACGCACGCACGCACACACAATGTTGGAAGCATTGACATTATCATGCAAATGTCTGTACACAGACCGCTAATGCATCAACAGTAAAGCTAATGACATGCCATGCTGCAGCATGTATGAATTTCTTTTTGGCACATGTATGGTCAGTATACACGAAGATTACATGAAACGATGAGAGATCATCAGAGCAGAGACATTATTTAAGCAACACTTCTACAAAAATATGAGGTCTTACCAGCCGCATTTGCGAAGTGGTTAGCGTCGCGGACTCCCGGCTGGGAGGTCATGGGTTCGATGCCCATCAGAGTCATGTGGGATTTTTCTGCTCCGACCGGCTCCTACCCAGAGTTGAGTTTGCTGCGGGCTTAGTTGGGAAGACTGGGGCCACACAGTCGAGAGTCATCGGGCCTGGTTGACGCCGGGATATATTATGAAAGGAAGCGTGGAGTACAGCCCTGTCATGCAGTCTCAGACCGGAATGGAAATCCGTAGCATCATCTTAATGGTCCTCATTCTCATCGATCAGCATAAAAAAAGTCTCAAATTCTGTGGCCCTTCATGCCCTGCTCTCTTGGTGACCTCAGTTTCTATGTCCTCTCCACGTCTGTAGCCTTGGTTTAGTTCCGTCGGGGTCACCGGTATCGGCGAGTCCATGGGGGCTGTCGTTGGACGGACGTGGTGGCGCTCTCCGGAGAGAGAGCTCATTCACGCCGGCTCCGCGACTTAGCAATTATTGTTGTCAGTGGCGGGCTTAGTAGGTGGTGTCCTGCATATGCTGGATCAGAACAGGCGCCACTGAACACCACCAAAGTGACTCGGCAGCAGTGCAGTGTCTCCTCCGGTGGGTTGCCTCTTGACGACTTGACATTGACTGCTCCCTGTGGATTGCCGGTGCCGGGGCTGCGGCGGGCCAGACTGGGCTGTGGCTGTGGACGGGGGATCGGAATGAGCGGCGTGGGTGCACTGCCACTGAGGTGGCACAGAAGATGGGACAGCAAAAACGAAACAAAACAAAACAAAAAATATATGAGGTCTCTACAGAGAGGGAGTCATAGTCGAGAGGTCAGGCTAGGAGAGACTCAGAAGGCAATATTCTGAAAAAAAGGATAGAAAGTCTTTTATAGAAGGTAAATCTAGCATAAACAAAGAGAGAGAAATATCCCAGGTAAATAGATGATTTAAAGAAGGTAAATCCAGTATCAACAGACAGAGGACTGTTCCAGTCAAACAAGAACTTAAAAGAAGGTCAATCCAGCATAAACACATAGAAAATTATTCCAGACAAACACGTACTTCAGACAAGGCACATCCTGTACAAAATTAAAACAATATTCCTGGGAAGCAAGAAGTTCTTTAAAGATTAATCTGGTAGAAACCAAGAGAACGATGTGTCAGCCAAACACGTCGTTCAAAGAAGGTAAATCCGGTATATACACAGAAAAAAAAATGTTCCAGGCAAACCAGCGTTAAAAAATGTTTAAGTGAGATATAAAAAGAAAAAAACGTTCCAGATAAATAAGTACTTTAAAGAAGGTAAATGCACGTCAAACCTAGAAGTATATTCCAGGCAAAAAATGGTTAAAAAAAAGATTGCTCTTACACAAACAAACAGAAATATATTCCAGACAAACACGTATTTCAAAGAAGGAAAATCCAGTGTAAACACAGAGAGGAAAGTTTCAGTCAACCAGTTCTTTACAGAAGGTATATTTGGTATAAACACAGAGGAGAATGTTCCTGGAAAACTCTTCAACATAAGATAAATCTGATATTAGCATAGAGGGAAATATTCCTGAGAACAAAGCTCTTTAACAGCAGGTAAATCCGGCAAAATTCTCGTGGAAGCGGGAGAGGGTAGGGACGTCTCATTTTCCACGTTTTTTTTTTTTAGGGACATCTCATTTTCCACGTTTTTTTTTTAAGAGATGTTCTCTCAACTTCAAAACTCCTTTAAACGCAAATGGGAAGGGGCTGGGGGGACGGGGGGGGGGGGGGGGGGGGGGGGGGGAGGAGGCAGGGGGAAGAAGGGGGTGGGGACGCAACATAACATGCCAACCCTATTTTTGGCTTCAGGTATGAGAGGGAGGCCAGAAGATAGTCTACACCATCCCCCTTCTCCCTCTCCCTCTTCCCGGATAAAGGAGGTTGTCATTGCCAGTGTTTACTGTACACGATGAAACGAATGTAAACAATGAGTAATAAAGGGAGAAAGCCTATATTGAGCGTGTCCCACTTAAGTAATTCATTGATGTAAACAGTGTGAGATAAAGGGGAGAAGCCTTGACAGCCTGTCCAACTGGACACACACTGAAATTAATCAGCAATATAAACAGTGTGAGGTAAAAGAGAGAAGCTTTGATAGACAGTGTCCAACTGTACTCACAATGCAACTGATCAACAATATAAACGATGTAAGATAAAGGGGGGAAAGCCTTTATTGATATTGTCCAACTGTACGTACACTGCAATGAATCAACAATGTAAACAGTGTGAGACAAAGGGGGAGAGGGGGGAGCCTTAATTGACATTGTCCAACTGTACACACACTGCAATCGATCAACAATGTAAACAGTGTGAGATAAAGGGGAGAAGCCTTTGTTGAAGGTGTCCAACTGTACACACACTGGAATTAATCAGCAATATAAACAGTGTGATATAAAGAAAGGAAGCCTTGACTGACAGTGTCCAACTGTACACACACTGCAAACAATCAACAATATAAACAGTGTGAGATACAGGGGGGAGAGCCTTTATTGAAAGTGTCCAACGGTACACACACTGCAATTAATCAACCATTTAAGCAGTGTAAGATAAAGGGGGGAAGCCTTTACCGAAGTGTCCCACTGTAAACAAACTATAGTAAATCAACCATGTAAACAGTGTGAGATAAAGGAGGGGGGGGGGGGGGCTTATTGAAAGTGTCCAACTGTACACACACTGCAATTAATCAACCATGTAAACAGTGTGAGATAAAGGAGGGGGGGGGGGGGGGGCTTATTGAAAGTGTCCAACTGTACACACACTGCAATTAATCAACCATGTAAACAGTGTGAGATAAAGGGGCAAAGCCTTTGTTGAGAGTGTCCACTGTACACAAAATGTAACAAGTCAACAAGGACAACAGAGTCGGATAAAAGGACGTCATCCATGTGCACTTCAGCCGTTCCCTTTAAAGGGAGGTTATTACCATTGCACACCATGAAAGTAATGCAGATCAACGACGACAACAGTGTCCCTTGCTCACACTAAAAAAAATTACAGCCCTCCTGGACAATGTGTTCACTTGGGGCAAACAGCTTTTTTCTTGGGAGGTTGTTACGCTTAAAGCAAATGATTAGGTGTCGAGATTTTGAACACGACCACCAGGTTTGATATAATTCTGCGATAATTTTTTTTCTCCTAGCCTGGAAGCAATCCGAGAATGTTATTGATCGTCAGAGAGAGAGAGAGAGGAGAGAGAGAGAGAGAGAGAGAGAGAGAGAGAGCATTGAAGAACGAAGTTTGATTTAAAAAAAAAAAAACAGTACCAAGACATGAACACGATGGGGCAATTTGATACACGATGAGCAGCACTCCTTTCACTCATTATGACGGCTTGTTCTGACGCTCACCAAACGCGGATCTTCCCTTCAGCAGGCTCACTGTACAATTTATTCTGGCTGTGCCTTCATCTCCGCAGCTCTTCCATCAGCTGATCATGCACGTGACTTCTTCCACTCTTCCACAGTCCTGACGGTGTAGCACCGGTGGCTTTCCCCCGTGCCTGGTTTGGCTTCCCTGCCACACACAGTGTTGAAGAATACAGATGAAAACTTTAAGTTCCAGAGCCTGGCTTGGTTTCCCTGCCACACACAGTGCTGAAGATTACAGATGAAGACTTAAAGTTCCAGAGCCTGGTTTGGTTTCCCTACCATACACAGAGCTGAAGATTACAGATGAAAACTTAAAGTTCCAGAACCTGGTTTGGTTTCCCTACCACACACAGAGCTGAAGACTACAGATGAAAACTTTAAGTTCCAGAGCCTGGTTTGGTTTCCCTACCACACACAGTGCTGAAGATTACAGATGAAAACTCAGAGTTCCAGAGCCTGGTTTGGTTTCCCTGCCACACACAGAGCTGAAGATTACAGATGAACTTAAAGTTCCAGAGGCTGAATGGCGGAAGGCACAGTGACCTGCTAGAGGTTCGCCGTGTCTGGAGCACGGCATGATGGGAGGGGGAGTCACACACCCCCCTCCCCCCCGCTCCTTCCGGTGCCTTTACCTCCCCTGACCTGAACATGGAACCATTTCCTGCTCAGTGGGCAGAGAGGATTTTCAAGCCATCCACATCTCACCCCATGAGAGGCTCGAACTTATGACCATCAGATCTGCAGACCAGGGTTCTAATCATTTGACCACAGCGCCCTCTGATACACCCAGTATACCTCCAGGTTAACGCTCAGCTCTTGAGATGTGATGACTGAATCACATCGTCCGTGAAGGAACAATCCAGACAGACAGTGCTTGAAACCCCCAGAAAAGGTCATTCTAAGAGTCAAAAATAAGGGTTGATTCCAAGCTTGGACACTTAGAGGAGGAAAAAGTCACTCTGTATACACTGGATCTGAACAGACACCTCTGAACATCACTACAGTGATTTGGTGGCAGTGCAGTGCCTCCTCTGGTGGGTTACTTGATTGCCCGTGTTAGTGCTGCCATGGGACAAACCAGGCTGTGACTGTGGACAGCAGGCCACAATGAGCTGTGTGGAAGCTAAACCGCTGGAGGGGCGTGGGAAATACTGAGACAGCAAAAGGGAAATAAATGAATACGTCAATAAATTATTGAATAAATAAATAAATAAGAAAATGAAATGAAATAAAATACTACATAAGGAACTGAATAAATACAATACTAAATAAGTAGATGAATAAATAAATAAATAAAATAAAATAAATGAATAAATGAACATTTAAATTATGGAAACGAACTCATCAACAAAAGCAAATGAAACTGAATAACACAGACAACTTATTGTAGTGCTTTGAGACATAAATCAGAACTGTGAGCAAACAACCACGTTGTGTTTCAGTGCTGGTTATTCCACACAGTACAGGGAGCCTGTGCTAAATCATGGACACTTGATGCCGATGTTTGAGGAAAAGCACGCAGTCTGACAGGAATTGAAACCAGCTGGTCGCCAACACCGATTTCATTGTCTGGCGTCACTGGCTGGGTAACAAGCTGTTGATATTCAGCAGTCTGTTAAAACCATGTCAACCCTTACCAGTTGACTGCCTGGTCAGTTTGGGCTGATCTGCATACACAGAAAAGTGCTGAATTGAAACTCTTAAAACAAACCTGTTCTACAGACAGGTTGACCATCTCATGTAATCGCTGCTAAATGACTGATTATTAACATATTGAAATATTACGTAATATGACATAATTTCGTACTTTTTATCCCTTGATCATCACAAACCTGATACTATTCTTTGAATGGCATATTTTGTTTTAATGTATGCATTGAAAAGAAAAAAAATCTAAGTAATCGTTCGAAATACTTTGCCAAATTTAGCGTGCCTATGAAGAAAAGAAAATTATCGATTGATATGCGTGCAGTTTTGTTTATCTGTGATATCTGCTATTCTCTGCTTACAACCAAAAACGCCAAAATCTGTGTGTGCCCTGCTCCACTCGGCAAACAAATGATTCTAACATTTACCATTGTAACATTGCGATTACAGTCACTGAAATCTGTGAGCGATAAAACGTCCTTGGTCTAAGTACCTGGATCACCCAGTCCAGGTCATGACACACATCTTACCTGCCTGATCTGCAGGTCCTGGGATGGGATGCAGGTACGTCTCGGATTCACGTGATGTCACTGATCTGAAATCAGTTTGAAATGGGGTCAGTTGGGGGTTCGTGTAACAACGTTGATTGTTCGTATTGATGCAATGCTTCATGTAAAACAAAACAATAAATACTTCTCTCTCTCTCTCTCTCTCTCTCTCTCTCTCTCTCTCTCTCTCTCTCTCTCTCTCTCTCTCTCTCTCTCTCTCTGTGTGCGCCTTACTATCTTTCCTGTCTGCACTTACATATGTTCCTCTGCACAGTTCTGTCTCTGTCGGCCTGGGTTTTGTGTGTGTCTCCATATGTGTGCTTCTCATTACCTACCTCTCACTGGCAAAGTGTTTCAAAGTTCATACACTATTTATATAGCATGCCCACATCTGGAATTACCCCTCTCTGTTCATCTTCATTCAGCGTCACACAAAAATCGGCATGAACAAACAGAAAGATAGAGAAGAAAGGATAACAAAGAGAGAGAGAGAGAGGAGAGAGAGAGAGAGAGAGAGAGAGAGAGAGAGACAGACAGACAGACAGACAGACAGACAGACAGAGACAGAGACAGAGAGATAGCGGAAGAGAAGAAGAAGAAGAAGAAGAAGAAGAAGAAGAAGAAGAAGAAAACGGCAAAAACAACAAGCAGAGCGAACACAGAAACAAGGAAGAACAGACAAATAACGACAGAAAATGCGTAAGAGAGGGGAGAGCGTGAAGAGAGCAGAAACACAACAACACATACTACACACACACACACACACACACACACACACCACACAACACACCAACACACAAGAAGAGAGAGAGAGAGAGAGAGAGAGAAGAGAGAGAGAGAGAGAGAGAGAGAGAGAGAGAGAAAAAGTGAGGAAGAGAGAGAAGAGAAATCAGAGGAAGAGAGAAGAAGAAGAAGAAGAAGAAGAGAGAAGAAGAAGAAGAAGAAGAAGAAGAAGAAGAAGAAGAAGAAGAAAAAGAAGAGAGAGGAAAAGAGAAAAGGGAAGCAGACAGAATGAAGAAGAAATGGTAAAGAGAAGAAGAGAAGAGAGAAGAAGACATCAACCATGATGTAGATAAGAAGCCATGACAATGCAGCATAGAGATAAGGTGGCTATGACAATGCAGCATGATGTAGATAAGGAGAGCTATGACAATGCAGCATGATGTAGATAGAAGAGGCTATGACAATGAGCATGATAAGTGAGCTATGACAATGCAGCATGATAAGGTGGCTAGACAATGCAGCATGATGTAGATAAGGAAGCTATGACAATGCAGCATGATAGGGGCTATGACAATGCAGCATGAAAGGAGGCTATGACAATGCAGCATGATGTAGAAGGAGGCAATGACAATGCAGCATGATGTAGTAAGGAGGCTATGACAATGCAGCATGATGTAGATAAGGAGGCATGACAATGCACCATGATGTAGATAAGGAGGCTATGACAATGCAGCATGATGTAGAAAGGAGGCTATGACAATGCAGCATGATGTAGATAAGTGAGGCTATGACAATGCAGCATGATGTAGATAAGGAGGCTATGACAATGCAGCATGATGTAGATAAGGAGGCTATGACAATGCAGCATGATGTAGATAAGGGCTATGACAATGCAGCATGATGTAGATAAGGAAGGCTATGACAATGCAGCATGATGTAGATAAGGAGGCTATGACAATGCAGCATGATAAGGAGGCTATGACAATGCAGCATGATGTAGATAAGGAGGCATGACAATGCAGCATGATGTAGATAAGGAGGCTATGACAATGCAGCAGCATGTAGATAAGGAGGCTATGACAATGCAGCATGATGTAGATAAGGAGGCTATGACAATGCAGCATGATGTAGATAAGGAGGCTATACAATGCAGCATGATGTAGATAAGAGGCTATGACAATGCAGCATGATGTAGATAAGGAGGCTATGACAATGCAGCATGATGTAGATAAGGAGGCTATGACAATGCAGCATGATGTAGATAAGGAGGCTATGACAATGCAGCATGATGTAGATAAGGAGGCTACAACAATGCAGCATGATGTAGATAAGGAGGCTATGACAATGCAGCATGATGTAGATAAGGAGGCTATGACAATGCAGCATGATGTAGATAATGAGGCTATGACAATACAGCATGATGTAGATAATGAGGCTATGACAATGCAGCATGATGTAGATAAGGAGGCTATGACAATGCAGCATGATGTAGATAAGGAGGCTATGACAATGCATTATGGTGTAGATAAGGAGGCTATGACAATGCAGCATGATAAGGAGGCTATGACAATGCAGCATGATAAGGAGGCTATGACAATGCAGCATGATGTAGATAAGGAGGCTATGACAATGCAGCATGATAAGGAGGCTATGACAATGCAGCATGATGTAGATAAGGGAGCTATGACATTGCAGCATGATAAGGAGGCTATGACAATGCAGCATGATGTAGATAAGGAGGCTATGACAATGCAGCATGATGTAGATAAGGAGGCTATAGCAATGCAGCATGATGTAGATAAGGAGGCTACAACAATGCAGCATGATGTAGATAAGGAGGCTATGACAATGCAGCATGATAAGGAGGCTATGACAATGCAGCATGATGTAGATAAGGAGGCTATGACAATGCAGCATGATAAGGTGGCTATGACAATGCAGCATGATGTAGATAAGGAGGCTACAACAATGCAGCATGATGTAGATAAGGAGGCTATGACAATGCAGCATGACTTCAGTGATGGAACAGCAGGCCTGCTAGACGTGAACTCACTGCAGACGGAGACCAGTGGCATGAGCAATGTCTGCAACACACTAAACGTCAGGCGCTCACAGTCAGCAAACTCAAGGGAACGTAAAGCAGAACGGATTTCACAAATACAATATGACATGTGTTTATTCTACATGGTAAAATCATATCTATTGTGGCTGCTGCGACAGAAAAAGACAACAACTAAAATTTACGGATGAAAAATGGAC
Source organism: Conus canariensis (assembly GCA_033310375.1). NCBI lineage: Eukaryota > Metazoa > Mollusca > Gastropoda > Neogastropoda > Conidae > Conus > Conus canariensis. Next base: position 6,851,392 of record CM065748.1, on the reverse strand, counting down.
CGGCTGATGGTCAGACTGTGGATGTTCTGAGAGAGTCAGGCACTGGATGCAGGGCAGTCGTGTAACAGGATCTGGTCAGTGCTGCCCAACCTTCACAACTTGAAGATACAAAGTGAACTTCCACTAAAGGCAAGGTAAGAAGACACAGGATTGGGTTCCTGGTCAGCAGATCCTTGATGGCTTTGAACGCATTCTCTTGTGCGTTGCCCCACTCCACTTTGGTAGATTGTTGTTTCTTCGGAAGGTTGTGCTTATTTGTGTTTTGCCTTGTTTTCTGTAACACTGCAGCGTGATTGAGTCTCCTCGTAAGCCTTTTACCCATTTTCTAGTCAGACCCACAGACTAGGTGCATGAGAGAGAGAGAGAGAGAGAGAGAGAGAGAGAGAGAGAGAGAGAGAGAGAGAGAGAGAGAGAGAGAGATTGACAGACAGACAGACAGACTGACTGACAGGAAAAGGAAACCAGACTATACGAGCTGCAGTGGAAGATAAATCACAACATCTATCCCACAAATATTCTTCTTCAGAAAATGAAATTAACAGAAACCAATAAATGCGATAACTGTGTCACTGACATTGACTTTATGGAACATTTCTTTTATTATTGCCCACCCGTGTATAGACTGTGGGAAGAAATAGAAAGGTTCGTACCAACTATGGTTGGAAAAACGCTAAAACTGTCGTTGGCTGATGTAATGTTTGGTGTGCAAAATAAAAAATTCAGTAAGATCGAAAGAGCAGCAGTTAATCATATTCTTTTAATAGCTAAAATGTGCATTAGTATAGCTCGAAGAACAAAAGCGTTGCCTGCTTTACAAGTCATATTTGAACAACACTTGCAACTGAGAAAAAAGTATATACTGTTCTTACAATCTTATTGAAATATGTTAAATAATTACAATGGCCAGTGACTCTAAGATAATGATGCTATCATAAATGACATGATTCACATATGATAACTTAGAATTTCAAAAAAAAAAATGAAAAGGTAAACCCACACCCACAGGTATACACACTCACGCAAGTTCACACACATGCACGCGCGCACACACACGCACGCGCGCGCGCGCGCGCGCGCGCGCACACACACACACACACACACATGCACATACACATATATGAACCCGCGCGAGTGCGCGCACGCACAATTCTTTTTTTTTTTTTTTGCTCTTAATTCTGTGAATACTTTATTACCCTTATGTTGATTTAATTGTATCCATTTATTAGAAAGAAGTTATCACAGCAGAATGAAAGTGTCAGTACACCACACATCAGTACATAAACAAACCCAGACATTTTGTATCATTCTCCTACACACTAAAACTATCAAACAATTGTCCATCGGTAATGTACACACAGATTCTGCATGGTGAGCGTGAGTCAAGAAAGAAAGGGAAAAAAATAATAAAACACCGCCTTAAAAAAAAAAAAAAAAAATGAAAAAAGAAGGAAAAAAAAAAGAAAAAAAAAACAAGAGAAAGGAAAAAAAAAGAAGTAAAGGCGGGGGTGGTGGTGGGAAAAAATAAAAAAGGAGGCTATGACAATGCAGCATGACTTCAGTGACGGAACAGCAGGCCTGCCAGACGTGAACTCACTGCAGACGGAGACCAGTGGCATGAGCAATGTCTGCAACACACTAAACGTCAGGCGCTCACAGTCAGCAAACTCAAGGGAACGTAAAGCAGAACGGATTTCACAAATACAATATGACATGTGTTTATTCTACATGGTAAAATCATATCTATTGTGGCTGCTGCGACAGAAAAAGACAACAACTAAAGTTTACGGATGAAAAATGGACCGGCTGATGGTCAGACTGTGGATGTTCTGAGAGAGTCAGACACTGGACGCAGGGCAGTCGTGTAACAGGATCTGGTCAGTGCTGCCCAACCTTCACAACTTGAAGATACAAAGTGAACTTCTACTAAAGGCAAGGTGGGAAGACACAGGATTGGGTTCCTGGTTAGCAGATCCTTGATGGCTTTGAACGCATTCTCTTGTGCGTTGCCCCACTCCACTTTGGTAGATTGTTGTTTCTTCTGAAGGTTGTGTTTATTTGTGTTTTGCCTTGTTTACTGTAACACTGCAGTGTGATTGAGTCTCCTCGTAAGCCTTTTACCCATTTTCTAGTCAGACCCACAGACTAGGTGCACGAGAGACAGACAGACAGAGAGAGAGAGAGAGAGAGAGAGAGAGAGAGAGAGAGAGAGAGAGAGAGAGAGAGAGAGAGAGAGAGAGAGAGATTGACAGACAGACAGACAGACAGACTGACAGACAGATGGGGTTGCGGGGGCTGTGAAAGCTGTAGGGAAGGGGTTGAGGGGGAGGGAGGTAGTTCCTGTTCATACAAAATATTCCTGGCAATGTGTTTGGCTCTCGTTTAGGTTTCTTCAACGGAAAAAAGGGGAAAGCAATTAGATTTAAAACGTGTTTTAATGCGCTGTTCATGTGCATAAATTGTTTCAAGTTATTGAGTGGTCCAATCACGACATTCGTTTTCTGCTTACAAGGAGAAACGCAATCACCTGTGGGTACACCGGTAAAGTCAGCGAAAATACCGAACTCAAAGAAAAGGCAAATACTGAGTAAGCGTGAGTAAGATACTTATCTCCGTTCGTAATCTCACGCTTACCTGTTATAAAACTGAAACTCAAACCGCCCTGGGTATGACACAGACATATTACAACTTAATTGAAAGGGCAAATTTCTTTCTTACTGTTTCGAGGCCTTGGAAAGACTTTAGCAGTCATCTAGCAGCGAGAAATAACAAACACCTGAAGGAACACAGAGGAAGTCACAGGGCCAACAGCACTGCCAATAAATGTCACCATGGTTACACACTGATCACGTCAACAGAAAATGAGAGCGTCCTAGTTGTTAGCTCTGAAATATGATAAAGTCCAGGTCATGATATGGATCTTACCTGCCCGTTCTGCAGGTCCTGCAATTGGATGCAGATAATCACTGGGGCCAGGTGACCTCATCCATCTGAAAGCAAATAAGCGTTTACACTGATGCAGTGATAAAAGAACGTCTCTCTCTCTCTCTCTCTCTCTCTCTCTCTCTCTCTCTCTCTATATATATATATATATATATATATATATATATATATATATATATATGTAATAGACTAATAAATTCCAAGGATAAGTAACCGAGCACCATTCCAGCAACTTACAGAGCAGCTCGGTGTTGCAATGACCGCAAGAAATATTCAATTATAAAACAAAGCTTGCTCTTATGTCTTAGAGTGAAGAAATGGGG
>CM065748.1:6825629-6843129 GCA_033310375.1 Conus canariensis | reverse complement strand
CTCTGTATTTCTTATCGTGGTGAGAGAAAGGAGGAAAGTGTTGAGTGTGTTTATTGTTCCTGCAGTTCCTCTGTATTTCTTATCGTGGTGAGAGAAAGGAGGAAAGTGTTGAGTGTGTTTAATGGCCACCTGGCTGATGACTCACTATGTGCTGATAGTCACTGGATGGAAACAGCAGAGCACGATTTGTTGACATGCCCTGGTTGTAATGAAGCCTGTGCAGATGCTGTTTCCAATCCTCCACCAAACTACATTTCAAACTCTTTTTAAAGGTAAACTCGATCTACAGACAGATATAGGTATAATGATTGTCAAGTCTTCTGAAATTTATCCCTGACGTGATAGTTTTTTCTCGATTGCGCTGTTTCCTGGCCGCACTAACACAGTTTCCCTGGCCACAATAACACAGTTCCCCTGGCCACATTAACACAGTTCCCCTGGCCACATTAACACAGTTCCCCTGGCCACATTAACACAGTTCCCCTGGCCACATTAACACAGTTCCCCTGGCCACATTAACACAGTTCCCCTGGCCACATGAACACAGTTCCCTGGCCACACTAAACAGTTCCCCTGGCCACATTAACACAGTTCCCCTGGCCACACTAAACAGTTCCCCTGGCCACATTAACACAGTTCCCCTGGCCACACTAAACAGTTCCCCTGGCCACATTAACACAGTTCCCCTGGCCACATTAACACAGTTCCCCTGGCCACATGAACACAGTTCCCCTGGCCACACTAAACAGTTCCCCTGGCCACACTAAACAGTTCCCCTGGCCACATTAACAGTTCCCCTGGCCACACTAAACAGTTCCCTGGCCACACTAAACAGTTCCCCTGGCCACATTAACAGTTCCCCTGGCCACTTTAACACAGTTCCCCTGGCCGCACTAACACAGTTCCCCTGGCCACATGAACACAGTTCTCCTGGCCACATGAACACAGTTCTCCTGGCCACATTAACACAGTTCCCTGGCCACGTTAACTCAGTTCCCCTGGCCACATTAATACAGAGTAATTTCTCCTTCCATCTTAACGTAACTTGATGACTGCGTCAGTCTTTATGCATACAAATCCTACTGAAACACTTTTCACATGACGTCAGTCAATGACAGATGTAGATTTGTTCAATGGAATGATAGATCTGCTTTGAACGTATTGCAGTCTGAGATTCATACAAATTCCAGCAAATAATGCGTTCTTGCTCAACAGTCTTTAAATGTTGAGAAGTATAAATGACCTACACTTACCATCTTAGACAGCACAGTAACAAAATATTGTTAAGTATATACGAAAAAAAAGTGTCAGGTGGACGTACACAACAGAAAATGGGCAGAGAAGACACAGTTCATGCATCGTAATATTGAAAAACAAGATGCAAAGCATATAAACGTACTCCCAGTTTATCTTGAATACCCCATGACACATTCCATAAAGAGGAAAAACCGTTTTGGGCCGTTATAGCCACCAGTAACGGCTATTCTGGTAAACATCGGCCATCATCTGTGACCCATAATGAACATACCTACAAATTTTCAGAAAGATCGGCCAAGTACTTTCTGAGATTTTCCATAAAGAAGAAAACTGTTATGGGCCGTAATAGCCGTTAGTAATTGATATAACGGTAAAAATAAAACATCGGGCATCATCCGTGACCCATAATGAACATGCCTACAAATTTTCAGAAAGATCGGCCAAGTACTTTCTGAGATATTCCATAAAGACGAAAAACCGTTATGGGCCGTTATAGCCGTTAGTAACGGATATAACAGATAAATAAAACATTGGGCATCATCCGTGACCCATAATGAACATACCTACAAATTCTCAGAAAAATCGGCCAAGTACTTTCTGAGATATTCCATAAGGAAGAAAAACCGTTATGGGCCGTTATAGCCGTTAGTAACGGATATAACAGATAAATAAAACAGTGGGCATCATCTGTGACCCGTAATGAACATACCTACAAATTCTCAGAAAGATCGGCCAAGTACTTTCTGAGGTATTCTATAAGGAAGAAAAACCGTTATGGGCCGTTATAGCTGTTTTAACAGATACAACGGTAAAATAAAACATCGGGCATCATCCGAGACCAATAATGAACATACCTACAAATTTTCAGAAAGATCGGCCCAGTAGTTTTGTCTGGAGCGAGTGGAACACATTTTGACCACGGACGGACAGACAGACAGGCACTCACAGACAGCATTTCTTCGTTCCCATTCTATAAGAACTGGGAGTACAAAACACCTACAATGTTTAACTCATCTGTTCCGTAGTAATTGAGGAATCGTTCACCCACACTCGTTTTTCACCCACCACCTAACTGCACCTGTTATTTGTTTCTTGTCGTGCTGCCCTAAGAAGACCTGCAGGACAAGGCTTGTTGTTTCAATGTTTGTTGTCGTGCTGCCCTAAGAAGACCTGCAGGACAAGGCTTGTTGTTTCAATGTTTGTTGTCGTGCTGCCCTAAGAAGACCTGCAGGACAAGGCTTGTTGTTTCGATGTTTGTTGTCGTGCTGCCCTAAGAAGACCTGCAGGACAAGGCTTGTTGTTTCGATGTTTGTTGTGTTCATTACACGGCTCAACACTTCAACGTGTGTTTTCTTGGTCTGAGCTCCACCGTCAGCAACGGTGCCCAAGTTCCTGGTCCTTCAAGATATGTTTATTTGTGAAAAGAGTATGTCGATAGAAACTAGATCACTTATGCAAACTTTTGACAAGAGAACCATTTTAAAGTCTTGTTTATCCGGTTGCATCTTGGCCCACCTATTCATGGAAACAGCACAGTAGCGAGCATTGAATGTGGTGAATAAACAACACAGGGCGATTGGTTTATCATCTGAGGGACGGTCAGTTGTCTTTGAGGAGAGACTGATCGACTATGTTATACGTCGAGACATTGCGAGGGTGCATGCCTCATGCTTTTATTTGTTTTCTGTGGGTGCGCACGCGCACGCGCATGTGTGTGTGTGTGTGTGTGTGTGTGTGTGTGTGTGTGTGTGTGTGTGTGTGTGTGAGTGTGTGTGTGTGTGTGTGTGTGATTTTTTCTTTGTCTTTTTTTTTTCAGTGTGTGTGTGTGTGTGTGTGTGTGTGTGTGTGTTGTGTGTGTGTCTCAATGACACGGGAGGTGTCAGTAATAAATATAAAATAAAGGCCACGGCAAACCAAGGATAGGCAAGCAAACCTCCAGGTAAGATGTGGGGAAAGGAAATGAAAAGAGGAACAAGATGCAAAGCATATAAACGTACTCCAAGTTTATCTTGAATACGCGTGAAATATTCAATAAAGCCGTTAGTAACGGCTATTCTGGTAAACATCGGGCATAATCCGTGACCCATAATGAACATACCTACAAATTTTCAGAAAGATCGGCCCAGTAGTTTTGTCTGGAGCGAGTGGAACACATTTTGACCACGGACGGACGGACGGACACACACACACACACACACACACACACACACACACACACAGCATTTCTTCGTTCCCATTGTAAAGTACTCCTTGTTCTATAAGAACTGGGAGTACAAAAACGAACATTAGTGATTTACGGCTTTTCATTAATGGTGCACTCATTTCGTGCAGCAGATTGCATTTCACGATTTCTTGTTCCATTCCACTAGGAGGGGTTCGAGGTGAGTGGCAAGTGCTACATTCTGGTTCGGCGCAACGTCATCAGTCATCACCATGCCAACCGTCTGTGTCAGACACAGGGAGCTGACCTGGTCAGTTTCAAACCAGACGATGACATCCCGGCAGTTCTCCACCTGCTATGGAACAGTCACCCGTTTGGCTTCAGGGTTGGAGTGATGTCCCCTGTTGTACTCCTACCATGGATGTCAGTATTGCTATATCTCTGTGTCTCTGTCTGTCTGTCTGTCTGTCTCTCTCTCTCTCTCTCTCTCTCTCTGTCTCTCTCTCTCTCGCTCTTGTGCGTGCCAAGGTGCGAGTGTACATACATGTGTGTGTGTGTGTGTGCGCGCGTGTGTGTGTGTGTGTGAGTGAGTGTGCGTGTGTGTGTGTGTGTGCGCGCGTGCGTGCGTGCGTGCTTGCATGTGTGTGTGTGTTTTTTTTTTCTTGCTATGTATGTATATCCATGTATTCACACATTTTTAAGAGCATAAGTGGGTAGGTGAAGTTTTTTGTGTGTATCTTTTCGTAGCTTTGAAGGCGTGGTGTAAAAAAAACAAAAAAACTTCAGGTCGAAACGCGTCGTGTTTTGTCCTGTAATTTGCTTGTCCCTGTTGTTTGGCGGACTCATGAATAATCTTTTTTTTTTTAATTTCATCCAGAACTCGTCAAGAAGAGTAGGATGAGACCGGATACAGTGCTCCACACAGGTTCATGAGAACAAAGGATTATTGTTGAATTCACTGTGATGTGTGCAAGCACAAAAGAGCAAACCCGCAGTTCCAAGACCAAGAAGAATGCCAGTGTAGCCAGCAGCTTGAGGAAATCTGGCTTCCCAGTCAAAGTTGGAGCAGGAGGAGGGGGACGAGGAGAGGGGAAAGGGTGAGGGGGGTGGGTAGGCTGCAGACTCATCAGCCTTCGATCTTCCACGACACAACGCTCTGGCAAGAGGATGGTGCGATGACAGAATCAGCCCAAAGGGTTCCATCTCAATCTGGTCGAGCACGAACAAAAGTTAACTTCATCAGGCTAACATACCACAACTCAGAACAGGTGTACGGTGGCCATGTGGGTAACATACCTGTCAAAAGACAACACCTTGAGACGCCCAACTCTCTAGGAAGTGCAGGTTCGAATCCTGGCAGTGCCAGAATAATTTTCTGCCAGCAGAAGAGCATCTAAGAGTCATGACCAGGACCTGTACCTTAAAAATGAAAAGAGTTCAGACAAAACACTGAAAGTTAGTGCAAAGTGAGACGACTGCTGGCGAGATCTAAACAAATTTTAAAAGTAACTGCTATGACTCCACCGAACAACATGGACAAACGAATCACAAGGCAAAACACGACACGTTTCGACCACTTAGGTCTTCTGCAAGGAAAACACACAAAACTCGGGACAACGAAAATGAAGAACAAGCGATTATTTATTTTTGTCGTCCATAATCATTGAATGATTGAACGCCCGTCTTACGCCGAATTCGACAAAAATAAGTAATTGCTCGTTCTTCATTTTCTTTGTCCTGAGTATTGTTCATCTTGCTTGAAGTAGACCTTAGAGGTCGAAACGTGTCGTGTTTTGTCTTGTGATTCATTTGTCCACGTTGTTCGAGGAGTCAAAATAATAATTTTTTTCAAACACTAAAGCAGCAGTTCTTGCATGAGTGGATGACTGGGAGTTGACAGCAGATCTTCCAAAATGAGAAAAAACGTCAAGAGAATCACCAGGAAGACTGGCACAGACAGGATATAGTTCTGCATTCTGGTTCTTCAAAACAAATGATTATGGCTGAATTCAGTGCGTCGGATGGAAGCATAATGGAGGACGTTCACTTTTATGAAAAGGAGAAGTATATACGTCCAGCCAACAGATAAGGGCAATATACTTCCGAGCTTTATTCCTCGTTCTAGTGCTCAGAGCAGCCTGTGATGTTGTGAAACAGGTCTTGACTTCTGGTGAAAAGATGACCTAAATCAAACGTTCGAGGGCAGAGGAGCTGAGAAGTTTCAGATGGACCTGGTCGAGGGGGAAGAGAAGTACACTTCAAAAGGCTTAAATTTCCCAGTTTGGAAGAACAGGTCTCTGATGACTGTATGGACAGGACATCCTACGGATTGTGTCATGATCTGGCTGATGACTGTATGGATAGGACATCCTAAGGACTGTGTCATGATCTGGCTGATGACTGTATGGATAGGACATCCTAGGGGTCGTGTCATGATCTGGCTGGTGACTGTATGGATAGGACATCCTAGGGGTCGTGTCATGATCTGGCTGGTGACTGTATGGATAGGACATCCTAGGGGTCGTGTCATGATCTGGCTGGTGACTGTATGGATAGGACATCCTAGGGATCGTGTCATGATCTGGCTGGTGACTGTATGGATAGGACATCCTAGGGATCGTGTCATGATCTGGCTGGTGACTGTATGGATAGGACATCCTAGGGATCGTGTCATGATCTGGCTGGTGACTGTATGGATGTGACATCCTAGGGATCGTGTCATGATCTGGCTGGTGACTGTATGGATGTGACATCCTAGGGATCGTGTCATGATCTGGCTGGTGACTGTATGGATAGGACATCCTAGGGATCGTGTCATGATCTGGCTGGTGACTGTATGGATAGGACATCCTAAGGATTGTGTCATGATCTGGCTGATGACTGTACGGATAGGACATCCTAAGGATTGTGTCATGATCTGGATGCAGCCTCGCATCCTCAGGGCGTTAGCTCAGGGACACCAGGGAAAGGGAGGAACTTCTTTCCTTCTCGGCATCACAGGGTGTCTTCTTTGTGTACCTTCTGCTGTCAAACTGTACCTAAAGTTTCTTCTTTCCAAATAATATGCATATTTCTTTCCAGATTATACAGCCCAGAAGTATGGGTTTATGAAGATTACAATTTAAGATGAAAACATTTGTTTCATCTAAATTGCAATGCCATGTCTTAAATAACAGGTGTATGAACATTGCAGATAAGAACGTATCGGATCTTTTCATCTAAATCGTAATACCATGTCTTAAATGATTATTGGTGGGATTATTTTCGACCGATTTCGACGTGAGATGCTGTGTTAATAGTCAGTACGCTGATTTAATTACACAGGCAAAAACATTCTTGCAGATATATTCTTATTTATGTCATCTCCGTGTACGCTCTTTTTACACATCTCCGTGACTGACGAGTGTCCTAAACTACTGATTTAGACTGTGTTTGTCTGTGTTTGAGAGTCTCAGACATGTATAAGTGCAGGCAGTTCCTGAAGAAATATGTCTGACAGTCTCAAAACAGGCTACGTTTTCAACACCAGAGGGAACCCTCAGAAGAGCGTCGTAAGTGTTCGTTTTACCAGAATTGCAACCATATTTTGGTAGAGAAAGGTATAGTCAGATTTTCTCTAATGTTAACATATTTTTTCTTAATAAATTTCGATGAATTACCTACCGATGACAAACACGACTCTGCAGCCAACGTTGTATTCTCAGTGAGGATAGACGCTGTTCAGATTGTGACGTGAACGTCGTAAGAGATGTGTATCATTTCTTATGGGATGGCTTCAGTAAGACTAGTTGCAAAGTGAGACGACGACAGGCGGAAATCCAAACAAATCTTAAATAAATGTTAGCGAACCGCCCAAAAAAAAAACGTGAACAAATGCATCACAAGACAAAACACGACGCGTTTCGGCCTCCTAGGTCTTCTTCAGGCAAGATAGAAAACAATTATTACAATGAAAACGAACGAGCAATCACTTATCTTCAATCTCTTCAGCGCAAGATAGGCGTAGGGTAACTCTTACTCCCATGATGAAAGAATTACACGTCCACAACTCCAAATGAATGCTGTGTGTGAACCTACCGCCAAGCAGCAATGCCAACACAGAACACACGGAACAAATCCAAGGTCTGACCAGCGCGTTGGGCTAGTGCGTAAGTCAGACATCTTCCAAGTCGAATCCAGGAGACTCTCGTCTTCGGTTCTCACCTTAGTCATTAGTTCATGTATCCACCAGCTTTAAATCATGTGCAGTGCTGTCTCCAGACTTAGCACATGTGGTGCGGTGCGATTATTCCACAAGTAGTAACATTTCATTGATGAAACTGAAACTGAAACTGAAACACAGAACAAACAAGGAGATATTCCCAACAAGGATGAGACTTGCATGCCACGTATTCAACATTTTATTCCAACAACCAGACTTCCACATAACTGTAGTGTCGGTATGAAAACCTGAGCGGTATGAACTTGCCTGTTTCCAGGACACTTAAAGCACTGCATCTTCCACTTTTGAACAGTCCTGCATCAGAGCCATATGAGATAATGAGATGTAGGATAATAATAAAAATAATAATGATAATAATGATAAGACTAATAATAATAATAATAACAACAATACAATGATAACAACAACAACAGTAATAATAATAATCATAATCATAATAACAATAATAATAATAATAGCAGCATTTATAAAGCGCATTGCCAAAGGTTCTAGGCACTGATAATCCACACAGAGCGTGACGTAGTTAAAAATATTATGTAACAAAACAATTTTTAGTAATAACAGACAGCATTGTTTTTGTTGTCAACTGTTCTCCAAACTTTCCATAGGTAGGATCGTCGATTGTGGTCATAGCGACTCATCTTAATCACTCACAAAATTGGTCATAACAAACAAACAAAAAGGGAGGGAAGCCAAAATTCAAACATGTCCGATTTGAGACAGCACAATGATGTTTTTCCCCTAACTATTAGTGGTGTTCAACCATTTTAAACCTTTTTTTCTGTTATCAGCAAAGCTGGAATAACTACTTTTGAGATTCCAGTAAGCCCCGAAGCTGCTCTTCTTTCTTCTGCTGTCGTCTTTGCAGCAGAACGTTCATGGTGTACAGAAAGGGGTTGAGAGCCGAGTTCAATGGCATGACGATGATGGCCATGGCGATGTTGACCTCTCCAGACACAGGCACCCCTTGTGACGCCAGGAGCCCCAGTAAACCAATAGGAAACCAGCACAGAAAGTCTGACATGGCTACTGTGAACAATCGACGGGCTACATTGGTTTCTTGAGAATGCTGAGTACTTCGACCATGCTTGAAAGTGTTTGATCGTATTGACAAACAGATAGCTATCTGGCCAACGGCAATGACAAGAAACAGAGCGAAGTTCAACACGATCATGATTCCAAAAGAATAGTTATGGCCAGGGAAAACCTTCCTGGTGACAGGAAGGGGGATGCAGATTCCTGTCTGACTGTAGAACTCCCAATGCGCCGTATTGGGCAGAAGCGGAACAAGAGCGAGAACAAAGCCCACGACCCATGACAAGCAGGAGGCCAGCTGTGCGTTCCCTCCCTTGAAACGCCAAAAGCTCAGCGGAAAGCGGACCACAAGGAAACGATCCAGTGTGATCAAACAGATGATGAAGGCAGACACCTCACATGAGATCAAAGACAGAAAGCCAGCAATCCTGCAGGAGAGACTGTGTTTCCAGGCAGTGTCCTCCCAAACGTACTGGTTTTGATAGACCATGTCCGCCAGTCCTATCAGCGTCAGGTAAACCCCCATCAGAAAGTCAGACACACACAGGTGAAGGACGAAGACACTGAAGCCCAGTGAACCACTTCTCTGAAGGGAAAACAAGCGGAACACAAAGCTAACGCCATTACCTGCCACGGCCAAGCCATTGAACAGGGCCAGACACACCCTGTAAGTGCTGGATTTCAGCAGGTCCTGACAGGAAGAGACCTCATCTCGTGGTGCCAGGCAGCGGCTTAAGTCCAAGTCTGGCAGAAGTGTGGCCGCACAGCACAGCTTGTAGTTGTCAGCATGGACAGTGTGCAGCTGCCCCAGACCTTGCAGGAGCTCTTTGCTGATCTCTTTCATCGGGCATCCGGTCAGATCCAGAGTCTGCAGCTTTTTCATTGGCTGAAAACCTCGTCCAGTCACGCGTTGTGTGCCACACTCAGACAAATTGAGGAACGTGACTCCAGGAAAAAGGGAGACAACCTGCTGGTGCAGTGTGTGCAGACTGATCAGCGACAGATCCAGTGTTTGGATTTGCTGAAATATCGTCATGTTGTTGACATTCTGGGGCAGAAAATGAATGACAGGATTACTGGATAAAAGCAATGTTTTTAGATTTGGAGTGCCGAGCAAAAGATCGAAAGGAATGTGAACAAGTCTGTTGCTGCTCAGATCCATGGTGATGACGTTGGGTAAAGTGACAGTGGTGACATTGTGCAGGTGACAGTGGGCCAGACTAAGGAAGATCAACATTGTATTGGCTGAGAGTTGTGTGAGGGTCATGCCACTGCCTGTCCCGTTCAGATATCGTAGCTCTGGAAAACTCTGGGCATGAAAAGGTTCTGGACACGTGAGAGCCAGACCATGGCACGTGCAACTCTGTGGACAGTGCAGGTCACACAACAGCTCATCCTCCGACCTGGGACACTGATAGATTCCATCACATATCTGGTCTGGATGAACACAGACCTGGGAATCCAAGCAGCGATAGTGACCTGGACAGGCGTAGCTGTCACAGCCTGCTTCGTCTTCATGATACGGGCAGTCGTAAAAGCCGTTACATCGGGTGTAGGTGGGCAGGCAGTAGCCATGGTGTGCACACTGGTAGTGAGTCTCTGGACAAAGGTGTGACCGTGGTGACTGACCCTCCCTCATGTCAGGGAGAGGAGTGATGGTGGTGAAGCCAATCCTTACAAAGTCAATCACAGCTGGAGGAGGAGGGGAAGCGACATTACCCAGCGTTGCAGTGGCGTTATGGATACATAACGCCTCATCAATCTCATTGACACAGTCCATTTTTCCATCACAGAACTGCGAGGCTGTGTAACACTGAAACACAAAGCAATATGCTGCCAAAAGCATGTGTGTGTGTGTGTGTTTGTGTGCAGAAAACCACATTACTGTACACGTCAATAGATATCATTTAAACTCTGCAATAAATTCATGTTATCGGCCAGTGCATCAGTTAAACAGTGCTGACTTATAAAAACAATAACATTAACCCACACACACCATTGTCCTATACACATCTCGAAGGATCGGGTGACAGTTTTGATATTCTAGAAATCCTCATCCTTTAGATTTCTTTTTTTCTATACACACTAAAGACGTTTCGCCAGTAACTTAACAGGTTTTGCCAATAACCATAACAGGTGATCAAATTTACAATAACATCTATGGTCTGCTCTTAAGATTGGAAATAATTTGAAAGCTTGAAGGAATATATTTTTTTAAAATTCATAAATGATAAAAATTAACACTGGAATCATTACCAATTCAGCCATCAATCCATCAGAAAGCGTGTTTTCACTGTAAAAAAAAAAAAAAGGATACGGGAATTAATCAGCCAAATATAGTCATCGCTTAACTTCTCTTGAGTATGACGTCAGTTGTGTGTTCGTACAAGTTGGCTGCTCGTTGCCATTCAGATCAGTCCACGCGATGTGGTTGTCCACTCAGTCTTGCAGTGAATTTTCAGTGAATATTATGTAAATATTAAGTAGACACATCGACGCTAGTTATTAAGTGCATATACTGATACCAGAAATCTTTGGAATTAGCCGACACGGGATTTCAGTGAAGATAATGACGTTTTCTGTTGTAGTCATCTGCTCCCCACGTTGTGGCATTGGAAAGCTCTCCTACGTAATAATCATACTACGTCATTGTTTGTCTCCTCACTTTCTTTCACCATCTCGCATTCTCGACAATTCAAGACAAAAAGACGCGTGCTATAGACGCACATTCAGTCTCTAACAAGGCTTTGCGACTGGAATTTCTCTGGTGACACATCGAACAGCGATCATACGCCTGATTGTAGTTAGAGTATCATATAGTTTCGTCAGTGTATCAGGAGAATGCTGGTAGTGCCACATGTGACGTCACAGTTTGTAGTCCAAGGCGCTCGGTTGCAACAGGTAGCAAACGTGGTATTTTCTATTTATTAAATTAATATAGTAAACCTTTTTTTTCACGAAATGAACCACATACTGTAATCAAACACTGTGCACACCTGTTTTCCACAAATCATTGCCAATTTCGAGAACAGGCCTTTAAGTTCATAGAAAGATTGTTTTGTACGGCCATTCAGGTTACAAATGATGACCACTGACTGGATCAGGAAGGGACCGAATTTTTCCCCTGAGTTCTCATACCTGTCTGACTGCGTAATTAGCAAGATATTGTAGGAACTTCTAAGTCCATCTACACTTCAAACAATTTTGGTTGTTTCCAGGTTTGTTTAAACTGGGGATGGAGGTGGGGGAGAGAGAGAATGATTAAGATCATCAAAACCAAACCACATGAGTAATGCTTTGTCTTCAGTAATAAAGCCACACACACACACACACACACACACACACACACACACACACACACATACAAAAGTGCGCGCATACATCCGCTCACTCCTACGCACACACATATACACATGCGTGCATGTGCACGTCCACACCCACACCCATGCGCACATACACGCTTACACATGAACGCACAAATGCATACACACATGCACATGTATACACGCCCACATACAAAGACACACACACACACATACATAATTATATATATGCAGGTACGTGTGTGTGCCCACACAAACCCATAAATTACACACACACACACACACACACACACACACACACACACACACACACACACACGCACTCACACACGCACGCACTTCTGCCCACGCACACACACGTGCACATATATGCAGGCACACACGTGCGTGCACGCACACACACACACACACACGTGCGCGCATAAGCGCGCACACACGCATACGCACCTACACACACACCACACACACACACACACACACACACACACGCATGCACGCGCACACACACACACGCGCGCGCGCGCGCGCGCGCGCACACACGCACACACATGGGCTCGTGCCCATCGAAGAACAACAACAACATACGTGTACGTTCACTAGATACATACCAACAACAACAAAAAAGACAACCAATGTTAGGTAGGCACTCAAGGTCTGACCAGTGCATTGGGCTAATGCGTAGGTCAGACATTTGCAAAGTCGTAGCCACGAGACACTCTTCTTCAATTCTCTCATCTTTGTTGTTAATTAATTTATCCATCAGCTTAATATCATGCGTAGTGTGGTCTCAAAACTTAGCGGATGTGGTGTAACCCGTATATGGACTAGTCCGCACGCAGTGACGCCTCCTTGATGAAACTGAAACTGAATAAAGATGTCTTTCAAGCCCAAACGTATGCTGCTTTAGTTATGATTTCAAAAGAGTGAGTATCAATTTCTGACATTGTCTGAAAGCCATCTGCCCTGCCGAATATAGTCTTATATCTCTGGGGGCCAGAGTGGCAAAGTTGGTAGAGCGCCGGACTCGTGATCCTGGTCTTGGTGGTTTGAATCTCCATCAGACCGTTCCGGTAGAGCCTCTTCTTCAATTCTCTCATCTTTGTTGTTGATTCATTTATCCATCAGCTTAAAATCATGGTTAGTGTGGTCTCAACACTTAGCGGATGTGGTGTAGCGTATATGGACTAGTCCACACGCAGTGACGCCTCCTTGATGAAACTGAAACTGAAACTGGTAGAGGGTTTTTTTCTATAGGAGTGTTTTCGTTCTGACTCCATTTCCTCAAAAGTTCTTCGAATGAGACTATAAGCCGAGGTTCCGTGTGTTAACGCACACAAAGCATCTTGCACACACATAAAATCCTATCACCAACTTTCGGATGACACGAACACACACTGCAGGTACCGAAAGAATGAAAGAATGAACCAAAAACCGAGTGACAAAAAAGTGAGTGACATGGGAAACGACAGAATGTAGCGCCTAGACTGATGCTATTTAGTCGGCTCTACCAAGGTAGAAAGCCCATTGTGTAAACAAGAGCATGGATTGTAAAGCGCGTAGAGCTTGGTCTCTAACCGAGGATTGGCGCGGTATAAGTACTCATGATAATAGTTATAATCCTCATTATCAGTTGTGATGCCTTTTAAAATCTGTTTTCTACGATCATAATTCCCAGACCTTCTACACACTGTTTGCTGCCTCTCTGATGATTTACAGTTCAGTCAAAGTTTCAAAATAACTAGTGATCATGCAACAAACTTCATGCATGTTATCTTGAATTTAAAGAGGCGGAAACGGACCTAAAGCAAACGTTTTTTCCCAAAAAAAATGTTGAACAGTTTTCGAGATGTTAAACAAATTCAAAAAGTTATTTCCAATCTAGCCCACCATTGACTTATTCTGTAACAGGACATACAAGAGAGAACCAGAGGCATTACTCTGCCAGTACCACCTGTCTGCTGGTGCCGCATTGCTGAGCGTTCTGTTCTGCACAGGAGGGAACATCGCAGAACGATTCGTCACTACTGTCGCTACAGTCTTGTCGGTGGTCACACACAAACGTGTAGGGAACATCGTCACTTCCTTTGACGCATGAAAAAGGCAGAGGAAGTGACGTCATACCAGACAAAGAGCAGCTGTCAGAGTTCAACTCGTCTCCATCTTTGGCCAAACAGGCACTACGTACATCACAGACCAGAAACAAAAAAGTGAAGTGATTGGACGGACAGATGGAAAAGCGAGCACTGAAAGTGGTAGCAGACGGTTGAAGGGTGACAGACGTGACACTCTTAGTCTTATTCGTCGGCGCGTCCACCTTGCAAAGAAAACGAACAAGAGAGGCCAACCTCTCATCTGTACAAAATGTTAATGATACGGACACAATCCGGTTAATGGTGAAAGTATTTTTGTAATAATCAACAAGTGTACGGTCGAAGAAGCCACACATAGGGGCTTTGATCGACTTTATGGAACTTGATCCTTTGTGCAAAACAATGGCTAACGTCCTGTCCATCCACAATATGAGGTGTCTGTACCTGAAAAAAGAAAGAAAAAGAAACCATTACTAGTGTCCAGTAGTTTTCATCTGGTTCAAACGAGGAAAAGCCAGATCAGTCACTTTGTTTTTGTTCAGCTAGAAAGTTTTTGTCACATTAAGCAACAATGACTTAGGCAGAAAAGAAATGAATGTGATTAGCCATATTTTTCACGAAGATGGTTCGAGGCTGTGTGGTCCAGGTATGGGTGGAAATCAGGGAGTTCAGAAGTCTGAGATGAAGTGTTGTCCATCTTGGAGAGAGACAGAGATATCTAGAAGTTTGATTGTTCTGTGGAACTTTCTGGGTGAACTTGTTGGAAAGGAGTTAGGTATTCAAACATTTAATAAATGCGAGGAAGTCTTGTTCAGTTAGTGATGTGGATCTTTATTCAAAACTGGTAATCTTGGTGATCCTTGGGTTCGGGTTCGAATCTCTGCCGGGTCGTTTCGGTACTGGGGGATTTTTCCCTCAGAGTTAACATTGGTTCTGTCTCCATTTCCTAAATAATCCTTCGAATGAGACTATAAACCGAGGTGCCGTGTATGAACGCACGCATAACATCTTGCACACACGTAAAATCCCATCAGCAACCTTCGGAAAAGAAGGCCAGTTTGGATGTTGGTATGGATGACAAGTTACATATAGCAAGCATCCTGCATGAGAAATTGAAAGAATGAATGAAGTAAAGAAACTGAGGGAACGATATTGACTGAATGACATGGAATACGACTGAACAAAGCGCCAGCAGGCAGCTTTTCATTCGGCACAACTCAGGTAGGCAGTCTGTTGCGCGTAAACGAGAGTGTGGATTGTCAGTGCCTAGAACCTTTGGCAAAGCGCTCTATAGATGCTGTGTTATTGTTATCATTATTATCATTATCATTATTATTATTTTGTTGTTGTTGTTGTTGTTATATCGTTATTATCACTATTCTTTCTTCTTCTTCTTCTTCTTCTTCTTCTTCTTCTTCTTCTTCTTCTTCTTATCATTATCATTCTTACTATTATTATTATTATTATCATTATCCTGTATCTCATTATCTCATATAGTTCTGATGCAGGACAGTTCGAAAGTGGAAGATGCAGTGCTTTAAGTGTCTTGGAAACAGGCAAGTTTATACCGCTTAGGTTTTCCTGGCGACACTACAGTTATGTGAAAGTCTGGTTGTTGAATACGTGGCATGCACGTCTCATCCTTATAGGGAATGCCTCCTTGTTTGTTCTGTGTTTCAGTTTCAGTTTCATCAATGAAATGTTACTACTTGTGGAATAATCCATATACACCACACCACATGTGCTAAGTCTAGAGACCGCACTGCACATGATTTAAAGCTGGTGGATACATGAACTAATGACTAAGGTGAGAACTGAAGATGAGGGTCTCCTGGATTCGACTTGGAAGATGTCTGACTTACGCACTAGCCCAACGCGCTGGTCAGACCTTGGATTTGTTCCGTGTGTTCTGTGTCGGCCTTTCTGCTTGGCGATAGGTGTCACACGCAGCATTCATTTGGAGTTGTGGGCGTGTAATTCTTTCATCATAGGAGTAGGAGTTACCCTACGCCTATCTTGCGCTGAAGATTGAAGATAAGTGATTGCTCGTTCATTTTCATTGTAATAATTGTTTTCTTTCTTGCCTGAAGAAGACCTAGGAGGTCGAAACGCGTGGTGTTTTGTCTTGTGATTCATGTGTACACGTTTTTTGGGCGGTTCGCTAACATTTATTTAAGATTTGTTTGGATTTCCGCCTGTCGTCGTCTCACTTTGCATGTAGTCTTACTGAAGCCATCCCATAAGAAATGATACACATCTCTTACGACGTTCACGTCACAATCTGAACAGCGTCTATTCCCACTGAGAATACAACGTTGGCTGCAGAGTCGTGTTTGTCATCGGTAGGTAATTCATCGAAATTTATTAAGAAAAAATATGTTAACATTGGAGAAAATCTGACTATACCTTTCTCTGCCAAAATATGGTTGCAATTCTGGTAAAATGAACACTCACGACGCTCTTCTGAGGGTTCCCTCTGGTGTTGAAAACGTAGCCTGTTTTGAGACTGTCAGACATATTTCTTCAGGAACTGCCTGCACTTATACATGTCTGAGACTCTCAAGCACAGACAAACACAGTCTAAATCAGTAGTTTAGGACACTCGTCATTCACGGATATGTGTAAAAAGAGCGTACACGGAGATGACATAAATATGAATATATCTGCAAGAATGTTTTTGCCTGTGTAATTAAATCAGCGTACTGACTATTAACACAGCATTTTACAAACATCGAAATCGGTCGAAAACAATCCCACCAATAATTATTTTAGACATGGTATTGCGATTTAAATGGAAAAATCCGAAACATTTTTATCTGCAATGTTCATACACCTGTTATTTAAGACATGGCATTACAATTTAGATGAAACACATGTTTTCATCTTAAATTGCAATTTTCATAAATCCATACTTCCGGGCTGTATAATCTGGAAAGAAAGATGCTTATCATTTGGACAGAGGAAACTTTAGGTACAGCTGGACAGCAGAAGGTCCACAAAGAAGACGCCCTGTGATGGCGAGAAAGAAAGAATTTCCCCCCTTTCCCCGGTGTCCCTGAGCTTAGGCCCTGAGGAGGCGAAGCTGCATCCATACCATGGCACAATCCTTAGGATGTCCTATCCATACAGTCATCCGCCAGATCATGACACAATCCTTAGGATGTCCTATCCATACAGTCATCAGCTAGATCATGACACAATACTTAGGATGTCCTATCCATACAGTCATCCACCAGATCATGACGCAATCCCTAGGATGTCCTGTCCATACAGTCACCAGCCAGATCATGACACAATCCCTAGGATGTCCTGTCCATACAGTCATCAGCCAAATCATGACGCAATCCTTAGGATGTCCTACCCATACAGTCATCAGCCAGATCATGACGCAATCCTTACGACTTACGATGTC